>CM077212.1:11707600-12052600 GCA_039654625.1 Rhinogobio ventralis | reverse complement strand
GTTACATTTCTATGTGCTTGCGCTCCGTAGTTACTCTCATGAACTCAGGATCAAAGTCGTATTGAATAAAAAAGGTTGATCAACAAAGCTTGATTGGTTTGGTTTTGTCAACTTGAAACCTATCCTGTAACCCTGAGCTTCATGGGTCAGGTCCCTGGCAGGTGTGAAGCTTCTGTAAAGGCTGTCAAGTGAACTTCTACAGATATTCCCTTCAGAGTATGTGTGGAGCATGAAGTCTAGCTACCCCACGTCCAGCTCCTCCTCTCTAGATGTAATTTGGGCGTAATTGGTGGAGCTAGAAGGTCCAACCACACCCTAACCCTATCCATAACTATCCCTCCACCTATTAGATCCACAGAGGTGGAGCTGGACTAGGTCAAGCTCGACCCATATGACGTCCAGAGAAGAGGAGCTGGACTCTGCAGTGAGAACTTTGGTAGCAGCAGTGAACACGAACAGTAGGTGGCGCGCTTGCGCCTACCGTTGCACAAAAGAAGAAGAAGTTGTTGTCAGTGTTTGGTTTCAGTTTTCAATAATAGTGTCCGTCACAATGATTCAGACACATCAACGTTTGTGGATCATTTTACCCTGTTTTATTGCTGTGTTTGCCGTGACCTTTACATGTGGTGAGTTTGTGCAACCATTTCTGTGATAGCAATATAGTTTAGTATTGGTAGCTTTGTCCGTAACAGACAATATCAAAAAGAAACATGATAATCATGTTATAAGGACATTTACCATGGTATCATTTGGAGTGCCTCGAAGTAACATAGTATAGATGTCAAAATATTGCCATCACTGTACGTACTATGGTACCGCTACAGCACTACTTGGTGAGGAGCTGTCAGTCAAAAAAAGAAAAAAAAATTTTTTAACTGATAATAAAGTGTCACAATTGACCAGGCTTTCTTTGAGTACACCTAAATTGTTGTTTTATATATATATATATATATATATATATATATATATATATATATATATATATATATATATATAGTAAAGTTGTATACCTTTTATATTTACATATACATCTATGAATGTGTGCAAGCCATTGTTAAATGTTGATGTGTGTATTGGCGCCCTCTTCCGTTCGGACACAGTCAATACTGTTGTGTTCTTTTGTAACAGCTCCTGCAGGCTCAATTCTGCTCCTGTTTCTTTGCTGTATGGCTCTTCTGTGGAAGATAAAGATCGATAATCGATCCATATCGAGTCTTTTGGCTCAGTATGTGGCTGGGAAAGCAGTGTGCTGGCTGGGGAATCGCCAGAGAAATAGACTGGAGAAAGACACTCAGGACGTTCATCTCGTTCAGGAGGAAACTCTGCTCAAGCGCCTGCGCAAACACTCCAAAACAGTCTACGGCAAACTGTACGAGTTCGGATCAATTAAAGGTGATTGATTTCGACGTGTGTATAATTGTAAAAAGTAATTAACTTTTGGTTTATAACAAAACATGAGTGCTCAGTCATCGATTTAATACATTTATTTCGATTCAATAATTGGGTATTAAATCAAAGATTAATCACTCATGTCATGTTTTGTCATAAACTACTTTTTACCAAGCCCACCTGTTACAAAGAAGCCCCATATGTGTTTAAATGTTAACACTTCACTTTATTTTTTAATTTTTTTATATAATTTTTAAACGTTCCTGATCAGTCTAATTTAATCTAATCTTTAATCTTGTCTCTTTAACCTGTTCTTATATCTTATGAAAGTCTGCAATCTTTTTGACTTTTTCTTTTCTCTGGCTGAGTATCTATCAGGTCTTTCACTCTGTCTTGCCAGGTTGGGAAAATGAAGTAACACTGCAGACTATTTCCATGTTGTACAAGTCAAGTCACCTTTATTCATATAGTGCTTTTTACAATACAGATTGTTTCAAAGCAGCTTTACAGTGATAACAGGAAAATAATACAACAAAGTTTGATTGGCTGTACAGCAGCTCTAGAAGAAAATAGTGTCATTGTCCAGATTAAGTAAGTTTAGTGTTGATTCATTTCTGTTGTAAAAAAGTTATTAATTTAGTTCATTTATCCATACAGCCGCTCTAATGTCATCATCCAGCTCAGTTCTGTTCTCATACAATGCTGTCAATGCAGGCAGATCAATAATATTGTTGAATATGAATGGTCCCCAAGTCTAAAACTCTTGATTAGGGTATTGCACCAAGTTTTAGGCAATTCCCTAAAACTTTATTTGATATACTACATACAAATATTATCAAATTGACAGAGGATCAGCGAGTCAAGATAAATGCCAATAACAGACTCATCGAAAAAGTTGCGAGGGTGAACTTTTTCTTTACAGGTGGCTGAATATGATGCCACTTTTCCTCTGAATGAAAATCAGAGGTTTCAACTCATTGGGGCAAACTAGGTGCAAAACTATTACTGTCTACATTCATCTTGACTAAGGTGGCAGGATAGTCCAGGTGAGGGGGCCCTATTTTTAAAGCTGAATGGCTGAATGGATTCGAAAACGGTAAAACTCAACTGTTTAACTCTAGGGGAGTTGGAAAATTAGCCTATTTTCAAAAAAAGTGGAGTGTTCCTTTAAAGTCCCTACTTTTAATATAATGGTTCTCTGGCATAGCCGATTATAAGAAATCTGATGCAACGCGACTTCCACTATATTAACAGGGTGACAGTTTTAGTTGTCCATTTATCTAAAGCCTCTTACATTTTCATTTATTTGTTTGGCTAATGGCCAGTTCCTACCACACTGAAGTAATGTCGACTGGCAGAGTTTACCTGATGCCTCAACAGTAACACCTGGGTTTTTCATTTCAGGTGATTTATCAAAGACAAATTACTAGTGATAATTTAATGTAGCTGTGCAAGCGTGCATGCATATCACTTTTGTTTTTTGTGTGTCATCCTGTAATTTCTTAAAGTAGTATCGCTGTGATAGACTGGCCATCGGCCATGTTTCCCTGTCTATGGCCCGAGATGCTTAGAAGCTTTGCTACAGCATCCCCGCAACCCTATACACAGGAAAACCGGTTTGGAAAATGGATGGATTTTTATTTTTTTTTTTACTTTTTTTTTATGTTGTAGCCTTATGCTAAATGCTTGACATTTTTTTCACATCTACTCTATACCCCATAGTGACAAAACATTTATTTGTGATAACTTTGCAAATGTTATGTATTAAAAATAAAAAATAAAAATATTATGTTGATATAATTATTTATTAATTTAAATAAGTTAATAATTTATGCATTTAGTAAATTGTATTAATTGCATTATTTATGCATTTATTAAATTGTATTTAGTATTAAATGCATACTTTTTTTATTAAAAGTGCAACTTAAAAACATAAATGTTTTTGGCCATTCTGGTTTTTATAACCCCATCTCCCGAACGGTTTGAAGGCTCTGACTGCATGCCACAGATATTCAGTAATAGTTAATTTATGTATATTAGATATATAGTTTAATTTAGTTACATATATTAGAATCATAGGTTTGACAATAGTATATTTTCATTGAAAAAATTCACAGAAAATAAATCAGTTGTATTGTATGTGGCGCAATTACTTTTTACTACTTGGCTTCAAGGAAATGGAAATAACCTATGCAGCATGACAGTTTTTATTTTATCATTTCAGACACAGAAACATTTCGACAGCGCCATCCGGTCACAGATTATGACCATTATGAAAAGTTTGTGGAGCGCATGGCTAAAGGAGAGCAGAAGGTTTTAATATCGGAGAAGCCTCTTATTCTGGCAATGACATCAGGAACGTCTGGATCCAGCCGTATGCTTCTGAGCACCAGAGACACCAACACAGAATTCTTTCTACAGGTCACAACACATTAACATTTTTTACAAGTGCAAAGTTATGTCAGCATTACAACAAACACCAGTTTTTAAACAGGTTTTCCAAACACTCCTGACTTTCTATTAGTCAGAGTATTTATCATTCAATTGCAGAAATGCATTAAATCAATATGATTGGTTACACAGAAAGGCAGTGGAATAACATGGAGAAACCTGCCAGATTCCTTAACACATGTTTAGGAACAGAGTTTTAGAAGTAATGGGCCAATGCAGACCGACTAGCAACAAGTTTGGGGTTGTAGCAAGGGTTGAATATCTAAAAGCTGAACTAATTTACTGCATTTTGTGACCAATGAAAGTAATATGATCATTAGTTCTCAAGTCCCAAAGGGCTTGAGAGCATCAGTGGGCATGTACTCTATTATTTTTGTGCACTTTTCTGGCAGGGGGTGACTGTTTGTCTAGATGCTATGAGACAAGCCTTTCCAGCCACCGACTGTCTCCAGAAGACCCTGAAGCTCTTTTACACGCCCCTTTTGCGTCAGAGTGAGGCAGGTATTCCCATTGGCCCCAACTCCTCAACCCCTGCCTCCTCTAGACACATGCTGGATCTGTACACCACACCAGCACCCGTCTATCAGGTAGGAGATAGATGAATATGAATTGAACATGATATTTAGTGGTAATATTTGCAAATGTTAAAGGTGTCCTATTATGCCCTTTTACGAAGTCTTGATTTTCTTTTTGGGGTGTACTAGAACATGCTTCCATACTTGATTGTTCAAAAAACACATTATTTTTCACATATTTTACATTATTACAGCACCTTATCTGGCTCGAACGCGTCGTTAGCTCCTGTTACGATGAAGACCCTCCTTTGTGCTGTGATTGGTTAGCTGTCCCAGTGTTGTGATTGGCACCACGTGTTTGGGAAATGTCACGCTCCTTACCATAACCGTGAGTTTCATCTGTTCAGGTGTAAATATTAAGGATGATGTAAATTTCAAACTAATTCAAGCCTGATTCAGACTTAAAAATGTTAACAAACAAGAGGATCGTCCAGAAATTTCATGCACAGACTTTGCGATCATGGATTTCACAGGACGTTTCAGAGTGGTATGTTTTTTTTTTTTTTGGTAATTTTGTTTTACATTTTAGATGCGTTATACACCATTTAACCATGATATTTGTCGGAAAACTATGGCAATACAAACAGTAATTGATCACAAAACCATGGTTAATTTAACTAAGGAGCCTAAGCCAAAGCCCACCTCAGACCCACAAACCCTAAGCAGGAGCCCACTCTCACCATGGACCCTCCACTGGTAGAGAGGGCCGTCCCAGAGCTAGAGCCTGAAGTTAATGTCGTCTTGGAGCCAGAGCTAGACACCAGGGGCCTCATGTATAAAACTTTACGTAGATTTCATCCTAAAAGCGTCTTGTTTTAGAATAAATATTGGTTATCAAAATATTCTTAAAAGCAAAATAAAAAAAAAACATTTCAGAGAAGAGTTATTCTTATTCTTTTCCACTGGCCAAATAGTATTTTAATTGTTTTAAACAAATCAAATGTATGCAGTTTTGCCTATAAGGTCAACATATGTTTTAGGATGTCTATACAGTATATTTTTATTGGAAACAGATAGGCCTTATTTTTTTTGCAGTGTAAATATAATTGTCTGACTACAATTGGGCCCTAACCCTGCGTCACTGACAAAACATTTAATAAAAACATGCAAATCTTACCATTTGCTTCAAATTCTATCCTTCACATACAATTGTATTTTTTATAATTTATAAAGATCACAGAAGGAATTATCATTAGGATACTGTCTGCCTGCACATGACATCAACAGCACACCTCCACGCAGCAGTGGTTATACAGTATTGTCATCAGAACTTTTCAAACTGGCTAATGGACAGTTCTACCACTAAACAAAAGTGTGTATCATTGATCATTGTTCCCGCGAGGCACAGTTTCTCCTGAGTTACCGGCTCTCATCGGCCTTCAGGCTCCACCAGCACAACCACGGATGACGGACCAGCCCATCCAGCTGTAGTTGAGGGACATCAGGCCTTAAGGCGGTGGGGTCTCCTGAGCCCATTGTTCCACCTCAGCTCGTCGACCCTTCGGCTCCACTGTGGCTCGGCTCCACTCCCTCGACTCCACCATGGTCCATCAGCCCTCTGACTTTACGGGGGTCCCTCATCCAGCTGGCTCCACCTTGGTCAGGCGTTACCCTGGTTTTGACATGAACTTCCGGCCTCTGACTATGCCTCAGCCTCCTCCACTGCTGGCTCCTCCATGGGCTCTTCCTTCATGTCTCTGCCATGGTCCCTTCCACCACCTTCACCCTCCACAATCCCACTGTTTATTTTCACTTAGGCGTCAGAAGCTCCTCTGTCCTCCAGGCTGTGACCCGGACACCGCTCAAAGTAAGCCATCTTGAAGGACATTTATTCACCCTCAAGCCATCCTAGGTGTAGATGACTTTCTTCTTTCAGACGAATACAATCAGAGTTATATTAATAACTATCCTGGCTCTTCCAAACTTTATAATGGCAGTGAACGGGGCCCACGAGTTTGAAGTCAAGTCAACTTTATTTATATAGCGCCTTTTACAATGCAGATTGTTTCAAAGCAGCTTCACAGTGTTAAACAGGAAAATAATGCAACAGAATTTGATTCGGCTGTACAGCGGCTCTGGAGAAAACGGTGATGTCATCTAGCTCATTTCAATTATCATATATATTCAAGTAATGTAGTTGATATAGTTAATTTAGTTTAGTAATTAAATTTATTTGGATATTTATTTGAAAATGTAGTGTCCCCAACTGAGCAAGCCAAAGGCGACAGTGGCAAGGAACCAAAACTCCATCAGGTGGCATAATGGAGAAAAATAAACCTTGGGAAAAACCAGGCTCAGTCAGCGTGCCAGTTCTCCTCTGGCCAATTAACAAACAGTGTATGATTATTATTTTGGCAGCCTTACAGGTCAGAAGTAATATTAGATCGGAATATTCGAAAGATCGGAGGCATCATGCCGGAGACAGGTTTATTGAGGATGAAGCTCAAAAAAGTGCATCCATCCTTTATAAACGTAACTCCACACGGCTCCGGGGGGGTTAATAAAGGCCTTCTTAAGCAAAACGATGGGTTTTTGTTAGAAAAAAATATACATATTTAAAACTTTATAAAGTAAAATATCCAGCTTCTGCCAGACCGCCTTCCGTATTTAACTTACGAAGAAGTCAAGTCAAGTCACCTTTATTTATATAGCTCTTTTTACAATGCCGATTGTTTCAAAGCAGATTTCCAGTGTTAGCAGGAAAATAATGCAACAGAATTTGATTCAACAGTACAGCCACTCTGGAGAAAACAGTGATCTCATCCAGCTCAGTTCAATTATCATATAGTGTCAATGCGGGCAGATCAGTAATGTAGTTGAATATTTAGTGTAGTGTCCCCAACTAAGCAAGCCAAAAGCCAAAGGCGACAGAGGCGACGGTGGCAAGAAACCAAAACTCCATCAGGCGACAAAATAGAGAAAAAACCTTGGGAGAAACCAGGCTCAGTCAGGGTGCCAGTTCTCCTCTGGCCAACAAACAAACAGTGTATGATTATGATTCAGGCAACATTACAGGTCAGAAGACATATTAGATCTGAATATTCAGAATATTTGTCCAGTTCCATCTGATTGAAGATCGTAGTCATCACGGCAGAGACGGGTTTGTTGACGATGTTGTGCCGATGAGGCCGTCACAGAGGAGAGTCTAGTTGACACGGTCTCTGCAGACACTTCAGGGATGCGTTGGTCGCGTCTAGCGCAGGTCCACCATCTGATCCGGATACAGCCCGGATATGGCTGACTACAGTAAACCTCGGGATAAACAGAGAGACTAACATTAGCGTAGATGCCATTCTTTTTATGATGTAACAAGTACATCAGGTGTTATGGGAAGTGTTCCTGGTTCCAGCAGACCTAGTTAATGCAGACTAAAACAATCATTGAACTGATTTGAATAATATAAATTGATAATGTTCTATGTGTATGCCATAGTAAAGAGATGTGTTTTTAGTCTAGATTTAAACTGACAGAGTGTGTATGCTTCCCGAACAATGCTAGGAAGTTTAGGTGTTAAATAGGAAAAGGATCGACCGCTGCAGTTGATTTTGATATTCTAGGTATTATCAACTGGCCAGAATTTTGAGACCGCAATAGACGTGATGGAGTATAATGCGTTAAGAGCTCGCTCAAGTACTGGGGAGCTAAACCATTTACTGCTTTGTTAGTAATTACCAAGATTTTTTAATTTATATGAATTTTAATAGGGAGCCAGTGCAGTGTTGACAGAACCGGGCTAATATGGTCATACTTCCTGGTTCTAGTAAGAACTCGAGCTGCTGCATTTTGGACCAGCTGTAGTTTATTTATTAAGCGACCAGGGCAACCACCTAGTAGAGCATTACAATAATCTAGCCTTGAGGTCATGAACGCATGAATTAACTGTTCAGCATTTTGCATTGAAAGCATATGCCGTAATTTAGATATATTTTTAAGATGGAAGAATGCAGTTTTACAGATGCTAGAAACGTGGCTTCCAAATGAAAGATTGGTATCAAAGAGCACACCCAGGCTCCTAACTGACGACGAGGACTTGACAGCAGCCATCCAAGTGTTAGACAGTATTCTAGGTTACTACGTGCAGAGGTTTTTTGTCCAATAATTAAAAATTCTGTTTTTTCAGAATTAAGATGCAGGTAATTACTAGTCATCCAATTTTTTTATACCAGCTATGCATTCCCTTAATCTTGTGAATTAGTTAGTTTCGTCAGGGTGCGAAGAAATATAGAGCTGAGTATCGTCAGCATAACAGTGAAAACTAATGCCATGCTTCCTAATGATATCTCCCAAGGGTAGCATGTACAGGGTGAAAAGCAACGGTCCTAGCACTGAGCCTTGCGGTACTCCATACTGAACTTGTGATCGGTGTGACATCTCTTACCATGTCACATGGTAAGTCGGTAGCTTAGTCAAGATAGTCACTGGAGTCCACATTGCTGTTGTGCATGCACTGGAAGTAACTTTGGATAAATTGCAACTAAAATTAAATGTGTTTAACCATAGATTCTATCTGATCAGAACACTAGTATACAGAATCTAAAAGATACTATTTGTTTTGTCTCTAGGTGCTGAATGAGAGAGATGCCTTGTATCTGCATCTGCTGTTTGGGCTGAAGGACCATAACCTCGGCATGCTGGAATCCAACTTCTGTTCTACCGTCTTTTATGCCTTCAGAGCTCTGCAGGTACAATGGGGTCCAAAAGTTTGAGATCACTAACGAAAATGCTTCTATATTACATTCATTGAATAATTATAATAAGCATTACAATTTGAGTGATCTCCTAAGTAGTAGTGCACAATCTCAGATATTTCTCTTTTATTTTACATCATAACTTCTCTTCTCTTTGTCAATAAATCCTAAAACTTTGTTTTTAAAGGTTTAAACCGTATAAAGCTATCTGATGAATAGAAATGCATACATGTACTTTAGTTTAGTGACCAAGGAATAATGCAGAATTCCTTTTAAATAACAAAATGATTTAATGATTTAAATAATTAATTAAAAACTTATTTCCTAGTTTAAAGGGAAAAAAAATAAGAAAGAAAAAGAAAAAATAAGAAAGAAAAAACAGTAGTACCAAGTAGTACCAATACTTTTTTTAAGGAACTCATGTGTAACACAGCTAGATGGAGTGCAACATATAAACTCAATATGCTTGAAATTCTTGTCCCACTCTCATATTTGTCTGATTAGTTCATTGGTTTATTACTGACACTGAATATAGACCCCATGAACGCAACCTGTGTTCATCTGCATTTAGGAACATTGGAAAGATCTTGTTGTGGATGTGGAAGTGGGCAGGATCAACTCCGGTCTGAACCTGAAGGCTGACGTGCGCTGTGCTCTAGAGAAGCTGATGAAGCCGGATCCAATGAGAGCCACTGAGCTCACAGCCCAGTTTGAGAAAGGCTTTGAGGGGATCGCACTCAGACTATGGCCGCAGTTACACCTGGTCCTGGCAGTGGACTCAGGCTCAAACCAGATTTATGGGGAGATGTTACGACAGCACTACTGTAAAGATGTCCCGTTCTACTCCCCTTTCTACGCTGCCACTGAAGGTGTGTTTGTATGTGTATGCATATGTGTACCAGTACTGTGCAGTGGTGTTCAAAAATAAGGGAGGCTTTATGATCCAGTTACACTTAATTTTGACACATTTCAGTTAAATAAACATTACTTACACTATCAAGAAAACTAATACAATTATATTATTATTATTATTTTATTTAAAAAAATTTTTACCTTAACATTGTAAATAATATTCTATTTATTTAAAAAAATATATATATTTCTTATCAAGTTTTTACATTTTTTCCTAAACAGTAACTACAAGAACACAGTAACATTTTATTTGTGAACTGATGTTGAGCTGTTCTTTTTAATAGTCAACTCATTTTTGGATCATCAGTCATCAAATCTCAGTAAACACTGCAGGTGTCATGATAGTCACAGACAGAGATGTACCTTTAATTTCACCAAACTGATTGTTCACTTAAAAACCCTCAGATTGTGTTTCAAGTCATTTCAGGTTTGAATGTGACATGATATAAACCACCGTTTGTGGTTATGCATGACATAAAAGGGGAGGCAAGAGTGATGCTGCCTCCTACTGAAACTTCAAGAAAAAAAATAGCCTCTTTAGAAAAACAGGAGATGTATACACTTTTGTAATATTTCTTAATATTTGTGTTTTTTTTGTACTGTAGATTTTTTTCTTGTTCAATTTTTTTGAAAACGTAATGCCTTCCTTGCCTCCTCAGAAGAAAAACCCTAGTGTGTACATTTCTGAACTGGATTGTGATATATGAAAGCAATAAGCCATGTTAGGCCTTGGTTTTTCATGTTTCTTGTTATTCATAACATATTCCCTTAGATTTCTGAAGGTAAGGAATGCTACACTCACCTTGATGTCATGCAATGGATTCTGACTTTAGGAATGATCTAAATTAAATTCAAAATCAAAAAGTTGGAATACTTCACAATCCACTAACTGAAGTTTTAATAGAGATAGTCATGTTTTTCTATACATGTCTTTATTAACAGTAATAAGTTAAATAGTTATTTGAACTAAATTCCTACTATATATAGTTTAAATGTATTTAAATACAGCACTGGAAAATACCATTATATGTCTTTATAATTCTATTCTTTATCATTTAAATGGCAGAGACTAATTTTCAGTGATTTTTCTCATTTTCAGTTGACTGTTATTAACTAGTTTTGGATGTGTCTAGTTTTTGTTAGCAAATTTTATGCCAATGCAGAGCAACAGCGGCAGCTGTTATAGTTGAGTGTCTTGTTCCTTTCAGTAAGCAGTTTATTTCTGTCCAGGTGCTGGGTCAATATTTTAAAACATTATTGAGAACTAGAACATTATTGAGAACTCTGTCCAGCAAAGTTGTGAATATGGCATATACTTGAAGCAAATAAAGCTCACATACATGCGTTAGTTGTGTGTAATAGTCTGTAATTCATGTTTCAGGTTTGATAGGTGTGAACCTGTGGCCTCTGCAGGAGAGCAGACAGTATCTCCTGTGTCCTCGCTCCATGTTCTGTGAGTTTATACCAGAGAAGGATCTGGATTTAGAGCAGCCCAAAACTCTCCTGTTAGAGCAGCTTCAGGAAGGACACAACTATGAGCTGCTGGTCACCAACGCCTCAGGATTATTCAGGTCAGGTACATGATCCTTCTGCTTAACATTTATTTGGCTTTCTTTACATACCCTGCTTTCACTGCTCTACTACCATATGTCTGTTCAGATCTTAATAGTCTTAAATGGGTATAAAAATGTTTTTTTGTAAAAACAAAAACTGAATTTTACCATGGAGATACAGTGGTGGTCAGAATTATTGGCACCCCTGGTAAATATGATTAAATATGGCTGTAAAAAATAAATCTGCATTGTTTATCCTTTTGATCTTTTATTCAAAAAATTCACAAAAACCTAACCTTTCATTGAAGTAAAATAATTGAATGTGGGGGGTAAATCACATTATGAAATAAATGCTTTTCTCCAAAAACACGCTGGCCACAATTATTGGCACCCTTTTATTAAATACTTTTTGCAACCTCCTTTTGCCAAGATAACAGCTCTGAGTCTTCTTCTATAATGCCTGATGAGTTTGGACAACAAGAGATCAGAGACTCCATATAGAATCCCTCCAGATCCTTCAGATTCCCAGATCCATGTTGCTGCTTCTTCTCTTCAGTTCACCCCACTCATTCTCTATAGGGTTCATGTCAGGGGACTGGGATGGTCATGGCAGAAGCTTCATTTTGTGTTCAGTGACACATTTGTGTGTTGATGTTTGTTTTGGATCGTTGTCCTGATGGACGATCCAACCACGGCCCATTATAAGATTTCTAGCAGAGGCCGTCAGGTTTAGATTTTTTTATCTGTTGGTATTTGCTAGAATCCATTATACCATGTATCTGAAGATGTCCAGGACCTCCAGCAAAAAAAATAGGCCCACAACATTAAAGATCCAGCGTTATTTTTAACCGTGGGCATGGGGTACTTTTTATCCCTGTTTGCACCAAACCCATCTCTCTTTATATAGTTTCATCTGACCACAGAACCAGGTCCCTTTTGAATTTCCAGTCGTGTCTGACAACTGAATATGCTGGAGTTTGTTTCTAGATGAGCAAAAAGGATTTTTCTTGAATCCCTCCCAAACAACATGTGGTGATGTAGGTTTTTATTTTTATTTTTAGGCTTTCTGACCCCAAGACTCAACTAATCTCTGCGATTCTCTATCTGTGATCCTTGGAGAGTCTTTGGCCACTCAAACTTTCCTCCTCGCCATGCATTAAGACAATATAGACACACGTCCTCTTCCAGGCAGATTCGTAACATCTTTAGTTGATTGGAACTTCTTAATTATTGCCCCGATGGTGGAAATGGGGATTTTCAGGATTTTCCTACAGCCTACTTTCTATTTTGTGAAGCTTAACAATCTTTTGCTGCACATCAAAACTTTATTCTTTGGTTTTACTCATTGTGATGAATGATTAAGGGAATTTGGCCTTTGTGTTTCCTCATATTTATACTCCTGTGGAACAAGACATCATAGCTGGACAATTTCATGTTCCTAGTCACCCTGGTGTGCTAAAAAATGTAAATATTAATGGGAATATACTTCAGAGATATTTTACTCATAAAAAATTCTAGGGGTGCCAATAATTGTGGCCAACGTGTTTTTGGAGAAAAGCATTTATTTCATAATGTGATTTACCCCCCACTTTCAATTCTTTTACTTCAATGAAAGGTTAGATTTTTGTGCATTTTTTGAGTAAAAGATCAAAAGGATAAACAATGCAGATTTATTTTTTACAGCCATATTTGATCATATTTACCAGGGGTGCCAATAATTCTGACCACCACTGACCACCACTGTATTATTATTATGTAATGCACTTTTTTTTAAAGCAGTGGTTTTCAACCAGGGGCCCTCAGAAAACTTCTAGTGTGGCCCAAATAAATCTTAAAATTATTTAAATGTTGTTATATTAACATAGTATTAAAGGGATAGTTCACCCAAAAATGAAAATTGTCACCATTTACTCACCCTCAAGTTGTTCTAAACCCGTATGAGTTTCTTTCTTCTGTTGAACACAATAGAAGATATTTTAAAGAATGTTGGTAACCAGACAACAACTGTTTGATTAACAATATTCTTTAAAATATATTCTTTTGTGTTCAACATAAGAAAGATAATTGTAATAAAGCAAGGCCGTAATCATGTCTTGAACATTGGGGGGGGACCAATTTTTTTATTTTTATAAAGCATAAAGAAACAGAACAGTGAACGAAATTCTAGGTCTAATTCTTTTTGGGAAATAATCATTTTGGGAGTATTTGCAAGTAATATTTGCATTAATTTGTGTCAGATATATCGTCTCGAGATTCTTCCTGTTATTGAATAAATACATAGATAATGTTAATATTAGTTAATATTCAAATAATTTCGCCATTTCTACTTATTGGGGTCCCAATGTGTCCCCCTCAATGTCCATGGTGGTCTATGGTGTCTATGGTGGTTACGGCCCTGTAATAAAGTGATAAAGACCTGGAAAAAGCCTGCAGTATTTTTATTGGCATATTAAAAACAATCTTAACATTAATAAAGCATAGGTATGTGGTATTTATTGTGCATTGGCCGCTACTTATAATCTGTGGGGTCAGTTGAGCAACAAGATCACAAAAAT
The DNA here is from genome assembly GCA_039654625.1 of Rhinogobio ventralis. Lineage (NCBI taxonomy): Eukaryota > Metazoa > Chordata > Actinopteri > Cypriniformes > Gobionidae > Rhinogobio > Rhinogobio ventralis. The sequence continues at coordinate 12,038,477 of CM077212.1, read as the reverse complement.
CTCAATTCTGTGTCCTTCCGAGTTCGTTCGGTTGAGAACAACTGCTTTAAAGACACTCCAGATGATTCCATGTATTGGTGTAATGGTAAAAAAGTGAAACAATAACCAGATTTGAGAAAATTAGTAAAGTCAAATATGGTTTTTTTTTTTTTTTTTTAACTAAAGTGACTTTTACTTAAGTGATCATCTATGTTTTTCAGGTATCGCATTGGAGATGTTGTGAAAGTAGTCGGGTTTCATAACCAGTGTCCAAAAGTGGAGTTTCAGTATAGGTACGCATGTTTATTATACATTATCTAATCAAGTGGTTTTCAAACTGTGATACAGTGTCCTCAGGTGGTACACAGCACAACGCTATTTCACACTGTTTAAAAAATAGTAAAAATTTTTTTAGTATTTTAATTGTCATTTCTTGTTACAATAATAAGATATCTATATTTACCTTGAAGAAGCTGATGTTTACATTAGCAGTGTGGAATGTGAATAGGTGATGTTCTCTTCTGTAGATCAATTCCTGTAGAACAAACGGTGTTGTGTGCTTATAGATGCCCTTCTGTTTGCCCAATGGAATGTTTGAGAAGCACTGATCATATTTCTATGTTATCATTTCTTTAACATGTGTTCAGGCGTGGTCAGATGTTGAGTGTGCGTGGTGAGAAAGTGTCTGAATCGCTGTTTTTGAAGGCTCTTAAGAGGACAGTGACGCAGTGGCCAGGAGCCAGACTCATAGACTACAGCTGTGTTGAGAGCGGAATTCTAGGTAATGTTTGAGTTTCATCAAGTCCTTTGTCATTTAAAGGAATGTTCCAAGTTCATTACAATTTAAAATAATATACACAACAGTGGATATTCACCTACAAACAATTGAGACAAGGCTACTTTTTGGGAGGTAACTTCATTTTCACAGAAAAATCAGCTACTGCTGTGTCATGTGAATAAATGGCCATTCACACCGAAAGGGTTTTTGTGTCACCTACGCTGTTTTTCCTGAATAACATAATCGGTTTATTTTTAAGTAATGAGTAAATTAACGCATTACTTTTAAATTTACAAGAAAATATGAGTTACTTTTTCAAATAAGTAATGCAAGTTACTTTGTTTTCCCATTTATTGACTGACATTCTCTCCCTATGTTGAGAGAAATCGGGAGTAAGGTGCTGAGGCGTTTTTTCCTATACACTGTATAAACATGATGGTTATTGTAGTTTTAGACTAAATGTTTACTTATCTATCTTGCACAAAAACGGTTTCAGTATACCTCAAAATAAATAAAAACGGTGAAATGCAAACTCAGAATATCATGCGAAACCTGCAAAAATGAAACCTTAAATAATACTGTAACAAAGTTAAAGGCTGCAGGAAAAAGGATGCGGGATCTGGCAAATATTCAACATAATACTTTAATATCAAAATAAATAAACAACAAAACAAAAGTAAGCCCTTCATGAATGACTGCAGCATATAAACATAATAAAAACACAACATAAAACCCAGGCCTAGTCCTCTCTCGTTCCTTCACTGTTGTCACTTCTCCTTTTACCCTCCCTGAGCTCCTCTGTGAGACTCAAGGCTAGTGTGGCTCATTAGCAATCGCGTCACCGGCCTCACTCCCATGGTTCTCGGTCCTGCCCTGCTTGTCACAAATACAAAAATACGTATTTAATTTTACTTAATTAATCAATGTTTTTGCTGCTGACCTCCGGTTATCCAATTCAAACATACTAATAAGCAAAAATAGCTAAACATGTTTGTGTTTAAATTTTTAAAATTTTTTCTGAAGTAAGTGTTAAACTTGATTATTTCCACAAAAAGTGACGCAATTCGTAAATTTTTAGGGTGTAACGAAATATTGTAAAGCATTACTTTTAAAATGAATTTTATCCAACAGTTAGTTACACTACCAGCCAAAAGTTTGGAATAATTAAGATTTTTTGGTAACACTTTACAATAAGGTTCATTAGTTAACAACATTAACTAATAATAAACTGAACTTATAAAGCATTTATTTCTCTTTGTTATTGTTAATTTCAGCATTTACTAATACATTATTAAAATCTTGTTAACATTAGTTATGCACTGTGAACTAACATGAACAAACCATGAACAGCTGTATTTTTTATTAACTAATGTTAACAAAGATTAACAAATACAGTAACAAATGTATTGCTCATTGTTAGTTCATGTTAGTTAATACAATAACTAATGTTAACAAATGAGACTGTATTGTAAAGTGTTACCGATTTTTTAAAATGTTTTTGAAATTCTCTTTTGCTCACCAAGGCTGCATTTATTGAATGAAAAATACAGTAAAACAGTAATATCGTGAAATATTACGACCACTGTAATTTCATTTCAACCCTCCCCAGACTGCGGAACATTTATATGCACTACCAGTCAAAAATTTGGAAACTGTACTATTTTGATTGTTTTTAAAGAAGACTCTTCTGCTCACCAAGGCTTTAATGTTATTAAAAATACAAAAAAATCTGTAATATTGTGAAATATTATTAAAATGTAAAATAACTGTTTTCTATTTGAATATATTTTAAAATGTAATTTATTCCTGTGATGCAAAGCTGAATTTTGAGCATCACTACTCCAGTCTTCAGTGTCACATGATCCTTCAGAAATCATTCTAATATGATGATTTGCTGCTCAAGAAACATTTATGATTATTATTAATGTTGTATCAATTATCAAGCAGTTATGTTTTAGGATTCTTTGATGAATAGAAAGTTAAAAAGAACAGTATTTATCTGAAATAGAAAGCTTTTGTACTTTTTAACATTGTACTACCGCTCAAAAGTTTGGGGTCGGTAATATTATTATTATGTATATATACACTCACCTAAAGGATTATTAGGAACACCATACCAATACTGTGTTTGACCCCCTTTCACCTTCAGAACTGCCTTAATTCTACGTGGCATTGATTCAACAAGGTGCTGAAAGCATTCTTTAGAAATGTTGGCCCATATTGATAGGATAGCATCTTGCAGTTGATGGAGATTTGTGGGATGCACATCCAGGGCACGAAGCTCCCGTTCCACCACATCCCAAAGATGCTCTATTGGGTTGAGATCTGGTGACTGTGGGGGCCATTTTAGTACAGTGAACTCATTGTCATGTTCAAGAAACCAATTTGAAATGATTCGGGCTTTGTGACATGGTGCATTATCCTGCTGGAAGTAGCCATCAGAGGATGGGTACATGGTGGTCATAAAGGGATGGACATGGTCAGAAACAATGCTCAGGTAGGCCGTGGCATTTAAACGATGCCCAATTGGCACTAAGGGGCATAAAGTGTGCCAAGAAAACATCCCCCACACCATTACACCACCACCACTAGCCTGCACAGTGGTAACAAGGCATGATGGATCCATGTTCTCATTCTGTTTACGCCAAATTCTGACTCTACCATCTGAATGTCTCAACAGAAATCGAGACTCATCCGACCAGGAAACATTTTTCCAGTCTTCAACTGTCCAATTTTGGTGAGCTCGTGCAAATCGTAGCCTCTTTTTCCTATTTGTAGTGGAGATGAGTGGTACCCGGTGGGGTCTTCTGCTGTTGTAGCCCATCCGCCTCAAGGTTGTGCGTGTTGTGGCTTCACAAATGCTTTGCTGCATACCTCGGTTTTAACGAGTGGTTATTTCAGTCAAAGTTGCTCTTCTATCAGCTTGAATCAGTCGGCCCATTCTCCTCTGACCTCTAGCATCAACAAGGCATTTTCGCCCACAGGACTGCCGCATACTGTTTTCACACCATTCTTTGTAAACTCTAGAAATGGTTATGCGTGAAAATCCCAGTAACTGAGCAGATTGTGAAATACTCAGACCGGCCCGTCTGGCACCAACAACCATGCCACGCTCAAAATTGCTTAAATCACCTTTCTTTCCCATTCTGACATTCAGTTTGGAGTTCAGGAGATTGTCTTGACCAGGACCACACCCCTAAATGCATTGAAGCAACTGCCATGTGATTGGTTGATTAGATAATTGCATTAATGAGAAATTGAACAGGTGTTCCTAATAATCCTTTAGGTGAGTGTGTGTATGTATGTATATATATATATATATATATATATATATATATATATATATATATATATATATATATATATATATTATAATAATAATAATAATATTACCGACCCAAAACTCACTGCCAGATTCTGGAAGATGAATTCTTCAAACAGTGGTACAAGAGGATGTCACTCTCAACCTATCTGTCTTTAAAGCCTATAAAAAAAACAGTCTTCATGTATTTTACACTTTAACACTTCAGCTTGTGATTCTTATAAAGTGGGGGTCCTTTTTTAGGATTCTTTACCTAACTTAAGTCTCTGAGATCCTGACACCTTGCACTTCTGGAGACTCCAGGTAGGTTGCAGTTCTGGAAAATGGTGGCGCGTGAGACTAAAGGGTTCCTGATGGTTTTACACTTAATTCTTCACCTTAATTCTAAATTCTGTCCAATGGTAATGCCTTAACTGCAATGTCTAGAATATCAATAGTATTGCATCCTTCTCATGGGCATTTAATACATTTTGACTTTTCAGTCTGAGTTAAATCTAAAAGAAAACGTGCCTAATAACTCTGCACACCTGATTATAAGGTGTTTTTCATTTCCAGCCTTCATGAACAATTACATATCACTTATAAATGATTAAATACAAAATTAATAGTAGTTATTAAGATTAATGTGGCTTGGAATTGGTAAAATGTGCCTAGAAAAAAAATATGATCAGAAAATTTACGTAACCTAATAATTCTGCATGCGTTGTATAATACAGAAAAGTAAATACATGAAGTAATGTTTCATTTAATTTGTTATTTGTGTTTGCTATAGGCAGTGCATCTGGGATATCTCAGCCGCATTATCTTGTGTTTGTTGAGCTAAAGGGTGTGAGGAACCTCTCAGAAGAACAAAGATACAAGGTGACCATCTATAATGTTCATTTAAAACCTTTTAAGAAACCTTTCTCTTTAACTGCTCATATTCCAGATTTTTTTTTTCCAAATCCAACAGTTAGACCACTGCCTGCAAGAGGACTCTGACATCTACAGATCCTTCAGGATGAAGGGCAGCATCGGACCAATGAGAGTTCAGCTCGTTCGCGATGGAACTTTCCAAGAACTGAAAGATCGTATGATGGCCTTCTCTAGCGTTTCGTCCAACACCTTCAAAATGCAACGTGTGATACGTAGGAGAGAGTTTGCAGACTTTCTACTGCAGAGGGCTTTCTCATGAGCATTTCAATTAGAGATAAATGCTTTGATGCAAAGCTGAGGTGTCATTTTTGGCAATGTTAAAATGGTTTCTCCTATCCTAGTTGTATATGCAGAGACTACTGTAAATAATCCATTGGTAGGCCAATTCCCTGAAAAGTGTAACAATGTGCCCCTGTCGCATTTTTCAGCATTAAGACCAGCCAAACATGGGAACAGGCTCAACCAGGGGCATGAGTTGTCCAACCGATGGAGGTCACAAGGATCATTTGGGAAACTTGTTTGCAGATCTGCTTAGGGCTGCTAGAGTGATGGTTCTTGATCCTGGAGGACCCCAATACTGCACGTTTCGGATCTGTCTCTTATTTAGCCCACCAGATTTCTCTCATTAGGAGGTAAATTATATTATATTATATACAATGTATAGATACCTGGTACAATGACAGAATTCTTTAAATAATTTGCTATTGTTATTGAATGTTAAAAAATATTTAAAAACAAAATATGCAAGAAAACATTTTTATTCATCCTATGGCCTTTTAAATCCATTCACTGATTGTTACCTATTTTTATTTAATATTTGTATATAATATATTTATTGTTATATATTCAACTTGCGTAACTGACGCGACGTAGCGTAAGCATTTTGAACTGCGAGAGGCATTACACTTTCTTCGTAAGTTGAATACAGAAGGTGGTCTGGCGGAAGTTAGATATTTTACTTTATAAATATGTTTTAAATATGGATATTTTTCTTACAAAAATGCATTGTTTCGCTTCAGAAGGCCTTTATTAACCCCCCGGAGCCGTGTGGGGTACGTTTATGATGGATGAATGCACTTTTTTGGGCTCCCATTCACTGCCATTATAATGCTTGAATTAGCCAGGACATTTTAATATAACTCAGATTGTGTTCATCAGAAAGAAGAAAGTCATATACACCTAGGATGGCTTGAGGGTGAGTAAATTATGGGATAATTTAAATTTTTGGGTGAACTATCCCTTTAATTACATGTATCTCTTTTCCCAATTAATATTACAATGTAATTATACATTTAATTACTTAATATTAATTAACAACATGTACTTACTTTAGGGTTAGGAACAGGGTTTGGTTTAGGGTTAGTTGTATGTAATTGTGCATAATTTACTGTTATTATTATAGTAAGTACATGTAACATGTAGCAAGGATACTATTAAAATAGTGTCACCTAATGTTCTGTATTATCTAGTTCTAATTATCTAAATTACATAACTGTTTTGTAAATGCCTGACAAAGCACTAATTATATACTTTATAATTATTCTTAGTAATAATATCTTTATCATTTCTAGCATAACTAAAATAAAATATTATGATATAAATTTTTAATTCCTACAAAGAGAAGGAAAACCTGTGGCCAAAAGAAGTCATTCATTAAAGTTATGTGTGCAGAGCATGTCAAACAGTATTTATTCATTTCATTTTTGATTGACCATTCTTTTTTTATTATATTGTTAAGGTATAGTCGTATCACAAAAAGCTTTCTCCCACCGATAAACCCTGAAGCCTTTTATTCTGAGAAGCGATGATGTTTCGAACAGTGGCTGAATTTTTTTTAATCTGAGGCGCAATGCCGTTTCCTCAAATGGCTGAGGTCTGAGGTTGTCCAACACGAGGCAGGCCATGCCTGGTCATGTCCATCTACTGAAAAGAAAATATTTTTTTTTTGCCTTTGTTCTCCCTCATTCATTCATAAAGTGTGAACGATCGAATTAAATTCCTTCCTAGGAAAATCAAGTACATAGCTTGTCTGATTCTGGCCATGTGGCTGACCCAGGAGAACAGCCAAAAAGGACATATCTTCACATACTGTACATATTTGAAATACGTAAAATGGAGCAATTCTTATTCATTCACTGATCTGTAGGTAGTGGTACATGCTTAATGAGTGCTGTTTGTGACAACAGTGTATACAGACTTACCTACTGAGGTATAAATGAACGCATGGGTGAAAGTTTCAGGATCATGTTTGGACCCTATGCTTTCAGCACACTGCCTATGTTAATCTGGAAATAGTTTGAATAATAGTGAATAATGCAGGTAAAAACTTTAAGACACTGTCCTCTTTGAATTTAGTATTTTTTCATGTCATTACATTGTTTAGAGCATAAGAAACAAATGGGGGAAGAAATTAAGAAGAAAAAAATTATATTTTATTCAATGTCCTCGTAAGTGTACACCAGGACTCAGTTGTTTAAAAAATAAAATGACACGTATAGGCAAAAACAATGGGATTTTTTTCATTCGCCAATCAATTTTAGGTTTCAGGATTTTTTAACCAAACTTTGATTAAAGATTATTCTCAACTATGTACCATTTACCATTTTACTTTATGCAGTATGTGGGTAAAATGGCCATACATGAGTTTTCCAATTCAATTTCCCATTCCTAATTTGCATATTAATGTGATCTTGGTGTAAGTGTAATAATGGGAGTAATAGCTGGCAACATTTTCATAATATCTGATATTTTATAGGAATATTGATATGTAATTTCTTTCCCTATTCACTTGTGTTTCCTAAAATGCCTGTTAAATATGATTTTAGCCCTGGTGTCCTCTACAGTGGACATGAAATCAATGCCCTGTTCTGTAACAAAAAGTCATATTTTGATTAGAAACCCCGTAACATTTTCCTGAGATTTTGATTTATAACAAACAATTTAAATTTAGTCAGATTTAAATAACTACAAAATATTATATTTCCATAAGAGTTCTAAATTTGATCATTCAGTAATTTTTAAAGAACGTTGTTGAGAAGTTGTTGTTCTGGTGCAACCTCAAAACAAATCTGAATGTGCTCTTTACAAGATATCCAGACTTAAAACTGTGACATGTATAGTGCCAGAGAAATTCACTAAAATATAATGTCCTCGTACGTGGACAGTGGAACCCAGGAGGCTATTATATACTGTGGCTAGCTCTTATAACAACAGCCAATCACATCGCTGGATCAGAAATTCACCACACTGCAAACATTAAGTTTCAGGTTCTGAAAAAGTGTTCTGAGAGAAGGTACGTTCGGGGAATTTGGATACAGTAACATCAACTATGACAACAAGCTTATGACCCTCAGGTTAAAGATTAACAGACAGGCTGTCAATTCATAAAGTAATCAGCTGTTTACTTACAAACAATGTGTATTGAAGCCTGCTCCATTGACATCCATTGAAAAGAGACAACCTGTTTTTAATCATAAGGCAGCCGATAATGAAAATCATACCCCAAAATATCATGTCATAATGACAAAATTATACCCCAGCACAAAGGCATGTTTGTCATGTGGAAATGGAAAGTTATATTTAGAACACACTGAGGGAAATTTTTTTTTATTGGAATCTTCATAATTTAATATAATTGCATGCACAAAAACAAAGCAAATTTACAATTGGAATAAGTTACCATGCAAAAACATGGTAAAATAAGAAACACTACCATTTTATACAAGATGCATAAATGAGAACAATGAAAGAGTTTAACAGTCAAGAGATGGTTTCTAAAACTCAATCAATAAAAGCTTGAACAGTCCTCTATACAGAACGATAAAAATATGTATTTAGCTTTCAGTGTCATATTTTTCTATCAGTAAAAAAAATACACTTAAATGTTGAATCATGTTTGCCCAGTCTGCCACTGCAATGCTGTTTTTATGACCATTCAAATGTGTGAACAAAAGAATCAACTAAATAAAACGGTATTACTGAAATTACAAAATGTGTCATTTGTTAATATTAGTTAAACTGTACCTACAGGCCAATTAGCATGTTTACATACTCTTTTCAAAAATGTTAAACTTAAATTAAAATCCTAACATAATACAAAATTAAGTAAGACAGAAATTTGCTACAATACAATATTGAAATATATTACAAATCTAAAAAAATTTGTACATTTTGTACATGGATAATGTAACGTACTGTAGTGAATTACAAACAGTTGAGTGTCATTCTTGTTTTGTAAAGAAATTTTACAAAAGAAACAAATTATGTAAAGCTCCTGTTAGTGTATTTTAGGTCATTGTTTTATGAGTGGCAAAGTGTTTGTTGGTTGAAAACCTTTGCTAGTGTTCTGAAAGAATAGCTTGATTTGAGACATGTATGAAGTGTTTTGCTACTTTTAGTGCATTTTGAATGTGAAATAAACTGCTGTGCCAAGCAGAAAGTTGGTTATGTGTGGAGTTTTGAAAAAGTTACCTATTTTTCTATAAAAAAATTTTTTTTTAAATCACTCAACAGTCCGTAGTCAATTATTCCTTACTTAATGCATTAAATACAACACTGACAGTGAACAATATATTTTATTACATTCATTCATTTTAACAAATAGGCTAATGTTAACAAATACAAGTTTTAATTAAAAAAATTTACAAGTAAATATTGGAATTAACATTAATAAATGCTGTAGAAGTATTGTTCATTCTTAATTCATGGTAACTAATGTAGTTAACTAATGTTAACAAATGGAACCTTATTGTAAAGTGTTACCACATAAACTATAATTACATACAAGTCATGTGTGTGCATGTTGCATAAAGTACAATCCATTAAATTGTAATAGCTCATAATCATTGCAGTGGTCACATATTGTGCAAATAAAAAAAATCAACCCTGAGACTCATTAATCCAAGTATTAAATTCAGTTATTTAGTGCAATAATAGAGTACTACTGGAATTCTGGCAGCGGCTTATTAAAGCATAATATGTTTTACGGAATTCCAACAACATGCAACATTCACAGATTTAGCAATGACAGCATTACTCAGCATATTTTAAAATGCATATCAATAAGCTTTGCTAATTTTTCATGCAGTAGTTTATACTTTTCTGTTGCCAATTGTGCATATAGGTTTTAAAGTAGCTTTCCTTAATTCTGTTTTTCTGAATTTAACACATAATCCTTTTGTGGATACATTCTGGGCTTGTATTTTTTCCGGTAACATGTTCCCTTTCAGTCGGTCACGTACGTCGGAACTGACCGACGAATTTGGGATCATTTTCAGAGACCAATCTACTTCGAGTGTATAAAAACAAGCCAATACACATTGGCACGCGGTCCACGCCCCGCCCCGCCCCGCAGCGCGGGTATAAATACGGAAGTGGAATACCGCATCCTCGCTTTCAACTTCGGAGCCGGTTTGCTGTATCAAGCTGTTTCTACAGAGTCTGTGTTTAGATGAGTCTCGAGGAGGATCACTCTCTTACCTGGGTGCTGGTGTGACGGCGCGAGTCAGCGAGTGGCCGCTGCAACTACACTTGTTCCTGTGTTGGTTGGCTGGGCGTTTCCGTTTTTTTGAGTGCTCACATGCAGGCTTGCAATCGGACTGCAGTGAGCCGCGGCCATCTCACTGAGTGCTTCAGCACTTCTAAAAGAGCATTTCCTTCTAAAAGACCAACAAGGTTTGACCCTGCGTCTTTTTCAAGATGTCATTCAAATCATGTATTTCTGGATGCGGTTGTTTCCTATCCTCATTTGACGGCCACGATCTCTCTCACATATAAACGTGAGATTGCGTTCGTGGGTGATTCATACTCTCTCACCTTTCTCGTATGGGCTTGAGCGTTAAGCGTGCCGTGTGCCGTCGAACGGCCAGCTGACCACGGGTTGTCATGACAACCCAGCGCGTCACTCGGCGCGCTAGATGCGCGGTCGAGACTGTGAAACCTCAAACGGGGTTGAGTCCCTTTACTTAGTCCCCGATCTAGTTCCTTTTCTGGTGCACCAGAAAAGGGCTACTTTGGCTAATAAGCCTTGGTGACCTGAGGATTACAGTGGGGCTTCCCTGACGGGTACGTCTCTGTGGGCCCTCACTCCTCTAGTGCATCGCAAGCATGTTGAAGACTGAGTTTCCCACTATAATAGTGTGTGCTTATGCTGAATCAGATTCAGAGTTGGCAGCCGTGCTTTCCCGGGTGGCTGCAGGGTAGTGCAACGCGTAAATCGCCTTGCCTGCCCCCGTGCATTTTTCCCCGGATATGCATTGGGAAAAATGAGCAGTGTGGAACTATTTGGTGCCAAAAATCTGGAACACCAAAAGGGCCATAATCTGTATAAGTTTTCCCCTCTCTCACTACCCTCGTTGGTGGGGTGGCAGTGCCACTGGCAGGCCACCTCTGTCCTGCACTCTTAATACACGAGGGTAGTTCCAACCCAGGGGTTGTGCAGGAACTGCGTGCGGCGACGGACCTTGCTTTCTGGGCGACGAATATCGCCGCACGCTCCCTGGGTTGGGGAGCGTACTGGTTAGTACTCCGTACTGTCGCCAAACCTTCAGCCCGTGGTCAGACCTTTCGTTTCTACGGGCGGAGTGCCCTTAGAACAAGTGTCCAGGCATGTTGTGGTCTTCACGGATGCCTCATCCACCGGCTGGTGGGCCACGTACAACGGGCATGCAGTTTTGGGTCTGTAGACGGGGCCCCAGCTGCATTGGCATATTAATTGCCTCGAGTTGCTAGCAGTACGTCTTGCTCTAAGCCGCCTCAAAAAGAAAGCCGCTTCAGAGCAAGCATGTGCTGGTCCGTACGGACAGCACTGCGGCCGTTGCGTACATCAACCGTCAGGGTGGTCTACACTCCCGTCGCATGATGCAACTCGCCCGCCATCTCCTCCTGTGGAGTCAGAAGCATCTGAGGTCGCTTCGGGTCATTCACATCCCTGGTGCGCTGAACCAGACAGCCGACGAGCTCTCTCGTCAGCCGACACCTCCGGGAGAGTGGCGACTCCACCCCCGGACCGTCCAGCTGATATGGGACCTTTTCGGAGCCGCGCAGGTAGACCTGTTTGCCTCTCCGGACTCGACCCATTGCCAGTTGTACTATTCCCTGACCGGGGGGACCCTCGGCACGGATGCACTGGCGCACAGCTGGCCCCGGGCCTTACGCAAATATGCGTTTCCCCCAGTCAGCCTTCTCACACAAACTCTGTGTGAGGTCAGGAAGGACGAGGAGCAGGTCTTGCTAGTTGCGCCCTACTGGCCCAACCGGACCTGGTTCTCCGAACTCACTTTCCTCTCGACAGCCCTTCCTGGCCGATTCCCCTGAGGAAGGACCTTCTTTCTCAGGGACGGGGCACTCTTTGGTGGAGGTTCTAGGTGGCCTGCCACAAGCAGTGGCAGACACCATCGCTTCTTTGAAGTGGAACCTGTTCGTTGACTGGTGCTCTTCAACGCTTTCTCCTGGGCGTTGGCTCAAGGCGCCTCGCTGACAGATATGTAGAGCTGCGGGCTGGGCGACACCTAACACGTTCGCTAGATTTTATAGCCTCCGTGTAGAGCCAGTTTCTTTCCGTGTACTCTTCCCCCAGTGGCTGGCAGGCGCGAAGTGCCCGTTCTTGTGTGGCTTGCAACACCACTCCTGCCCGCCGGGCCGGATACGTGCGTCTATTGTCTCCAGTTGTGTTTCCCAGAAATGGCTAACCCTGTGAGCTCCTCTGTCACCCCTACGGTGTCAGACGTTGCAGCCGTCTGATGCTAGACCTGCACCCGTATGCTTGTGGAACGTGTGTGTAGGCTGGGTTCCATATGTAGCGGTTCCCTAACGGCAACCCCATATGTATTCTTCCACGGTACCCTGTTCGGCTAGCCCCGTGTCTTTCCCTTGACAGAGCTTGCTCTGTTGTCTTTGGCAGTGTTCTTTCCCCCCTGGGACCAGGTTGAATCCACCCCAGAGACTGCCATAGGTAGTACTACCCTGATAGCTTAGTCCTTAGGAGTATTTCCACCTCTCCTCCCTTGGAGGATGTGGCTCCGCAGCGTCCTATCTTCCTGAGACGGGCACGCTTTCCCAGCGTTCACGCTTACTCGCTGAGTGGGTCTTGCAGAAACAGCTGTGACGGACCTTCCCTGCTTGGAGCCCTGACTCCTGCTCCAACCTAGGAGCACTCCAGCGAGCCCAAGCAGGGCGCTGGATGGGCCAGCCTCCCTGGCGTGTTGGTAGGGATCCCCAATTCGTCGGTCACTTCCGATGTATGTCGAACGTGTCCGACTGAAAGGGAACATCTCGGTTACGTATGTAACCCTCGTTCCCTGAAGGAGGGAACGGAGACTTACCTCCTTCAGGGAACGAGGGTTACATATGTAACCGAGACGTTTTCTAGTACTCCGTGGTCATCATATAAAACATGAGGTCATCTGATTAAAATATAAAAAGTAAGGGTGGTCCATCATGGGCATAGATTATAGCAGCATGTCAGAACAGTCTGCTGCCAAAACCTTTATTATAAGTGCATTTGACTGTGTTTTTTTTTTTTTTTTACATGTCCCATCTGCATAAACAGTCAGTCAAGCTCTACATGGGAAAATAATAAAGTATGTAAATGCTCTTTTCTAGATGTATGTAACCATTTAGAATATTCATTCAACATTTCAGAATACATTTTCTTTAGGAAAAATAATGAACAACTATACAAGTCAGGAACACAACCAGAGAGAGAGAAAAACTACCATCTAAATCATAGTTTAAGTGATTCTTGAAATGTCTTCAGAATTCTACAGCTGATTCCCAGAGTAACAAAATAACAAATTTACTGTTCTTATGAACACCTAAACAAAACAGTAATTTTTACTAGAGATGCTCTCTATTTAATGAGACAGTTCACATGTGCCTTTGCATAGTTTTACAGTTTTTGAGAAAGGGATGTTATACCAGGAACCAAGTTTCTGAAAAGACAAAGCAGTTTTCAGATTAGTTTGCATTTTAGCCCATTGTGATGAGTGTGCTCAGATAATGGAAAATGAGCTCATATTTATGTACAACCTGCAAATAAGAACAACTTATTGAAATTTGAAAATGTTGTAAAATAAGACACATACCAAGTATGGTTGAGCTTTCGTTTACCATAATACCATATTTGATGTGCTGTACAGTATGTACATTTAATCTTAAATCTTTTCATCGTATTGTGTCTCTTTGGAAGACTTGGATTAAACCACTCATATATACCACTCATTCATATGGATTACTTTTTCTGCATCTTCATGAACTTTTTGAAGCTTGACATTTTGGCCTTTGGCTTTAAATCGATGGACAAAAATGATGACAGAATATTAAAAATATCTTCGTTTGTGTTCCAAAGATCTTGTTGGAATAACGTGGGTCAGTAAATGATGACAGAATTTTCACAAAATGATATATGATGTCCGTCAACTGAATGTGCATCATATTAACAATGAAAATAGCTTCATTTGTTGTGTTTGTGTGTCAGTTGTGTAGTTGTTGTAGTTTTGAAAACTTACTTGGCACGGACATCCGGCCCCCGGATTCTGACATTTTGTGTTTTTTTGTTGGAGACCAGCAGGTTTTAGAGGTGCTGGTGCCTTTTTCTGCTGTACAACAAGAAAGGGTTCCTAATGATGATTAACTGCTGTGCTGCTAGTTCCCATTTAATCATACTCATGAAGTGAAATTTACAATGAAAGGATAGTTGTGTCAATTGAAATTCAAACTGAAATGTTGGTGGCAGAATCTCTTTAAGTTGTCTTAATTTTAATCTTTCCTCGTTATTAGTCCATCAGATCCAGGCACCATGTGGTCTCTGAGCTTTCAGATTGGCTTTGAAGTTCTACACTGGATCCGCTAGACCTGCTCTCTGATGTCTCACCGTCTTGGCCCAGCCTTTGATTACCCAGTAGGCACTCCCGACTGGTGTGCTCTATCTCAGATGACTCCTCAAGAGAACAGTGAACATCTGATTCCTTTGGAGAGGATAGAGAATTCTCTGGTAGGAAAGTGGAAGGGACCACATTCTGGTTCTGATTGAGGGCCACTTCTGGAGTCTTGCAGAACTCACCTAGGGTTGGAGTGGAGATGGAAAACGCTGGTTCTGTGGAAAGGTGTAGGTGTGAATACGAGCTAGGCGTGACCTTGCAGGACAAAGAGTTACCACCCAAATTTTGTGAAAAAAATTTATGCAAAACAGGCTGCGATTGGCTGATATTGGCATGAGCTCCAGCACAAACGCCCAGTGATAAGCCCTCTGCTCGGGGGCCTTCTCCAGGTGTTGGCCCCTGGGTTCCTGGGCTGATGCTAAGGAGAGTGGAGCCAGTGGAGAAGTGATGGTGGCTGATTGAGGAGTGGATGGAGCTCCAGTCATGGGAACAGGGGTCATTTGCTGTGACAGGACAGTGTTGATTCGACTCATGCTGGTGAAAGTGTCCCTGTTTCTCAGTGTGCTGAGTAAAACCAGATCCATCTGCACATACCAGAGAAACATTTTAATCAAATTATGCGAAAGAATAATAAAAGTCTCTTTACAAATTAAACGTGTACAGAGAAATGCAAATGGTTTGTGATCATACCACCAGCTCTGCTATGACTCCATGATGTGGAACCCAGGTGGTTCTCAGGAACAACATGGTCTTTGTGCTGCATGTGGATGCTGGAACCCAAGATGTAGGCCGGAGACAAACTGACAGAAGAATTGGACATCATGTGGACTCCATAGGGACAGGAGGACAAAGGAGCTGCATAATGACGAACGGCTATCTGTGCTTGCAGCAGGTGCATTATGTGATGCAGATCCTTTGTTAGAATTGACACTTCCTCTTTCAGATTGCCCATCTGGAGAGAGTTATAGAGAAATTGTATTAAAATATATTAAAAAGTAGTACATTTACATAGTATTTGAGGGTGTTGTGTGTAATATTGTGTCTTTTGCAATTTTCATTTTTGGGTATCCATTTAACTTGAATTGTTAATATAATAATTTTTGTAACCTAATGTGTGTACTTCATTTTTATTTGAGTGCACCTCATGTCAATTCTGATTACTGAGCTTGTAAGTAGAAACATTTGAGGTTTTAATATCTCTGTGTTTAGGAATGATAGAATGTCACTGTACCTTCTTGCTGAGTTGGGCAATGGTCTCTCTCACTTCTTTTGTCTCCTGAAGCAGTGAATCATTCGCCTGACCAGACCCTGCAATAAAACAAAGAAGCAATGTCCCAAATTATCTATAAGTTACTTAGATACTAAGATTAAAATATCCTTCCCATCCAGTATCTTACCACCCAATGATGTCACTGTACTAGTTTTGGCAGTTTTGTCCTCCACATTGAAATGAAACACATGTCCGTTGTCCTCAATTCCATCTACAACTCTATAAAAAGCCATACAGTCAGTTACAGTGTTTATGCATAAATATTAATCGTACTGTACAAAAAACTCCTTTAAAATTACTCAAAAAAATGCAATTATTGATTAAAACGGACCTGTACATGCCTTTGATTTTCAAATAATTCTGAAGACTTTGGTTAGATTTTTCAAGGGTGTTTGAGTAGGTTTGAAGTTAGCAGGACAGTGGACCTCAAGGGCCAGAGTTGCTCAGCCCTGATCTAATGCCGTGTTCCAGGCAACCCGTAACCTGTGTTTTTCCAACCTTCTACCCATGAAAATGCACTGGAACGGCAGTCAAACCTGTGACTTCCCACCCGTGAACTCGTACTAGATCGATGTACCAGTTACGCGCTCTGACGTCACATAGCCCGCAAAACAACAATGGCGGCCCCTACGGATGCCGTGTTTATGAAAGTCGTACATTTAAAACCAAATTGTTTATTAAAATAAGGTATTGCGTTATTTACGTTATTTACGCATAAATGTTATGCATTATCAGCAGCTTTTTTAGTGTTAGCTAGTTTTCAGTCCGTTGAGTGCAAGAATAAATTAATACCAAATACATTTCCAAATATACAAATAATGTCAAATAAAAGGTATAACAGCTTCTCTTGCCTTATGCGCCGTTTTTTCTCCTCCGTTTCCCTAAAAAAAGCAAGGAGTAAACACCTTTGGCGAAATTATTGTAAATGAGCATAAGCCCTGTACGGTCTGCCATGCTTTGTTTACATCTAATGTTAGCTATTATGCTCAGGCAGTTTAGCGTGACTTTGCCTGGAACGCTACAAAGTCGTGAGTCGTGGTTTGAAGTCGTAACTCACGGGCTCAAAAACCTGCCTGGAACGCAGCATAATACCTCATCAAATCAGAGTTGGAGTTTTGTGTCTTTCAAAAATTTCAAATGTACTTTAACTTTCTCTTTACTTTAGTTTTTTGTGCTGTGTTCCACACAGTCTACTCTGCTCTAGTCGGACCCTGGCGGCAGCTTTTTGGCCAACTGAGCTTGATGAATCAGTGTTGGGCAGTCGGTGAAACTGCTTTTAGACAGCTTAGCGAGAAAAGTGATCTGGAAAAATCAAAAAGGATGGCACACAGAGAAGGCTGTTCTAATTTTAGGTCTGGAATGAATAAAGTGAAGACCAACTGATCAACATGATTCAAATTCATAGTCTTTGCGGTGTTCAAGGGCAACATTTTGGACCAGACACAGGGTGTGAAAGGCGATAACAGTCAGTTTGGTGTGTCACAGCCTTAAAGGCACAATATGTAAGATTTTTAGATTAAAATATCCAAAAACCACTAGAACAATGTTATATATTTTGTTGACCAATATACTTACATTATCCCAAAAGTTTCCAACAATGTTTAAATCCAGAGAAACCAGCTATTTTAAACAGTGTTACGAGCCGTGCCCTTGCGTCGCCTGTCAATGACGTCATATCCGCGCTACCCTTGATTTCTTTAGAAACCATGGAAACACCAAATACGCTTTAATATAGTATGTATTTTATTAGACAGGTGAGCAACTGTTTGGATATACATTTATCAACAGAAAACTAATCGTCATACAGCGCAACACAATTAGTCTTATTGTTTACATCGCTTGTTTTCTTGATTCACCGCAAGTTAAGTTTTTACCATGCCTCAGAGACAACACTATTTTATCAAGTGGCTAACATAGCATAATCCGAGAGAGCTTTCTCCATCATACAATATATTTTAAAATTAATTGCATGTCATTTAGCAACAGTCATTTAGTCATCCTGTTTTTATTAATATGATATTCTAATATCGATCTAGATTACTGCAAAGTCTGACTCATAGTCTCTCATACCAGCCACTGAGCGAACACACAGAGTAACGTTATAACATAACTTTTAACACACATAAATGTATTTAGTATGATTGTTTTAACCATGTAAAACAGCGCTGCGTTACCCTACCTACGAAAAGAACGAAAACGGCCGACTGCAGCATAAGCGTTCTGCTTCATACCACTGTAACGTTAATAAAACTTCAAAACATTCGCTCATTCATGAACATGATTTCATGTTCATAATTTCTGCCCAAGTCCGTCGGATTTCTTTCCATCAGCTGTGGTGGTGAAGAGTCAAGACGACAACTCCCATGATTCCACGCTCATTAATGACATCATCAAGCTAAGCCTTTGTTTTAAATAAGTGACCTCTAGCGGCAAAACTTACATACTGTGCCTTTAAGACCACTTGTCACAGCAAGTAGCAGATCGGTTTGTTGAGCTATGGCATGAACGTCAAAATTTTGGATCCTTTTCAATAGGAAATACTTCAACTCATGAAAGAGAAATGCATTCATCAAACCATTTAATGGGGTAATGTATTACAGTTTTTTACAATTGCTAGGACCCATTTCGCAATACTTAGGTCACTTTTTTCCAAACTCTTTACACAATGAGCACAAGAGCAGTCTATGTGGGCTAAACTGTGGATCATTTTCCGTTGCTTTGACCCAAAATACATACACCGACCAGGCATAACATTATGACCACCTTCCTAATATTGTGCCTCCTTTTGCTGCCAAAACAGCCCTGACCCATCGAGGCATGAACTCGTGTATTCTGACACCTTTCTATCAGAACCAGCATTAACTTCTTGACCAATTTGAGCTACAGTAGCTCGTATGTTTGATCGGACCACACGGGCCAGCCTTCGCTCCCCACGTGCATCACTGGTGCATCACTGAGCCTTGGATACTGACCACTGCAGACCATGAACACCACAGAAGTTCTGCAGTTTTGGAGATGCTCTGACCCAGTCATCTAGCCATCACAATTTGGCCCTTGTCAAACTCGCTCAAATCCGTACGCTTGCCCATTTTTCCTGCTTCTAACACATCAACTTTGAGAAACAAAATGTTCACTTGCTGCCTAATATATCCCACCCACTAACAGGCGGCGTGATGAAGAGATAATCAGTGTTATTCACTTTACCTGTCATAATGTAATGCCTGATCGGTGTATTATAGCTACATCTTTCAAATTACATGAATTCATGTCTCACTTACATCAAAACTCTTATTTACCACAGGCCAATTTGCACACACATACAGTTTTTTTTTTCAATTGCTAACAAGCATCGGTCAATACTGAAGCCACATTTCCAAAACTCTTCACACATTCAGCAAAGCAGAAGTCTCTGTGAACCAAACTGTGAATCATTTTTCATCGCTTTCACACAAAATGCATTCAATGACCACATTTTCCAAAATCCATGAACACTTTTGTCATTCATACTACACCATCTGCAAAACTATATATTTACAGCATATTTTTTGAATGCTAATTGATGAAAGCACATTCAAATCAGAATGATTGCAAACTTTGTGCATTTCTGCAGGAATTATATTGAAATATAAAATCTTAGCAGAATATTTATAAGGAAATTAAATAATAATTATTCCAAACACAACTAATTACAATTTCAGCTGAAAGCCAGACCCAGGTGTCCTATTTTTAGTCTCTATTACAGCAGTAATTTTTTTCCCTGTCATCTTTTGGTAAATTGGCATGGCTTCAGAATGATTTTGTTTGAAAACATGGATCAAGGAAGACACATTGGTGGGGAAAGAAGATTGTATTCCATTCATTTTCTTTCACGAATTTTACATGTGCTTGTTCTATGTTGGGTCATGGGGAGGCTGGACCCTTTCCCAACATCTTGGGTCGTAGGAAAACACCAACACAGGGATGACACACACACACACACACCTACGGGCAAACTTACAGTCTCCAATTCACCTGTCCTGTAAGTCTTTGGATCGTAGGGTAAATCCAGAGGAAACCAACGTCAACACAGAGAGAACATACAAACTCCACACAGAAAGGCCTCCTGCACAGCTGGGACTCCAATCCTGCACATACGCCATTATACTATATGCCATTATACTATGTTTTTAATGGGGTTTTTTTTGTAATTATTGCTTCAGGAATTTGTAACTAATTGATGCCTTTCTCATTCATTTTTTGCAGTAATACAGTCAGTAAAATGAAAAGATCTTATTATCCTAAGATGAAATACTGATTTATGTGCAAAATCATTTAAACTTTAAAGGCAATTATTTTATGAGTAACAAAGTGTGTTTGTTGGTTGACAACTTTTGCTAGCGTTATGGAAGAATTACTTAATTTGAGACATGAATGTGTGACAGGAAGTGTTTTGGTGGTTTTAGTGCATTTTGGATGTGAAAATGTACTGCTGTGCCAAGCTGAAAGTTGGTAAGGAAAACTGTGACGAGTTTTGAAAAAGTATTGAAGTATTGAGAAATGTGTCCTAGTGATTGTAAAAATCTGTAAATTTTAAGACTGTTACCTTGGACTAAGA
The DNA here is from genome assembly GCA_039654625.1 of Rhinogobio ventralis. Taxonomy (NCBI): domain Eukaryota; kingdom Metazoa; phylum Chordata; class Actinopteri; order Cypriniformes; family Gobionidae; genus Rhinogobio; species Rhinogobio ventralis. The sequence goes on along the minus strand of CM077212.1, from coordinate 12,017,741 downwards.
TCTGGTGGTCCATAGCAGTTGAGAGTAGGGATGAGCAGTTTGACAGGTTTGCGTCCTGTACCTTCAGAATCTGTATGTGTCCTGTGGGTGGGTTTAGGTGTAGATAAGGGTGAAGGATGGGTTTGTTTCTGTACTTTGGTCTGCGGTTTGGGGGAGGGGTTTGGACTCTTCCAACCTCTGACAGGTGAACGACAATGTCTCAGGGCGTTGAATTGCAGTAACTCATCCCCTAAAAGGTTCCCCAAGGATGTACGTCGCACTGGGCTGCCTAGACTTGGCAGAAGAAGATTTCGGCATGTATTGGAAGCAGGTGGGACGTGGAAGTACTTGTTTGGATCATCAGCCTTTTCTATAATGGATGGATGCTTATTGTCAGCTGAGGCACAGAAGTCTGGGTAGTTCTGCTGCAGGGTGAAGACAAACAAATGACACCAGTGGTATATGAGAGAAACATAATAAATTACATAAACTAGAATGCCCAATATGGCAACTTTAGTAAAGTAACTCCCGCCTTTCAAGTGAAAGAGCCAGTTTAGTTATGTTTGAAACTGAAAACAGCTTCTGTTCGTTTTTTTAATATGCTTTAAGACAATTAATTGCCATGTGCAAATCCATAAGTCAACACCATTGCTGAGTATTTTCTCCCTAAAACTGCAGTGAAAAATAGACAATCTCAAAAACACGGTTAGAAATCGCTGGTGTTCTCTACATCACAAACCTGTAGTAACCAATAACGTGTGGGGCGGGCTTTAACATATCATTAACTATTCTCTGAAGCAGGGGAAGCTCAAGAAAAGCCAGGCTATCCCGGTATATTTTTCTGTTGATATGAAAAATCAGGTACATTTAGCAATATAGCGGGTGAATTACGTATATAATGTATATTACGATGTTATGATGTACTAAATGCCTTTCTCCACTGACGTTCTGAGATGGCAAACGGGAACATGGTTTGTGTAACATTGGAAACACATTATTAGCTGTTTATAGTTAAGCCGAAGGCTAATTATATCTATTACCATTATGTGTCCGATGTAGAAAGCGATACATAAAACGCATTACCATTCTGATACATCAACTTTTAGATGAGCCTATAATTCTCTCTTCCACTTCTTCTGGTTCAAACATGGCGGAATTAAACCAGTATTTCCACTTGCCATCGTTGACCGAGTGGTCTAAAAATTACCATAAATATGTATGTCTAAAATTACAATACATTTTTTGAAACACATCTGAAAAGTCTATTGATGTTTTGGCCTTTACTGTATGGATCTAAGTTTGCATTTCCTTCAAGGCTGACGCTTAAAGGCCTGTTTACACCAACACACATTTGGTGTGAAAATTCACACCATTAAACATTGCAATAAACATTTTAATTTGAATGAACAGCCGGTGATGCGTCTGTTCACACCAGCACAAACATTTACCATCAATACAACAGATGTTTTTTATAGAGAGGTGTTTTCCAATCTCTTTTCCAAGAAAAAACTGGCTAAAATAAGATTTGCTCTTTTGGTCATAGAGCCACAGCTGTTACATTAAGACTTGGTGGCACTCACAAACAGACTATTTTGTGACAGTGAATAGCAGAGGAACAATCTGGAACCGGTTCTCTTGTTTCTGTACTCTTGTATTAAGTGTTTTTTGATAAACATTTTAGTGAATACAAAAATCTGAATAGCTGTTTGAAAACATTTTTGACATGCTTTCTTCTGCGTGATAAGCAGGTGTAGTCATGATTCATTAAGCCTTTCTGCCTTGAATTTGGTGTGAAAGGGCCTTAAGCTGCTAAGGCCTGTGTTTATGTGAATACTTGCCAATATGGGCATTTTGACAAAATTCTGTGCATATTTCACTGAACCATGAATAAGAACTCACTTTGGTACTTGCATAGATGCACACTTTCTGTGCGCTTCAGTTGATTGTCAGACAGTGTGCAAATGCCTAACTGACTTCTCTTCTGAGGCTTACTTTCTTTTTTATTAAAAAGAAAATATCTAAAAAAAGCACTGCTTGAAAGTCAAATCTGATAATGACTTAGTGTACTATGCATGTAAGTATGTGTGTTCAAGATTGTAGCCATACCTCAGTCTCATTGCCCTCTCTCAGATTATATGTGAGGTTATGGTGGATGTCGGTAGTGAAGATGCTGGCATACTCAGGATATAGTTCAAGCACATCACTTAAACCTTTCACACTGATGTACTGCAGGTCACAATATGTCAGTGCCTTCACATCTGCATTCGTCTTGATCACATGATTCTGGCTTGGAAGGTCTGAGCCAATCAGATCTCCTTTTCCTGTAATGGCATCAATGCTGTATTAAAGCCGTTACTCTTTTACAATTCAATTCCATATCAATCTAATGTTTAATTCTGTTTATCTATGTATAATACTGTAGTTGTTAAAAGAATGTTTTTGGTTCAATATACTTTTTACAGTAATGCACTTACAATAGAACTCTAAAGGGCAAGGTATTGCGCTAAAGACTTAAAGGATTAGTTCACTTTAAAATGAAAATTACTCCATGATTTACTCACCCTCAAAACATCCTTGCTTCTTTCTGATGAACACAATCTGAGTTATATTAATAAATATGAATAAATATATATTAGTAAATCTGACCCTAAGACTTCTATTGTAGGGGTGTTACTGTAAACATGATTTGAATTTGTTTTCACAAACTGGAGAGCAGTTGAAAGTAATGTTGTGGTAATTGACAGCATGTCAAAGATGCTGTACATTGAACCTGAAACATTCCTTTAACATACAGTACTGTTACATTGTGCCAGTTGTATTAGTAAATCCGGTGTAGTGTTCAGGAGGAAAGTCAATATAGAATGTACAAAAAAAACAAGTCAAAAGGTAAAAAAGCAACAAAGAAATGTTACAAACCCAAAGTGTGTTACAAACCCAGAATAGCCAAGACCATGTTGTCCTTTAGAACCTCCAGTGACCCAGAACAGACAAAGTAGTTGGCCTGCAATGCATCCCCTTGTCTGATGAGATATTCTCCCGGCGTACAGAAAGAGGTTTTGATGTGGAGGGAGAGAGAGCGCAGGCAACCCCTACTGGCACCCTCAAACACAGGCAGTTGCAGGATGTCTTTGTTTAAGTGCATGGCTATATCAGCACGTAACTCATCAGGAAAATCATGCAAGAGCTGCAGAAAAGACAGAAAACCTCCTTTACTATTTGACAAGAATGATATAAAACAAGGATTTTTTAAAATGATATAAAACTTTGATTTTGGTTTTTAGAAGTTTAAAATTATGAAGATTCAAACAAATAGATGGAAATGCAGTTGCTAGGCTGTTCTGTGGGCTTTTTAGGCAGTTGCTATGGTGTTCTTTATTCAAGAACGTAAGGTTGTTGCTATGCTGTGTGGATGCTTCCTCAATTCCTCTGTCCTCTGCCCTCCACCTGTGACCCATGAACCCTCTCAAAGTTAGCCCATTTTGAAGTACTTCTCAGTTCCCTTATTGGACTGTAAGGAAAGAGACATGATGCAGCTTCCAAAGGAGCTATGAGCGAGGATGTGCATCCAATGTTAAGCCTGACGCACGTATAAATTCTTCTCCTCCTTCACATCTGCCACAATAACTTTAATTTATGTTTTACCTTTGCAGTTTAAATAAACTGTACATCTAAAATATCTCATCTAGCTAATTATGAAATTTTTAAATAACCAAACTTTAACAAAATAAGGGCAGATCCCTTGAGCGCAGCTGATGACGCTGTGAAGTGGTGCTTGAGTGATCAAGAATGTTCCAATATACAAATAAGATTTCTTTTGATTCCTCCATCCTCATTTGGCACGAGAAAAGAAAGCGAGAAAAGGAAACAAGGATGCATAAATAAGAAATGAGAAGCACCCCGGGACTGTAGGTCTCTCTGGGGTTTTTTCACTTCCTCTGTGGATGTCAGTTATATTTATTTATGTTTAATTTCATTGTGTTTTGGTTTAATTTTCCCTGCTCGCGTTTTGCCTGTGTTCCCGGTCATTGTTAGTTTCCTTGTTTTCTGATTAAGTTATGCCCCTGTTTCTGGTTTTGTTATTATGCCCTGAGTTCTCTCAGTTCTTTGTTAAGTGTTGTCGTTGTATTTTACGTGGTTGTGCTATACTATTGTTCCTGTTATCTCCTGCTTGCTCCTGTTGGATTCATTCAATTCATATGTTTTTGTTTATCATCCTCGTCATTGTACGATCATTGCAACCATCGCCTGTCAGAGGCTCACTTGTTAATTGTCTGTCTTTGATGCAGTCAACTTAGGTTTGAGCATTGACGGACAGACTGGATTTTGCTTATGGTTTAACCAACAATCGTTCTGCCACTTAAAGGCTGCAGAGACCTGCTCTTCACTTGTCAGATGTGTGCAACCTTTGTGATATTTTACCCCTTTCCCCTCCTCCTGCAAAAAGAGAGGCGTTTTAGTAAAATCACACCAGGATATGTTACTAAAGTAACATTTTATGTTTTTTATGTTTATGTTTTGTTAAATTAATGCTCTTACACACACACACACTGTGTCGCTTACCAATTCAAGTATCTTAAGCCAAGCTCAATCAAATGGACGAGCAGAGGCAGGAGACATACAACACAACGGAATTGGTTTGCACACCACACAAGCAGTTGTACACTCTAATGGCAATTTAGTGCTCATCTTGGCCTGACCCTCACAGATATGTATGATGCTGTATAAGTAGCGTGAAAGGGGTGCTCAGTGATGCCGTGGAAAACGTTTCCGAGTGTTTTGTTCATTTTACATGGATAATCATCATTGATCATGATGAAGAACCTGATAGCCTCAATCACTGTGAGGTTCAGAGTTCCTCTGGCCGGAGAAAGCATTAAGATACACCTGTCTCAAAATCCATCTCGGAGTGCCTACTACACTAAACATAAACCATACAGAAAAGCTTGTAAGGCTTGCAATGCCCCATTCGAGTGAGAGCCCATTCAAAAAAGACATCTGCCTGATAGGGGGAATCATAGTTACCCAACACCAATTTATTAATAGGAAATTAAAGGGAAATATGTAGATTTTAAATAAGTAGATTTTGCTGTTTATAAGAAAAATAAATGTGTTCAAAATGTTTATTTTTGGCCAAGTAGCATTGTCCAACACCTTGGATGGTTTTTAATACATGTAGTAAATGTAAAAAAAAAAAAAAGAAAAGAAAGGACATCCTCACCTCATTGACATCAATGCCATTATTCACAGACCAGGTGGTCTGGAAATACTCCAGCATGCGTTGTTTCAGCTGCTGTGGCAGCCGGTGAACACGAATGAAGTCCTTCAGATCTTTCATGCGCGTGTGATATTGTGAGCGACGTGAGTACATCCGCTGGATGATGGCTGTTACATTCCCAAACACCACAGCATGCATGAGAGCTGTTAGAGAAAGAACCAATATTCATAATCTAGCAAACTAGCAATAAGGGTGTTAAACAGGCTAATGTTAAACATGCAAACATATACAGTACTATGAAAAAAGTCAGTGATCTTGTTTTTGGCTGTTATTATGAGGTTTTGGCTCATGTGCGAGTGATTTTATGTTAACTGTGTTCAGGTTGTGAGGATCAAGGGTCATGAAACACTAAACTACATTTTCTGAGATGTTAAAAGAGATGTTTGTGTTACATCATAGAAGACAATATTAAAGTGCCCCTATTATGGCATTTGAAAAGTTCCTATTTCTGTTTTGGGAGTCAACAACAGGTTTACCACAGGTTACTGTAGGGCTGTCAATCGATTAAAATCACGATTAATCACACACTTATCATAAAATTAAGCATACACCATTTATCTCATTAAACACATTCATTTTGGCATCATTTGCTATATCCAGCAAAGTAAACTCATACAAAAAAATCCATAATGGGGCAATTATAGATATAAAATCATAGATGTAGGACTAACTTGGTTAATTGTGGGATTTTTTAAATTTGTATCTTTAACCTAGTTGTGTATCATTACGAAGACTGCACCCTCTATTACTTTATTATTTATTATTTATTTAGCCTCAATAATGTATGCGGCTGACAAATGCAACCTTTGTATGACAATGAGACACAGCAAACATTTATACTTCATTTATACTTCTGCATTCTGTCTATAATGCTCTGCAATTACACAGCCGAAACGCTAGTTGGCAGTGGGGTCTCTATGTTCCACTGTGTTGAGTTTCTTCGCCGGCGGTGCAGAAGATGCGTAGGAGGAAATGCGATGCTACCAAGCCGACCAAAAACAGATCTTGCGGCCTGGAGGAAATGGGAGGAGGAAATGCGATGCTACCAAGCCGACCAATCACAGTTCTTACTGCCACGTCCCGCCTCTTTGCCCATTTTCTGTTATCCGGGAGTGACGCGTGATGATGCGCTGCTAAGATGGCAACGGCCAGCTCAACCCTACTTTATGCTTCAAAACTGCTCTTCAGAATCCTATGGGTGACGTCACAGACACTACGTCCATATTTTTTTACAGTCTATGGTTTTGCCCAACATTCTTCAACTCTCGGTGACCGGTAAAAAGCATTGAACGCTCAGTGTTTGCAGAGTGAAATACACGTTCAGCCCTTCGTTACGCTCCTTGCTCCCATTGAAAACAATTGGAAAAATATGCTAGCTGTGGGAAAAAGGCTTTGGTGGACACATTTAAAGAGGATTGCATGGCGTTCCCCGCAGTCATTGTTCCTACTGTATGTAATTGATTACATTTCAGTGTGTCATACATTTTTGTCCATAGACTCTGAGTCTCTGAAATGAATGCAATCCATCCATACTATTAATGTAAGCAGTCTTTAAAACTCCTTGAGAATAACCGATCAAATTGCACTGACATTGCAAATGGCATAAAATGTTTCATTAACAAAGTTCGGGAGGAGCACGTTTAAATGATCTATCCAATCATCATGTCATTCCAACCAGCTGTCAGCAATAAGTAATCAACATGTCTACCCAATCAGCACAAGTGGAGGATTATATAAATGCGCAGTCAACTCACCAATGTTCCTCGACAGTTTTCAGCATGTTTCGATACACCCAAACCAGGCTCACTGCATCTGCTTCAATTCAACATCATCAATCCACTAAGGGAAACAATCCTACATTCACTGCCGCAGCAGCATCTCCCCAGTCGCTCCCACAGGAGCCCACCTCATTCTTTCACTGCTGCAGCAGTGTTATCTCCTCCGCTCCAACAGAAGCTCAGTTTCTCCATCCAACTGGCTTTCACTGCCAAAGCAGTGTCATCTCCTCCGCTCCAACAGAAGCCCAGTTTCTCCGCCCAAAGTGCCTCCACTGCCACAGCAGTAATACCGCCTCGGCTCCCGCAGAAGTTCCATATTTCCATTCAACTTGCTTCTACTGCCGCAGCAGTGTTATCTCCATACTCCCGCAGGAGCTCGGTTTTACGTCCAATCCGGCTCACCGGATAGTTGGAAAGCAAGTTGAAATGGCTCATCTCCACTGCCGCAGCAGTGTCGTCAACTCTGCTCCCGCAGGAGCTCCGTTACTCCATCCAAACTCGCTCCACTGCCATAGCAGTGTCATCTCTTCCTCTCCCGCAGGAGCCCAATTCTCCGTACAGCTGGCTCATTAGATAGTTTGAAAGCAAGTTGGGAACGCAAGTTCGTTTCCACTGCCGCAGCAGTACTATCTCCTCTCGCCCACGTGCAACAATCCCCAGCTGACTACCAGCGAGGCTCACCCTTCTGATGCCACGACCATCAAACTCTCAGACGACGACAAACAAAACCTCCCGATGCAGACTAACCCTCTTCCTTCGATTGGCACACCATCAGCTTCGTGCTCTGCAACTTTTGGGAGGCATCAACATCATTTTCTAGCTGCTGTCCCACGTTAGTTTGCAACTTTTGGGGGAGTACTCTGGGTTCGGGCCAAATACTGAGCTCGGAGCCCTCTCCTCGGACAGCATGCAAAATATGCATACCATTTATTCTGTCTGACTTATTTGTAAGTGTGAACTCGTGAACCTACTATTTGGGATATTCACTGTAGTGTTTTATAAAAAACTGTAAAATAATCTTGAATGAAGATATAGAATAATGAATTGTCATTAGTAGGTAATTATGCAGGAAGTAATGCAGTACAAATGAGTAGTACTCCATTAACACTTCAGCTACTACTATTAACTAATATGGAAACAAAATATCAAATTAGTTACCTACTGCAAAGTTATCTATTAATGACGGACTATTATTCTAAAGTGTTACCGTGTTTTCTTTTGCTGGAGATGTTGTGAATGCTATATGTGTTTTGGGGTTTTGTCTGTAAAGTTTAAAGAGAAGGAGCCATAGCTTTAAAAATTGTGTGTAACCAATTGTCAAAAACTGTAAAAATGGTGCAGCATGTTGTGATAAATATTCAGAATGAATGAAGGCATGAAACAAAATGAGGTATTCCAAAGAGCTACTTCCATGAATGAAATGGTCTAGAATTCTGTGGAGGTTTCTGCTTACCTCCAATGAGCATAGTACAAACAGAAAAGATCTTCTCAGCATCAGTGTTGGCACAAACGTTTCCAAAGCCCACACTGGTCAAACTGCTCAAGGTGAAATACAGAGAGGCGATGTAGGCACTGCGAACTGAAGGACCACCAACTGTACTGTTCAGATAGGGCTTGTCCAAACGTCTGCCCAACTCATGCAGCCAACCTGACATAAAGAAAGAAACAAATGTTATACATTCATCTAAACATTACACTTTCAACAATAAACCATCAAGCTTTGCCTGGTGACGTTAAATATACACTTATATTTAAATATAAGTGTTAATTTGACAACAGGTACATAAGGTACATTGCAATGCTTCTCATTTCTCACAATGCTCTATTCACAAAATTGTTGGAACGATATGAATGGTTCAACCTGGCACGTTGCGTACCCAAATGCATATTATAAGTGACTCAGATTCAGGGCACATGCAGAGATAAGGCTTGTGTGAGGCAGAATTTACTGTGAACCAAACTACTTGTTGGACACAGTGTTTCAGCCAGAAGGCATCTCATGTGCAAAAGTCCCCAATGGCGTGATGGCAGACACATCTTCCCCAGCTTTATACATGCCAAAAACTGATGAATAGCTTGTATGCGCTCGACTGTGAAACACACATAAGGTGATGATACATGAGGCAACATTTTGAGCAATGTTGCCGTAAATGGACAACCAGGTAAGACACAGGGCCCACGACCGATCTAAAGTATCCGGATAGAAATTTGTTGCCCATTCTCAATGGGAGAGTGCCCAAGTAACATTGCCTGGCAACATTGCTCAAAAAAGTTGCCCCGTGTATCATCACCTATAGTCACTGCAGAGTTGGAAATCTTAGATTTTTTTTTTTACAATCTTTAAGACCTAAACTGTGGAAAATGTTATATTGGTTTGGCACAAAATGCATTCAATAACTACATCTTTCAAATTGCATTAATTATTTTCTCTCTCAGACACAACCACCACCAAAACTCTATTTACCTACCAACCAATTTGCACTTTTACATACTACATTAACAAACTTTACAAGACAACATTTTAGTGCATTTAGGATGTTAAATTTACTGCTGTACCAAACTGAAAGTTGGTAAGGAGAACAGTGTGAGGAATTTTGAAAAAGTGACCTATGTATTGAAAAATGTGTCCTCGAAATTGCAAAAATCTGTAAAAAGACACTATTCCCACGGCTGACTTTGAGACACAAAATGGGTAGATACAGTGGTGGTCAGAATTATTGGCACCCCTGGTAAATATGTTCAAAGATGGCTGTAAAAATAAACCTGCATTGTTTATCCTTTGATCTTTCATTAAAAAAAAATGCAAAAATCAAACCTTTCATTAAAGTAAAATAACAGAGGATATGTCTATGAAGTAAATATACTGAATTAACAGAATGTTAAACAAATTAAATATTTACACCTGATAAACTATAAACAAACCATGGAGTGGATTATGCGTGCAGTGGCGAGCTTGACGAGTGCACATCCCTTTTATCACAGATATCACTTGAAAGTTTGTAGTTCAATCGGATATGTCAATAGCAAAGAAGGTAAAATGATAATGTCATATTACTGACGTTAACTGACAATAAAAAGAAAGAGAGAGCGCACTTCTGTTGCATGCTCTTCATTGCTGATCGCTCACTCAGCACACATATGTCATTTGGATTCAAACTAATTTGTATATTTAAGTAAAAACTATAATAAAAAGTGGTTCCCTGCATTATTACAGGATGTTTACAGGACAAGTTTACTGTGCACAAACATCCGAAGTGCGCGCCCAGAAAGCCACAGACATCGCTTGAATACTGCACTGAATTCTCTTTCACGTCTTCTTGTGCTTAAACTGACAAATCATGTAAAAATGCCCATCTTGGTTAGTATAATAGTAAACATAGTTGGTTATGTTTTAAGTGAACGTAAAGAGTTGAGAAGTGTCTTAAAAGGACAGCAGCTTAATAAACCTGCTGCTGTGCTTTTATTGTTTTTTTTTTACAGTGAAGACTATGCAGTGTTATTTTACATTTGTTACTTTATTCAAATTCTGTACCTGAAAACTACTGTTAGAGCTAACTGAAAAGCACAGTTTATTTCATTTGTATCTTTGTTCTATTGTATTTATTTGTGCTATTTGTAATTGGATTATTTGTTCTTATTTTATTACTGACTGTTTACTTGTCTTTAATATTGTTTTTAATGTATATTAATTAGGCTAGTAGTTTTTGCTGTAGTATTGTAACGATTCACCAGTGTGAGTGCCCCTGATCACCACTAGAGGGCACTCCAACTCGGACTGTCATTCCATCATAGACTACATCACCCATAATCCTTTGCCCGGACTCATCGGCACTCACTGTTTACACCTGTGTCTCATTTACCTCTGTCTATGTCTAGCCTGTTCACTCTGTCATTCTTTGCTAAGTCTTGTTTAGTGTATCACTGCATTTCTGAGCATTTTCCCTGGTTTCTTGTCTCTTGGTTTTGGATTACTTGCCCGTTCCGTGGATTACCCTTTTGCCTGTCTCTCCTGCCTTGTTTGCTTGTTTGGACTGCCTGCCTGTGTTTTGAACTTGCCTGTACTTTTGACTACGATTGTGGATTACCCTTTAATAAAGCTGCATTTGGATTCTCAATCAGGCGGTCTCCCTGACGGAGACGCATGATTTGTGCTGCTGGACTCATTTGTGGACGGACGTTCACTCGGCTGCTGGATCTGTGCATGGCTAAGTCTTCTTTAACGTACTGCTCCGAGACTTAAGCTTGAGAATCCAAATGCAGCTTTATTAAAGGGTAATCCACAATCGAAGTCAAAAGTACAGGCAAGGTCAAAACACAGGCAGGCAGTCCAAACAAGCATACAAGGCAGGAGAGACAGGCAAAAGGGTAATCCACGGAACGGGCAAGTAATCCAAAACCAAGAGTGCTGTGCTAATAAATGAAAGATAAAATATAATAGAGCAATAGAATGAACAGTGAAAATTATAGAGGCTTGTACATTTTAACAGGCATAATTAAGCATGAAAATAACTGAAGGAAATATAAATTTGTTAAACAAAACAAATCAACGAAAACAAATATGATTCATATTCTTTTGGTTTCTCTACCTAATATGTTTAAAAATTACAAAAATGCAGTGAAAAATACAGGTATTGGTATTGGCTAGTACCAGAAATGAAAGTATTGTTATCAGCCTTTCTCTGGGAAAAAGTGGTAAAAATTAAGTTAGGGTTAAGTCGTGTCCCTGTCGTGCCATAAAAAACTGTACAAACAATATAACTAATGAAACTACGGCTGACTTCTTACTTTGTCTGGCTAAAATTATAATTATTAATACTTTATACTGTAAATTGCGCCTGTAAGAGCAATGTCTACCAACAGCTGTAAACCTTCTCCCTCCACACTGTTTGCAATTGCTAGTGCCAATCTGATTGGGTGGCATTATGCAAATTCTGGGAATCAAGGGCACAGAAAGGGATGTTTTATCAGTCTGTAATGTTTAGATGGAACCAAGGTGTTACCACAAGTACTTCTGAGGAAGATCTAATCACTGAATTTGTCGAAGTTGGTCAGGTTAGTCACATCAAATCAAAAAGTTTTGTTTCAAGCTCAGTTATCACACTATTGAAACGATAGAATATTTATGTTTTTTGCACAGTTGTTTGTGGAGTTCCACACTGGTCTATTTTTGCAGTTTGCAGCCCCTAAACAGCATGTAAACACCCAAAATGGTCATTTTACACATTGGTCAGATGGCCTCTTCCTATTTGGCTCTATGAGACTTGCTCTGATTGAGTGGTTTTTCTATTCAAACGTCCCATAAAACCTGAGCAGAACACCAATCAGCTCTTTCTAAGATTTATTTGATTGATCAAAGTATGTGAATATCTCACCAATGTCCCAGGCTCCATTGGCATTGGTCTCCATCTCTTTGCGCCCGATGATATACCAGATGCAGGCCATCCAGTGAGCCAGCAGAGCGAACATCGACATGAGCAGTGTTAGCACCATGGCACTGTACTGCGAATATCTGTCCAATTTTTGCAGCAGTCTTAACAGACGCAACAATCGCACAGTTTTCAGCAGGTGCACTAGAGATGTCTTGAACAAGCACAAACATGTGTGGTGTCAATAACCTGTGTAAATATGAATAACTTTTAATCACATAATTTGTTGTAATTATAAAAATGGAATATCATGATAAATGATATTTATCATTCTGTACTATATATATATATATACACTCACCTAAAGGATTATTAGGAACACCATACTAATACTGTGTTTGACCCCCTTTCGCCTTCAGAACTGCCTTAATTCTACGTGGCATTGATTCAACAAGGTGCTGAAAGCATTCTTTAGAAATGTTGGCCCATATTGATAGGATAGCATCTTGCAGTTGATGGAGATTTGTGGGATGCACATCCAGGGCACAAAGCTCCCGTTCCACCACATCCCAAAGATGCTCTATTGGGTTGAGATCTGGTGACTGTGGGGGCCATTTTAGTACAGTGAACTCATTGTCATGTTCAAGAAACCAATTTGAAATGATTCGAGCTTTGTGACATGGTGCATTATCCTGCTGGAAGTAGCCATCAGAGGATGGGTACATGGTGGTCATAAAGGGATGGAAATGGTCAGAAACAATGCTCAGGTAGGCCGTGGCATTTAAACGATGCCCAATTGGCACTAAGGGGCCTAAAGTGTGCCAAGAAAACATCCCCCACACCATTACACCACCACCACCACCACCCTGTACAGTGGTAACAAGGCATGATGGATCCATGTTCTCATTCTGTTTACGCCAAATTCTGACTCTACCATCTGAATGTCTCAACAGAAATCGAGACTCATCAGACCAGGCAACATTTTTCCAGTCTTCAACTGTCCAATTTTGGTGAGCTCATGCAAATTGTAGCCTCTTTTTTTCTATTTGTAGTGGAGATGAGTGGTACCCGGTGGGGTCTTCTGCTGTTGTAGCCCATCCGCCTCAAGGTTGTGCGTGTTGTGGCTTCACAAATGCTTTGCTGCATACCTCGGTTGTAACGAGTGGTTATTTCAGTCAAAGTTGCTCTTCTATCAGCTTGAATCAGTCGGCCCATTCTCCTCTGACCTCTAGCATCAACAAGGCATTTTCGCCCACAGGACTGCCGCATACTGGATGTTTTTCCCTTTTCACACCATTCTTTGTAAACTCTAGAAATGGTTGTGCGTGAAAATCCCAGTAACTGAGCAGATTGTGAAATACTCAGACCGGCCCGTCTGGCACCAACAACCATGCCACGCTCAAAATTGCTTAAATCACCTTTCTTTCCCATTCTGACATTCAGTTTGGAGTTCAGGAGATTGTCTTGACCAGGACCACACCCCTAAATGCATTGAAGCAACTGCCATGTGATTGGTTGATTAGATAATTGCATTAATGAGAAATTGAACAGGTGTTCCTAATAATCCTTTAGGTGAGTGTATACACACTATATTGCCAAAAGTTTTGGGACGCCTGCCTTTACACGCACACTTTAATGACATCCCATTCTTAGGCCCAATCTGTCACGGTTCAACGGTTCACTGATTCACCCTCTTGCTGTGTGTATGTGCATGTGTGCATGTGCGTGTGTGCGTGGGCGTTACTAATTATTGTGGCTGATTGCTGATCAGCGCAGGCTGTTTCTCATGTAGCGTCCTATTTAATATTTGTGTGAACCTGTCCTGTTTGTCAGATCGTTTCTGCTCTCTCTCTCTCTGGTTCTCTGATTCCTTGGAGTTTCTGTTCCGCTTCCCCGGTTTCTGGAGCTTTCTGGATCTTCACGGATCACCATTGCGTCCCTGCGTTACCAAGCTACTTTTCAGCAGCCATTCTAGAAGACCTGCACGATCTACACTTGTTGAACTTTAAACTGGTTATTTACTCGCTTTTGGATCTTTCTGCATTTCTTCCATCACAGTGTCTGACTCAATCCCATTTCTACCCCTTACCCCTTCCCTTTCCCTTTCCCCTACCTCTTCGTTTTGTGCGTTCACGTGAAGGGGTAGGGGTGTCTCGATTCTCTTTTGGCTGGAGTGGTAGGGGTAAGGGGAAGGACTAGACAGCAATTCAAACAAAGATTTTTTGGGACCACATTTGGAACAAAGGGGTATGAGGAATTTCCCTGATACACTAACTACCATGCTGCTAGAATGCGTGTAGTGACGTTGCCACTCGGGAACGATCACTTGTGTCTCGCCTGGCTGCCAGTTTCTGGCAGTTTGAGTGATGTGAACACAAATTAATAATACAGTTAAAAGAAATATCTGGTCATCCTTCATAACGCAGTCGCTATTTACATCACGTATCATCTGTAAACTTTGCGTTACCAAGGCAACAACTGACTCGTTTGTATTACATTGCAAAGAGCTCCGCTATCGCAGCACCACAGTAGAAAATTAAACTATATTCATACCGGCCGGCTCGGATCGGATCGGCAAGGAATGGAACGGTTAAACAAAGAGAACATTTTGGCCCGATGGAAAAGTGGCTCCTCCAGTCTTGTATGTTCTGTATCGTCTTAGCAAACTCGAAGGCTCAAACTGAAAACAAGCACCGTTTTCTTAAATCCAAATACAGCGCAAAACAACGTTGGGAGTGAGTAATCTGTTAAACATGCTCACGCCTGGTTTCTGTTAGATATGGGCACTTCATTGCTGTTCATACTGGTTAAATGTTAAACGACACTAATAAAAGAAACGGTGTATGATGACAAGTAATGGTGTAGTAGTGGTGTCCCATTTCTTAAGGGAATATTTTCACCCCTACGCCTTGCCACTCAAGGGGTATAAAAAAGAATTGGGATTGGGCCTTAATCCGTAGGGAGCTATAACAACTTCAACTCTTTTTGGAAGGCTTTCTACAAGGTGTTTATGGGAATTTTTGACCATTCTTCTAGAAGCGCATTTGTGAGGTCAGGCACTGATGTTGGACGATAAAGGCCTGGCTCGCAGTCTCCGCTCTAATTCATCCCAAAGGTGTTCTCTCAGGTTGAGGTCAGGACTCTGGCAGGCCAGTCAAGTTCCTCCACACCAAACTTGCTCATCCATGTCTTTATGGACCTTGCTTTGTGCAGTGCTGCACAGTCATGTTAGAACAGGAAGGGGCCATCACCAAACTGTTCCCACAAAAATGGGAGCATGAAATTGTCCAAAATGTCTTGGTATGCTCAAGCATTAAGTGTTCCTTTCAACTAAGGGGCCACGCCCACCCCCTGAAAAACAATCCCACACCATAATCCCCCCTCCACCAAACTTTACACTTGGCACAATGCAGTCAGGAAAGTACCGTTTTCCTGGCAACTGGCAAACCCAGACTTGTCCATCGGATTGCCAGACAGAGAAGCGTGATTTGTCACTCCAGAGAACACATCTCCACTGCTCTAGAGTCCAGCGTGCTTTACATCACTGGATCCGACGCTTTGCATTGCACTTGGTGATGTAAGGCTTGGATGCAGCTGCTCGGCCATGGAAACTTATTCCATGAAGCTCTCTACGCACTGTTCTTGAGCTAATTTAAAGGCCACACAAAGTTTGGAGGTCTGTAGCTATTGACTCTGCAGAAAGTTGACTTCTATGCACTGTGCGCCTCAGCATGCACTGACCCCGCTCTAAGATTTTACGTGGCCAACCACTTCTTGAGTTGCTGTTGTTCCCAATTGCTTCCACTTTGTTATAATACCACTAAACAGTTGACCGTGGAATATTTAGTAGTGAGGAAATTTCACGAATGGACTTATTGCACAGGTGGCAACCTATCACGGCACCACGCTTGAATTCACTGAGCTCCTGAGTGCGACCCATTCTTTCACAAATGTTTGTAGAAGCAGTCTGCATGCTGCTTGATTTATATACTTGTGGCCATGGAAGTGATTGGAACACCTGAATTCAATTATTTGGAGGGGCGTCCCAATACTTTTGGCAATATAGTGTATATATAGTATATATATATCTATATGGTACATATCTATATGCTACATGGTACCACCACAGAACGTTTTTGTAAAGGACCTCTGTAGATTTCATTTGAATCATCATACCCTCTCCTTTACACTATTTTAAATAAACCATTTGATTCTACAATAGTTTCTACAATCACACATGTGAACACAGTTCATACAAAATGGGAACTTACAACAGTAACGTTAAATGCATAGAGCAGGTCAAAGGGCAGCGCGGCCACCAGATCCACAAAGAACCACGTGGTAGCATAATGCAGACAGATGGAGCGTGGCTCGTACACCACCTGCCCTGATTGACTCACGTAGGTGGTGCGAAAGTTTAGAATGATGTCTGAAAGAGAAGGCCGTTTAATGACTTTTGCTTGAAAGTCTCACTTAGTCTCACAACTAGATTGGGAAAACAATTGGATCATCATATTTTCAAGTTCTTACATCATATGCTTAGTATGAGAAATATAAAATAGCCTAACACAACTGCAAGACAAACTCTTCATATATTACTGGTAATGACTGCAGTTTGATGTGCTGATGGTACCCCATCTGATGCAACAAGGCCACTCAAATATTCTATAGTTCAGATTCTTGCTTTCTTAGTAAACTCACCCAGAATAAAAAGCATTTCCACTGCGATGTCGCTAACTATTGTGCTCCTGCCTGCAGTCTCCAGATCGCTGTACGGTGTAAAACACACATTGTACGGCACGGTCACAGCAACATAGAATGTTGCCAGCAGAATCATCCAATCCCACAATGCCTTGGACACACTGTAATGCAGCAGGATGAATCGAGACTTCTGCACTGCTGCCACTTTGTACTCCGGCAGGGACGGTTTTTCAAACATGTCCTGAGGAGAGAAAGCAAGCCACAGATAATTTCTCATACAGTGCATCCGGAAAGTATTCACAGGGCTTTACCTTTCCACATTTTGTAATGTTACAACCTTATTCCAAAATTGATTAAATTAATTTTTTCCCCTCAGTTCTGCAAATAATACCCCATAATGACAATTTGAAAGAAGTTTGTTTAAAGTCTTTGCAATTTTATTAAAAATAAAAAATGGAGAAAAAAAAATCACATGTACGTAAGTATTCACAGCCTGTGCTCAATACTTTGTTGAAGCACCTTTGGCACCAATTAAAGTCTTTTTGAGTATGATGCTACAAGCTTGGCACACCTATTTTTGGGCAGTTTCTCCCCTTCTTCATTGCAGGACCTCTCAAGCTCCATCAGGTTGGATGGGGAGCGCCGGTGCACAGCCATTTTCAGATCTCTCCAGAGATGTTCAATCAGGTTCAAGTCTGGTCTCTGGCTGGGCCACTCAAGGACATTCTGTCATTCCATCATAGACTTCAGAGTTTTCTCCTAGCCACTCCTTTGTTATCTTGGTTGTGTGCTTAGAGTCGTTGTCCTGTTAGAAGAGGAAACTTCGCCCCAGTCTGAGGTCCAGAGCACTCTGGAGCAGGTTTTCTTCAAGGATGTCTCTGTACATTGCTGCATTCATCTTTCCCTCATTCCTGACTAGTCTCCCAGTTCCTGTGGCTAAAAAAACCTCCCCATAGCATGATGGAGTGGCTTCCGTCTGGCCACTCTACCATAGAGGCCTGATTGGTGGAGTGCTGCAGAGATGGTTGTTCTTCTGGAAGGTTCTCCTTTCTCCACAGAGAAATGCTGGAGCTCTGTCAGAGTGACCATCGGGTTCTTGGTCACCTCCCTGACTAAGGCCCTTCTCCCCCGATCGCTCAGTTTGGCCGGGCAGCCAGCTCTAGGAAGAGTCCTGATGGTTCCAAACTTCTTCCATTTACGGATGTGCTCATTGGGACTTTCAATGCTGCAGAAATTTTTCTGTACCCTTCCCCAGATCTGTGCCTCAATACAGTCCTGTCTCGGAAGTCTACAGACAATTCCTTGGACTTCGTGGCTTGGTTTGTGCTCCTCATGCAATGTTAACTGTGGGACCTTATATAGACAGGTGTGTGCCTTTCCAAATCATGTCCAATCAAGTTGTAGGAACATCTCAAGGATGATCAGTGGAAACAAGATGCACCTTAGCTCAATTTTGAGTGTCATGGCAAAGACTGTGAATACTTATGTACATGTGATTTTTTTCGTTTTTTATTTTTAATAATTTTGCAATGATTTCAAACAAACTTCTTTCACTTCTTTTCACATGTCATTATGGGGTATTGTTTGTAGAATTGAGGGAAAAAATAAAGAATTTATTAAATTTTGGAATAAGGCTGTAACATAACAAAATGTGGAAAAAGTGAAGCGCTGTAAATACTTTCCGGATGACTGTCTTAGTTCTCAATGTCTTTGAGACAGCTGTGAGATTAAAAGAAGAGCAAATAAGGAGTTTTGCTGAAGTCTTTTGCTTCTCATATGTTTCTCCTGTGAATGTTTGTTGATACTATTAAAGGAGACCTATTATGCCCATTTTTACAGGGTTTAATTTAAGTCTCAGGTGTCCCCAGAATGTGTCTGTGAAGTTTCAGCTTAAAATACCTCACAGATCATGTATAAATCCATGTTGTAAATACCCATTTCTGACTATAGTGAAGAACTGGCTGTTTTCATGCATGTGCCTTTAAATGCAAATGAGCTGCTGTATGCCAGCCCCTCTCCACACAGTTCCTGCCTCAATTGGATTTTCTGTCAAATACTAACAAGACATCTGCTTGGTTTTGGTTATCATCTATATCGCAATCACTCTCACGGATAGCATAGTTCTTAATTCTAAATTAGTTTAAACTTCTAATGGATAGTTTTCTGAGCGCACTTATCTTATCGCCATTTACTGCCATTATAATGCTTGGAAGAGTTATATAACTCTAATTGTGTTCGTCTGAAAGAAGAATCTCATATAACTTACACCTAGGATGGTTTGAGGGTGAGTAAATAATGGGGTAATTTTCATTTTTGGGTGAACTATCCCTTTAAGGGGCGGTAATATTATAAAAATCTGAGCTGCTTGTTTTTCCATGTGCTTGCAGAGAAAGTTTTCTGGGTCCGTTCTTCGTACCTCGATTAATACATCTGAGATGATTTGACAGATCACAGATCTTCTAATCGTGATAACTGATCTCTGGCTAATTTGGTTCTTCAAACGAATTTGCGGATTGGATTAAAATATTTGGATTAAGTGTTCCCTGAAGAGGGCAGATGCATTGATACTCGAAACCACAATCAGCAATGCAGCGATTGGCTGGTGGCAAGACAGCAACGTAATGACATCATATAATTAAAGCCACCTGGCAAAAAAACTTGACAAATAAAAAAAAACACAAATTTCTGCACCTTTTTATAAGGAAACAGCCAAATTACCAAACCAACATAAAAGTTATAATAGATAAATGATAAATGTTTTTTTTTTAAACATGATTTATTTATAATGAATTATCATGAATTATTTATATTCACAATTTTATAGTATTTGTACGCCCTTTACATTTTTATTTCAATGTTGTAATTAGCAATTCATTTAATTTTTAAGTCAATTTGAAGGAGATTTGTATGGAAGCCCGTTTCCGCGAGTAAATTAAAAAATAAAAAGAGTAATTGCGACTTTTTATCTCAGAATTCTGACTTTTTTCCTCATAATTGCGAGTTATAAAGTCAGAATTCTGACTGAGAAAAAACGTTATACTTTATATCACGCAATTGCGAGTTTAAGAAAAAAAGTTGCAATTACTCTTTTTATTTTTTTATTTAGTGGCGGAAACGGGCTTCCATAGATTTGTTATGTGACAGCATTAATTAAAGTTTTTTAAGGGTCAAGATCAAGTTATCTGCATCTTCTGTGCCGCATCAAGCCATCCCATAATATCCGTCATCACTCAAATTAATGCACGGCTCATGTGTGTAAGACTCCAATTATTATTCCATCACAAATAAATCTCTCAATCAAGTGGCTGTGTCTATAGTATTATACACCTTTTACACAACATTATAATATTTTAAAATACATTTTTATATTATTATTATTATTTAAAATTATTATTGCCCCTGGTTCAGTAATGAACTCTTGTAATAAAGTAGCAGTGGCTGGGACAGATTTTAAGTATCACCTCAAGATGCAATCTAATCCTGTTAACATAAAATAAGCCTGCTCCCGAGCAGGTTTAAGTTCACGGACCTGTTGCTATGACAGCAAGTCCAGGAAGCTTCAAAGAACCAAACAATCCAAGATAATGCCAAATCGCCAACAATCAAATCCAGCTAACTGAGTTAGCGAAGTACGAAGAACGGACCCCTGGAGATTTACACACATGTTGTACAGTTATTCTTAGCCCTGCACTAAATTGAGTGATGACGGATATTATGGGATGGCTTGATGCAGTGCAGGAGATGCAGATAACTTGATCTTGACCCTTAAAAAACTTAAATTAATGCTGTCACGTAACAAATGTGCTTCAAATTGAATTACATTTTTTTTTATAAATTGCTAATTACATTGAAATAAAAATGTAAAGGGTGTACAAATACTATAAAACCGTGAATATAAATAATTGGAAATTATGTTTAAAAAAAACAGTGCACATTTCATTTATCTATTATAACTTTTATGTTGTTTGGCTGTTTCCTTATAAAGGTCCAGAAATGTGTGTTTTTTTTTTTTTTCAAGTTTTAAACTGCATATATGCAGTATATACTTGAAAATATGAATGCATTATTAAATATTTTAATGCAAGGGTAAAATACTGTTTGTGTCATCTTTCTTTTTTGCTTGTAGACTTCTTAGGGCACAGAACGCATTTTTGCTTTAAAAAACACAAGACGCAGGCAGTGGAATGGGGAAAAAACGCAAGGTCTCGAGGCGCATTTTTAAAAGTTGAACTGGGCCCAATTGCATAAACATAGCCGCTAAGTTAAGACTGTGTCTTAAGAATTAGTCTGATGAACTAGGAATTAGTTAGGGCTAATCAGTTGGATTCAAATTATGACCAGTCTTGAAGAAAAAAATTAGATGACTAACTTGTAAAGTTTAAATGGTTTATGCAAGCCCAGCCCCTGATTTTAACTTGAACACCGCGTTTTTAGAATGCTGTGTTAAGGCTGATTTATACTTCTGCGTCGGACCTGCGGCGTAGCCTCTATGCCATGGGCTACGCATCGATTTTAATTTATATTTCTGCGTCCTTGTCTGCGTCGACGTGCAGTTACACATGCAGAGGGAGCATGTGTACCCCTGAAGCCCAATTTATACTTCTGCGTCAACGCTGTAGCTACGTCGTAGGCTGTGTGTTGCACACGTAGCCTACGACGTACAATGAAGCCCAATTTATACTTCTGCGTCGAATGTACACCGTAGCTACGTCGTAGACTGTGTGTTGCACGCGTAGCCTACGACGTACCCTGACGTGCACCTCTCCAAAAATGTAATAACGTGTCGATTCTACGCGGGCTGCTGTGATTGGTCTACCAGAACCCCTCCCTTAGGGGTACACATAGTCCCTCTGCATGTGTAACTGCATGTCGACGCGGATAAGGATGCAGAAGTATAAATTAAAATCGACGCGTAGCCCACAATGTAGAGGCTACGGCGCAGGTCCGATGCAGAAGTATAAATCATCCTTGAGGGAGGGGTTCTGGTAGACCAATCACAGCGCTTGCGGTCCGCGTAGAATTGACGCGTTGTTAAATTTTTGGAGAGGGTACGTCGTAGGCTACGTATGCAACACACAGCCTACGATGTAGCTACGGCGTACACTCGACGCAGAAGTATAAATTGGGCTTTATGCGCAAGATGCTGCAAAACATGCAAGACGCAAGCACAATGGTTATACACGTCTGTCTAGTGTGTTTACATAGAAAAACTATGGAAAAGTAGCGCATTGGAATGGAAAAATGTGTTCTGTGTGAACGATCCCTTATGCTATCTTTAAATATCCTTTTCAAATGTCATAAAAATGACACTACTATACTGTCTTGTACTTTTCTTTGAAGAAATGACAGAATAATCTTATTCATTAAAAAAACAAGAAACTACATTTAATCTTCACTTGCAAGGACATCACACAATAGATGATAAATCTTGGTGTTTCTTTAATTTAACTTTTACATCACATAGGTCAGGGCAAGGGGCGAGCTCATGGTCTTTGCTCAGGATTAGGCAGCAAATCAAGTAGTTTCTAATCCACCATGTTCTCATCTGCCACACTCTTCATTAAGATTAAAGAACAGATCCATGATGCAGCTGAACACACTGCAGTACCTCATGCCTTTAAATACTCTCTCTGAAGATATATTATGCACTGGGAATCTGACAATATTTCTTTAATATAGTGAAATATAGTACAGGACCCTAAATCCACAGAATCTTTTCTTAATAATTAATGTTTAGTTTGTCAAGTATAAATTTGTCAAGGGGTTAAAATGTGCAATCTCTAAGCTTATTTAAATCAAAGCTGCACCTCCTTGCAAGCAGCCATTATTACACTTAAGGTGTTTTGTTGATATTGAGTAGTTATTCAAAACAAATTCTTAATACATCCATCAAGCATAACATTATGACCTAATATTGTGTTGGTTCCCCTTTTGCTGCCAAAACAGCCCTGACCCGTCGATTCATGGACTCCACTAGACCCCTGAAGGTGTGATGTGGTATCTGGCACCAAGATGTTAGCAGCAGATCCTAATTGCGAGGTGAGTAGAGTAAATTGAGTAAATTGCGAGGTGGGGCATCCATGGATCGGACTTGTTTGTTCAGCACATCCCACAGATGCTCGACTGGATTGAGATCTGGGGAATTTGGAGGCCAAGTTAACACTCAACTCGTTGTGCTCCTCAAACCATTCCTAAACCATTTTGCTTTATGGCAGGGCGCATTATCCTGCTGAAAGAGGCCACAGCCACCAGGAATACCATTTTCATAAAAGGATGTACATGGTCTGCAACAATGCTAAGGTAGGTGGTATGTGTCAAAGTAACATCTACATGAATGGCAGGACCCAAGGTTTCCCAGCAGAAGATTGCTTAAAGCATTACACTGCCTCCACCGGCTTGCCTTTTTCCCATAGTGCATCCTGCTGCCATGTGTTCCCCAGGTAAGCGACGCACCCGGCCGTCCATGTGATGTAAAAGAAAACGTGATTCATCAGACCAGGTCACCTTCATTGCTCCATGGTCCAGTTCTTTCGGTGGTGGACAGGGGTCAGCTTGGGCACCCTGACTGGTCTGCGGCTATGTTGCCGTGATGAAGAGATAATCAGTGTTATTCACTTCACCTGTCAGTGGTCATAATGTTATGCCTGATCAGTGTATATAGACATAAAATAAAATAACTGACTTTAATATAAATAGATTCTAATATAAATCTGTCCATGGTGTTATACATATCGCAAATCTCAACTGGATGATCGCTCTCATTGCCTAGCTCTAAAGTGTTAAATGAGGACAATAAGGCCGTATTATAAACAATGTTATAAATGCTTTGAAGCAATGTGTATTTTGAAAAGCACTACTGAACTGAGGTCACTAGTCTGATGGTCATAATGCTGATAATGGTCTCAGTTGTTGCTTTCCCACTTTATGTGGCTGAAGTAATCAAAAACACTAGAAATCATAAACAGAGCAAACAAATGTTTATATTGAACATCTAGCTGGCTGATATACTGTATGAGGTTTTGTCAAAATTTCAAGAATGTCTGATCGCATCAGTAACACAGGCTGAAGCTTTTTGCCTTTATTCACAGGACAGTAGACTGGAAGGCAGGGGTGGGAATTATGATTGAAATGGAACCTGAATCCCCATGAGCGCAGCATCTCTTATACATTATGTCCTGAGCATGTACACAGCCCTGAGCCTTCAAAAGTATGAAATGTTTATGAATTTATAGCTGTCATGGAGTTACATTTTAGCTATAGAATCTCCAGCTTTATTTGCTAAATTATTATTTATTAAAAACCACATACAAATTTCTGACACTAGCATGTTGCTAAGAGAACAATTTATTATTTAGTTATGGGGCCAGTGAAAATATTGGCAGGGACATTCATGAACTACTGGGCCAAAAATCCTTATTGTTGAGCCCTGCTCATGATGCTTTTGTTTGCCTATTTTTCTCACAGTCAGTTGGAGTGTGATAGAACGAAGCCAGGTGGCTCTGCTGAGAGCAAAGCCAAGCTGAAAACATGGCCATCTGTTACCAGGAGTGATCGGAAGTGCGACCTGCCAGTCTGGCCTCCTGTTCCGCCATTGCAATGTGACGTGACGTGACATGGAGGATTAGACATTCTATATACTTCTGGCCTGCACCTTTCACACTGTTTGAACAAGAAGTCAAAATGTCACTGGAAAATGGGATCCTGCACATCCTTACGAAAAAGTATACATCAAGTTCATTTTATGAAGTATACTTAAGTAGTGTTAAGTAAAATTATATTTTTTTGTAGTAAGTATACTAATATCAATGTGTACTAGTAGTAAACTTGTAAGTGTACTATTTCAATACTGCTTGGGACTAAATTGGCCCACTTTTAATATATAAAAGTATATGTTTAAGTGTACTATAAGTGTAACAGTAGTAAACTTTAAGTGCACAACTAGGTTTCTCATTTTTACTGCATCTATACTACAAGTGAACTTATAAGTATACTAGTAGTTTATTATTTTAATACAAGTATTTTTTGTTTATGAAAGTACACTTTGAAGTGTACTCTCAGTAAACTACTAGATTAGTAGTTTTATACTGCAAGTATACTTGTAAGTGAGCATAAAATTTATATATTATTTTTGCACTTTCAGTATAGGCTACTACTATGTTCAAATGTAAATATTAATTTTATATACTTGAAATATACCTTTAACAGTAAAAACATTTTATTCTAGCTTCATGTATCCTTTTTATCAGCACATGAATGTGTGTACGTTTCATAAAGAAAGGCAACATGTGAAACAAAAAGTTGAGAAAATCACATTTTTGTCAAAGACTACGCCTTGATCAGATTCAGAACGATGAACAAACACAGATGGAGTAGATTGAGTCCATCAACACACCCAAAGCTTCACAGTCGTTTCCTCTTCATGGGTTCGACATTTCATTCAGTAACATTAGGCAGTTTTGATTTAAATGCCGTTTAATGTTTGATGAGCTCGTTATTTTACATTTGCGTGAGCAATCTTCTATCACTTGTTTCAGGCTTCTTTTCCTGTCTTTTCCTGTGTTTTGATATGGAGATTCTGTACTAGAAGATGTGTCATAGTGCCCCCTACCATATAACAGTGAAACATGGATACCTGGATAATTCAGTACTGGGGAAAGAGTAAAGTAGATTTGAAGTAAATTCCTATGAACACTATCAGTGGACTAGCCTACATAAAAATTCAGATACGCAGAATTAGGAACATATCTGTTTTATATCAATATTCTAATCAATATTTTCGAACAATGTAAGTTGTAAAACTATGTAAAAAAAAAAATATATATATATATATATATATATATATATATATTTAATAGGCTACTCAATCAAAAGATTAAACACAATTACAAGCCAAGTATACTTTGGATACTTTATAGTACTTTATATTTTAAGTATATCTCGATCAAAAGATTGAGTACAATTATAGGCCAAATATACTTAGACTTTTCAGTCAGTATAAGTCAAGTATACTTGTGCAATTTTAAGTATATTTCTGAGAAGTATATAAAAAGTAGACTGAAAGTGTACTTTCTTATTTTTAGTTTAAAAGAGGTATACTAATATACACTTGATTAAACTTCTTTTTCGTAAGGGCAGATCCTAAGCCTTTACAGTGACTGATAAAACAGAGATGTTAATAGACCAACTTAGTGAAGAGATTATTTCAGGGGGGGAAACTAGAACAAAACAACTAAAAATAAGGATATGAGGAAAGTAAATAAATTTTTTAGGCTAGCTAACTTTTGATGAACCTAAACGAGAAGGCCTGAAAACAGATGCCGAGGTTGTGTTGTTTCTGCTCCATAAGTAAGTAACATCGGTTTTGCTATGTTTCACAGAACTGAGATATTCTATTGTTGTAATGTTCGCTATAATAAAAGTTTTGAGTGTCATTGAAGCATTCAGTGTTTTACTGCACCTTCAAGAATGATTATATATATATATAAACTTTTGTGACATTTTTAACTATTTGACTACATTAATGGTCTGTTAATCATTATATAATGCATATAATTGCCATGAAAATAGTAATGAAACTGCCATGAAAATAGTAATGTTTTTAGTGGTGTTTGCTATGGCAAGCATCACTGTTACCATTGCTCTTTATGTAGGGTTGGTGATTTGAACAAACCCCAGCCCTAAGCACGCACCTCGTCCCATACCCAGAAAAACCACATACCAATGTCATCATCATGGCAGCACATTGTGCAAAGGCAAGGCAATTCTCACAGAATTGTATTGTAAAGTCAGGCCTACGGTAAAATTGTAATTCAGTAAATGACTTGATAATGTAATTTTTGCTCTTAGTGCAATGAGACATTGTAAAATTGCAAAATGTTAAAAATAGGTAACTTGAACTAGTTAAGTGCTGACTAAGTATATCCTCTTTCTTGGAATCACAAATCGATAAAAAAGGTCTAAATTATAAACTCTTAAAAATAAAGTTTTTTTTCATCTATGGTTCCATGAAGGATCCATGTAACATACATGGAACCTTTTTATTCCACAAAAGGTAAAGTGGAAAACGATTCTTTAGATTATTAAAATGGAACTGGTTCTTTGGGGAACATTGTATGCATGGGTGATTTTTCCCTTTATCATATTTATTAGAGGTGTAACGATACAGTACATTGATATGGATAGATGCATCAATCTTGACTATTGATAGGAGGTATCGATCAATTAAAAAGCTCTATATATATTTTTATGTATCTATACGATTTATTACAAGACTTGTTTGCCTGTTATAAAAAGATGTCAAATTGTCAATGAGCTGTCATCTAATATTTGATAAGTTTTAACAGCTTAATTTTTTTTTATATTTATTTTTCTGTAAATTTATTTTTTCAACAACTGGAGCCTCATATTGTTGTGTATAATGCAAGTACTAGAAATGCACATTTTAGAGAGCACAGAAGACTTTGCTTATTGCTTATCTCATTGCACAATCCAGAAGACTGTTGATCTCATGTGCGATTTGATTTTTAAATTTTTTTTTATTAATAATTTTTTTTTAAATAGTGTATTTTTGTTATGCATTTCCCAATTGGGATACAGGATTTTTCAGTTTTCAGAGAGTTAAATTAAATATTCATGTTAATGAAAATGTAACTGGTTGTGTAAACTATTTACACCCCTAGTATTTATCATAGAATGTCCATGAGAAATGATTACTCCAAAACATGTTTTACTGGAGTTTTACAGTTTTAGTAAGTAGTTCATACATGTACTCACCCGACTTAGGCTGACGTCATTTTTGCTGTCACGGGTAAATTGGCTGGTTAGCTGGTAAATCATGGTGTGACCCCTCCTTCTGGCTTTACTGATATGAGAGTTTCCAGTGGTCCTGTTGTATGGCTTATTATCTGCACAACATTAAAATAGCCTTAATAGACTTGACAGTTTACAAATTATAAACACATTTAAATGTCTAACTTCATTGTAAGATTGCGCCAGTGTGTCCATGAGTGATGTTCCATGTGTTTTAGCAGTTGTGTGCGTTTTGTAGATTCAACCACCAATTGTAAAGAGTATATAAAACATTGCTTTTATTAGATCATATGGTATCTAAAATGTTTTTTTCACTTTATAATTTTGTCCAAACTTATAGTATTTTCATTATACAGTACATGTGCCCTTTAGCCTCTAAACTTGCTATTTCTTATCAAAAGTCGAAAAACAATAAACGTTGACAACAAAATGAGTGCTTTCGAAGCTATTTATTTTGTCAACATTTAAAAAAGACTACTGAGAAAAATGTTTTTTAGTGAATACAGTACCATCAGTTTTGCTGCTGTGATGGCTCTTGCCATATGTTTCTGTGATATCCTTGAATGAAAAGAGAAAAAGCACCATCTCCCCCTTCTCATTCTTAATGGGCACGATGTCCAACAGACACCAGAACGAACTTTCTGTGATAACACACCAAAAAGAAGAGTTACACAGAGATATATGGCTACCTCATCTGTAATTCTAGGACAAACCTCAAAGACAATTAAGTCTTACAGAGAACAATAAAGTAACATAGCCAGCTAATGTTGACATTGTGTTTAAATTATATAGCCAGAAGAGAACTGGCCCCCCAATAAAGCAATATTCTCCTGTATATAACCAAATTTGAGTTTTTCACAACAGTCGCCTCTGGCTTGCTCACTGTGGGACTAAAGGATTATGGAATAACTTTCTAGCAGTGTATTGTAAAAAGTGCTATATCAGGGGTTTTCAAAGTGTGGGGTGCCAGAGCATGTCAGGGGAGGCGGCCAGAGTGGTAAAAAATAAATAAATAAATAAATTAATTAAATAATGATGAACAATTCCAATCAATACATTATAGTGGAAACAATACTTTAAAAAGCAAAAAGTAGTAGGTTTTTGGACAATAGACGCTGCTTATGTTTCTGCTCCTCTGGTTTCGATCCGATTATTTTAAACCATAAACTCCTGGAAAGTTTTCAGTCCAAGGATCCAGTAAGCGAATGCATTCAAACAGTCAGTCCAAAACAGCCCTAATGCAGAGGCAAAACCTGGTCGATTTCATCAGAGATGGTGTATTTGGCTTCAAAGCATGATCTCTCTCCTATTCTGTGATTGTTTCTGAGCAGCCTAAGCCATTTCTCATCGTGCTGTGAAATACAGACTAAATGGTGGCTCAAAACACCCAACCACTGCATGAGCATACAGTTGCAAGAAAAAGTGAACCGCTTGCAGAATCTGTGAAAATGCGAATAATTTTTACTAAATAAGAGAGATCATACAAAATGCATGTTATTTTTTATTTAGTACTGTCCTGAATAAGATATTTTACATACATTTTTTTTTACATATAGTCCACAAGACAAAAAAATTGCTGAATTTATTAAAATGATCCCGTTCAAAAGTTTATGAACCATTGATTTTTAATACTGTGTGTTGTTAACTGAATGATCCACGGCTGTTTGTTTTTTTTTGTTTTGTGATGGTTGTTCATGAGTCTCTTGTTTGTCCTGAACAGTTAAACTACCTAATGTCCTTGAGAAAAATCCTTCAGGTCCTGCAAACTCTTCAGTTCTTTTTCATCTTTTGCATATTTGAACCCTCTCCAGCAATGACTGTACGATTTTAAGATCGACAATTGAGGGACTCAAACACAACTATTAAAAAAGGTTCAAACATTCACTGATGCTCCAGAAGGAATTAAGAAAACTTATTGAATTTGAAAGTCAAGGTAAATTGTATTTAATTTGTCTTCCGGGAAACATGTAAGTATCTTCTGTTGCTTCTGAAGGGCAGTACTAAATGAAAAAAATTTTTTTTTAAACAAAATAAGAAAAATTTGGACATCTTCATCCTGTTCAAAAGTTTTCACCCCTTAATGCATTGTGTTTCCTTCTGGAGCATCAGTGAATGTTTGAACCTTTTTTAATAGTTGTGTTTGAGTCCCTCAATTGTCCTCAGTGTGAAAAGATGTTTCCCAAAATCATACAGTCACTGCTGGAGAGGGTTCAAATATGCAAAAGAGGCTGTAAAACGGAAGAGTTTGCAGGACCTGGAGGATTTTTCTGAAGAACATTGGGCAGTTGAACTGCTCAGGACAAACAAGAGACTCAAGAACAACCATCACAAAACAAAAAAACAGCCATGGGTCATCCAGTTAACAACACACAGTATTAATAATCAATGGTTCATAAACTTTTGAACGGGGTCATTTTAATAAATTCAGCAATTTTTTTGTCTTGTGGACTATATGTAAAAAAAATTATGTAAAATATCTTATTCAGGACAGTACTAAATAAAAAATAACATGCATTTTGTGTGATCTCTCTTATTTAGATAAAATTATTCCCATTTTCACAGATTCTGCAAGCGGTTCATATACTTTTTCTTGCAACTGTAAAGCAGTGTCGCGCTAGAAATGTTTTGATGGATGACGATTGTAATCAAGGTAAAGATGATTAGTGTCATACAGGAGTTGTATATTAGGCACAGAGAGGAGATGTCCGTTATTGATGCGCATACCGTGTGTGTGTGGCACTCTTGGCACACTGATTGCTATTGAAAATTAGTAAAAATTGGGAGGTGGGGAGGTGCCATTGTGTACGTTGTGTCAAAAGGGAGGCCCACTCTCTTTGACTTTGAAAACCCCTGTGCTATATAAATAAACCTGACTTGACTTGATATTGCTTAAAGGTGCGGTATGTAGGAATGACATAGGTACTGCAGTCCAAATTCAAAATATTGGCGATCGTTGTTTCCTCGCCCCCTCCTCCTCATGACTCGACGCTCACGCAAGTTGCCAGCTTGAGGACAGGCAACCAGAGCGAGCGCAATTGACAATGAAAGGTGAGGAGACTTACACACTGTAGGTTGATGAGTTCATTTATCTGCTTTTTAATGTGCTTTCGTTCATAGAGATTTTTAGATGGATGCAGAGACTTTTTAGGTCGGGTAGAAACTGCGATCTCTGACCCAGTTTGCTTGCTGGCTTCCATGGCAGCAATATGCTGTGTTTTCCGCCAAATGGCAACCTGGGGTGTCAAAATACTATTAAGTAAATTGGCGGCGTGCAGTTTCGCACAGACCAAAACAAAAACAGACATTCCGACACGGAATACACATTTCAAAGTAGAATAACTGGCTGTAGCATTGGTTTTCTGAGAACCAAGTAGGTGAATTTAGCATGTTTCCTAATATCTGCAAGCATATTATAGTATTTTTATGCTTTAGTAAAGTGAAAAACTTACAGCAACTTTAAATGGACAGGGCCTAAAAAATCCAAGCAACCGCAAAGCAGCGCCCAAGCAACCAGAAAATGAAAAAACTCAAGTTAAGTCAGATTTATTTACAATATATACCGCTTTATACAATCCAAATAGCTTAAAATCAGCTTTACAATAGTAAACAGGGGAAGAGCATCTGTTTCAAGTGCTTCAGTAAGGAATCAGTTTCAGTTAAAATTACAAATCTATTTTAGCCTACCTGTAATTTGTAAGCACTTTTGATTAGCTTGATTAGCTTGTTTAGGTGGGTTTTCATTGGATGCTTCAGGATGCATCTTCTTATTCATTCCTACCTTGAACTCAAAGGTACTCTTTAATCTAACAGTTCAATAACTATAGTAACACAGATGCCTATTTTTGACATTGTTTTAACTGTATAGCCAGAGGAGAACTGGCGTCCTGGTGAGGCCTGTTTTCTCCAAAGGTTTTTTTTCTCCATTTTCCTACAATAAATGTTTTACGTTCCTTGCCACAGTTGCCTTTGGCTTGCACACTTTCGATGAACTTCTTGATGAAACTGCTTACGGGTGGGCAATATGCCCTAAATTATATGCATAATTTTTTATCATGGCAGTGATTACATAATATATTAGTTGTCAACTGAAGTTAGTAAGGTATTATTACTACAGTAATATTACCATTCTTCTTGTAGAACTGCACCTCAGCCTGGTACTCCTCCTTGCCCTCCAGAGCTTTCTTCACACCCTGAGTAACCTGCTCACTAGTGCCCAAGCCATAGAGGAAATGACAGCTGCAGTTCTTCTGCATCACCTCTGTTCGTCCGTACCCCGTCAATTCACAGAATCCATCGGAACAGTATACAATGGGATAGCCACGGTGACCCTGAGCATTCCCAAGGAGGAAGTTGCTGTCTGAGGGACGAAAGAGTGATATTAATATTAATGTTTTAAAAGACATTGTAAAGCTAGTTGTGGGTATTGTGTTTTGTGCAGTACTGTTTTATAATTTCCAAATCAATATCCCTACTTTGCGGTCTTTGCATTTGACCACATGAGATATTTCTGGTATTTGGTTCAAGTGGATGTGGTATTTTGTTCAAGTAGTATGTGAATACTGCATGTGTGTGAAGAACTTTTAATAACTCAATGGGACACACTTAAATTGCTGTAAAAAATATATATATTTACACATTTATACACAAAAGCTCTATGTACACATTTTGATTTTGATTTTCAGTACTTTGTACTCCTCCGACACCGTCCTGTCAGTCATCTCTCCTACTATCTCCTACGTGATAAGTGAAATATGACATACTGTAATGTAATCAACTACCACAGCAAGCCTAACCCTATCCCTTTAGGGGGTCCGTAATATGCATTATTCATTCTGGGTGCCTTTCCGAATTCGGATATAGGCTTTGGGTACATCCCTAGAACTTACCCTACTTATACACTCACCTAAAGGATTATTAGGAACACCTGTTCAATTTCTCATTAATGCAATTATCTAATCAACCAATCACATGGCAGTTGCTTCAATGCATTTAGGGGTGTGGTCCTGGTCAAGACAATCTCCTGAACTCCAAACTGAATGTCAGAATGGGAAAGAAAGGTGATTTAAGCAATTTTGAGCGTGGCATGGTTGTTGGTGCCAGACAGGCCGGTCTGAGTATTTCACAATCTGCTCAGTTACTGGGATTTTCACGCACAACCATTTCTAGAGTTTACAAAGAATGGTGTGAAAAGGGAAAAACATCCAGTATGCGGCAGTCCTGTGGGCGAAAATGCCTTGTTGATGCTAGAGGTCAGAGGAGAATGGGCCGACTGATTCAAGCTGATAGAAGAGCAACTTTGACTGAAATAACCACTCGTTACAACCGAGGTATACAGCAAAGCATTTGTGAAGCCACAACACGCACAACCTTGAGGCGGATGGGCTACAACAGCAGAAGACCCCACCGGGTACCACTCATCTCCACTACAAATAGGAAAAAGAGGCTACAATTTGCATGAGCTCACCAAAATTGGACAGTTGAAGACTGGAAAAATGTTGCCTGGTCTGATGAGTCTCGATTTCTGTTGAGACATTCAGATGGTAGAGTCAGAATTTGGCGTAAACAGAATGAGAACATGGATCCATCATGCCTTGTTACCACTGTGCAGGCTGGTGGTGGTGGTGTAATGGTGTGGGGGATGTTTTCTTGGCACACTTTAGGCCCCTTAGTGCCAATTGGGCATCCTTTAAATGCCACGGCCTACCTGAGCATTGTTTCTGACCATGTCCATCCCTTTATGACCACCATGTACCCATCCTCTGATAGCTACTTCCAGCAGGATAATGCACCATGTCACAAAGCTCGAATCATTTCAAATTGGTTTCTTGAACATGACAATGACTTCACTGTACTAAAATGGCCCCCACAGTCTTCAGATCTCAACCCAATAGAGCATCTTTGGGATGTGGTGGAACGGGAGCTTCGTGCTCTGGATGTGCATCCCACAAATCTCCATCAACTGCAAGATGCTATCCTATCAATATGGGCCAACATTTCTAAAGAATGCTTTCAGCACCTTGTTGAATCAATGCCACGTAGAATTAAGGCAGTTCTGAAGGCGAAAGGGGGTCAAACACAGTATTAGTATGGTGTTCCTAATAATTCTTTAGGTGAGTGTACATTTTAATGTGAATTTACACTTAGCTACCCTAGTTTGAAATAGTCTGGGGGTGTTATAGAATTATGAATCCATTGGATTACTCAGGGATCCATAGGTCTTCAGTTAGAAGGGACAAGTTAGGAGGGACAAGACCAAGTCGTTGAGTAGCTAGGTCCCTGGTGGCTACCGGTTGGTGCGAGGTGCGAGATGGCAGCATAAAACTATAGCTCCTGGTCATTGAGTGGGAAAAGCCCCCATTTTGAATTTCCAATTAAAATACAAAAAACGGTTGAAAAATTAGTGGGGCAAAGCCTAAAAAAGGACTTGTGAAACAAAAAACAAATGAGGAGGGTAACGGGATGGCCGATAATAACACCAACATGTCTGCACCGGAGACAGATGGCGCCGAAACTTTACACGCAGTACGGGCGATCAGCAAAGATATCTCCGACTTGAAGACGGAGTTGAGAAAAGAATTTAGCCAATTCAAAGAAGAGTTTAGGGAGGATATTAAAACCGAAGTTGAAAAGTTGAAAAGAGACATACACCAGCTGCACGACGTTGCCGGGGATATTCAGTCACACACGAGGCTAGATGAGACAAAGGAACGAATTACGGGACTCGAATCTGAAAACCTTGAACTGAAAGACGCGCTAAATGCTTTGAAAGAACAAAGGTCGATGCAGGGCAAGATCACGGATCTCGAAGGCCAGTCACGGCGAAATAATATCTGAATCTATGGCATTAAAGAAGGAGCGGAGGGGGCATTCAAGTTCATCAATGGCCTACTGAAAACGGAGCTTTCACTGGATGCCGATCTAGACCTCCAGATACAGAGAGCACACAGGTCTCTAGGCCCAAGACTTCAAAATGATGCTACCTCGAGATCGATCATCTTTTCAACTTTCTGCAATACAGCACTAAAGACTTGGTCCTACGTACGGAATGGACAAAAGAAATACGATATTAGGGCAGACCAATTTTCTTCGCACACGACTATCCAGTGGAAATTAATGCAAAGCTCAAGGAATACAAAGAGGATAAAAGAGTTCTTAAGGAGAACAAAATTAGATTCTAGACGCCTTACCCTGCAAAGATGCGTATCCATTGGGAGACAGGACCTCAGCTTTATGACAGTGCAGCAGAGGCGGCAAAGGACCTGAATAAGAGGGGGTATGCAGTGGATTCGACCGTGACATCTGAGGGATCGGAACGCCGGTGGGAAGAAAGGCTGACGCGACATATCCAATGGCAGAAAGTAAGAAGCAGCGACCACAATCACATTAGGGAGAAGCTTCGGGGCTTCCAGAGGCAACCACCAACATAGGATTGATAATCTATTTGACATTACTGAACTGTGCCCTGAAGAGGTATGCAGATTTAGGCTACAGTGTTTAAACATTTACTTTTTGGACTGAATATTTGTTTTTTATTTTGAGCCTGAAAACTCCTCTATAGGTAAAATATTACTAACGTACTTTTACGAGTCTCTGTTTTTATGATATCATTCAACACTGCAATAATTGGACATTTGAGAAAATGGACCGGGGACTGTCATCTGATTTATGATTGGTGCTATACTATTAGGGGGAATCATCCCCCATCTAAGTGATAGCGAGGGTCCCCTACCAGAAGTAGGACTAGATCCCTCATCCCAGGATTGGAACTGGGATTTACTAGGTCATGTTTGGACCTTAACTGTGGAAGTCATTGTTCTTGATTCTCTGTGTTCGATTTTACTCAAGTTATATGTTTGTTCTAGAGGTTGCCGGTGTTGTGCCGAATTTCGACCCCCTGCCAAATTATTACCCTCCCTCATTAAAGTCGCTACCTGATTGCCTAATCCTAACCCCACCCTTAATCCTAACCCCTCCCCCACACCTACTCCTAAACCTACCAATACTAGGGGGGTAATAATCTAGCAGGGGGTAAGAATTTGGCACAACACCTGCATTTGTTCTTGAACTCTAAATCGAGATGCAGCGATATGTTAAAGTCGCATTGCTAAATGTAAATGGGTTAAATAACCCAGTTAAAAGGAGTAAGGTTATAGCCAAGTTGAAACGTGAAAAGAGCCAGTTTACATTTTTGCAAGAAACTCATCTCTCCCCATCTGAACACGATAAGATGGTATAGAGAAACGTTTTATAGTTCTTTTAGAAAGTTAAATAAAAGAGGTGTTTCCATATTGATACACAACTCTCTTAATTTTGATTTGCTTAAAGAGATATCAAACAAAGAAGGCAGATATATTTTGGTCCAGGGAAAATTAAATCAGCACCTGGTTTCTCTAGTAAATGTTTAAGCACCTCAAGGAAGTAAAACAGATGTTTTAAACAAAATTTTTGATCTTGTGGTCACAGAGTCTAAAGGAATAATGATATGTGGTGGTGACTTCAGCATTGTTCTTAACCGGCAATTAGATTCATCCAACAGTAAAAGAATTAGGACAACACAATTTGGGATTAATAGATGTCTGGAGAGACCTTTATCCTTTGGAGCGTAAATATTCTCATTATTCAGCACCCCATGGTGTATATAGTAGGATAGATTCTTTTTTTATGTTTACCAATGAAAGACACAGGGTAAGAGATTGCACAATATGAGTGTCAGATATATCAGACCATGCAACATTATGTCTCACTCTAAATTTGAATGATAAATTCATGGATAAAATATGGAGGGTTAATACAAGCATATTAGGTAATGCGAATGTGGTGGCTCAGATTAAATCAGAAGTTAAAATATAACAATGATAATGGGGAAGTAAGTCCCCCAATATTATGGGATGCAGCCAAGGCGGTATTACAGGGTAAAATCATTTCCATTACCACAGCCCTTAAGAAGGCAAAATAACTTAACTTTAAGAATCTTGAAGGTGAATTACAGCGTCTAACAGAACTACATGCAGTTAGCAATGATTCCCAGATTTTGAAGCAGATTAAAGATATTAAAAATATGTTAAACAAGATTTACAAAGAGCATATAGAGAAAAACTGTATATTTACAGCAGATGCAGGTAAATACTGATTTAATTAAAACTTTTTTAGATTCTCTCGACCTTCCTTCTATTGGACGGAAAAAAAAACTTTTAGTGAAAGAAATTACACAGGAGGAACCAGATAAAGCATTAAATAATCTTAAGAATAATAAAATGCCTGGTAATGATGGTTTACCTTCAGAGTGGTTCAAAACATTTAGAAGAGAGATTTCACCACTTCTTATTTCATCATTTAATTGGACCCTTAAAGAAGCAGATATCCCCCCCTTCTTGGAGGGAAGCAATTATTTCAATCATACCTAATGAAGGAAAGGACAAAACCGTGTGTAGTTCATATAGACCTGTATCTGTTTTGAATGTAGACTACAAGTTATTTGCCTCCATTTTAGTGAAAAGACTTGAGACATTTCTGCCTGATCTGATAGATTTAGATCAAACAGGGTTTATTAGAGGACGTCAGACTCATGATAATATTAGAAGAACGCTTCAGGTAATACAACAAATAAAAAAAGACCATATTAAAGCAACTCTATTGTTAGCTTGGATGCCGAAAAGGCATTTGATTGTGTGAATTGGGTATATTTATTTGATTTTTCAGAAAACTCAGTCAGAAGTTTTCAATCCCTGTATTTCAAACCAGAAGCTAGGATTAAAATAAATGGTGGCCTTACAAAAAAGATAAACTTAGAAAGGGGAACTCGACAGGGCTGCCCTCTTTCTCCCTTATTATTTGCAATCTATATTGAGCCTCTTGCCCAGGCAATCAGAGAGAATAATACAATCGGTGGGATTACTATTAATAAAGTTGAACATAAAATGGCATTATATGCTGACGATGTGTTAGTTTATCTTTCCAATCCCGATATATCACTTCTTAAGTTATTTGATTTTCTTGAAGAATATGGACAATTCTCGGGGTATAAATTAAATATAAAGAAAACTCAGATGTTGTCATTTGGTTTCAATCCAATAAAAAACTTAGGAAAAAAATAAATATAAATTGGAATAAAAAATCCATTAAGTATCTGGGTGTATGGTTACCACAAGATTTAACAAAGTTGTATAAGAAGAACTATAATATAATCAATGAAAAAAATTTAAGAAGATATTAAGCGTTGGTCTTCTCTACCACACTTTTAGTTCAAGAATTGAAAGTATAAAAATAAATGTACTTCCGAGACTGGTTTACCTCTTCCAATCACTTCCTGTGAAAATACCATCTAAACAGTTTCAAGAATGGGATAAACAAATCTATAGATTAATTTGGAATGGAAGCAAACCAATAATTAGATATAAAACGTTAGGGTGGTATGTCACTCCCCAATTTAAAATATTATTATTATGCTGCTCAGCTGAGACCATTGGTGTGTTTGTGTGATTTAGAGGTGGAGACAAATGGAAGGAAATAGAAAGCGAGTTTCAAGGAATACCAGTTCAAGCTCAAATGGTTAAAAAATCTCATTTTCAAAGCTAATTTCAATATGTTAACCCAATAACTCAATTTACTTTGAAAACTTGGTTTACAATGATAAAGGAACTTCACTTGGTGAAACAAATCCAGATTTTGAATTGGGTGGAATACAATCCAGATTACAAACCAGGAATAATGGATCATAGGTTTACGCAGTGGATTTATTTAGGAATTTCTGCTCTCTGCACAATTATAAAAAATGGTAATATGGAGAGCTTTCAAAATTTAAAAGACAAGTTTGGCTTGGTAAATCAAGACCTATTTAGATATCTAGAGGTTCGTCAATATTATTTGAAAGACATAAAGGACAATGCTGTGCTGAATTGTGCAGGTTTTTATACAAGCATATAAGAAAGATACATGTAAGACAGTATCCAAATTATATAAAGGGATAAGTAATTTGAGGAATCATTCTATAGAATATATAAGATTAAAATGGGAAAAAGATATTGCCATCTCCTTGTTGTCGGATCAGTGGAATAAAGTATGTATTACACCACATACCTCAACAAGTTCAAGAATGTGATTTTGTTGGAAGAATTTGACTCGCTTTTTTATCACACCAAGAATTAAGGAATTACAAATGAGAACCTCCCACCCATGCTGGAGGAACTGTGGGGTAGAAAAAGCACATCATAAGCATATATTTTGGCAATGTCCAAAGGTGGAAAGTTTTTGGGAGGTTGTACGGTCTACTATTAATAATATTTTCACTCTACATATACCTAAGTAATTTCATATTTTATATTTGGGAGATATCCCAGATGAGGTTGGAAAAGATAAAAGATAAAGACAAATATTTATTTAAGATTTTACTGGCAACAAGTAAAAAGGCAATAATCCGGAAATGGTACAAGGAAAATCCATCTACAA
This sequence comes from Rhinogobio ventralis, assembly GCA_039654625.1. NCBI lineage: Eukaryota > Metazoa > Chordata > Actinopteri > Cypriniformes > Gobionidae > Rhinogobio > Rhinogobio ventralis. The sequence continues at coordinate 11,978,388 of CM077212.1, read as the reverse complement.
GAGAAGACTGGTTCCAAATAATAACAGAGGTTAGAGAAATGGAAAGACTTACATCTATACTGCAAATGCAAATTTTTGATAACAAATGGAGGAAATGGTTAGCAAGTTACTATGTGGTTTAGATGATTGGATTGGAAAGTGTATATAAATGTATACAGATATAATGTACTGGTGAAATGACTATATATGATGTATGGCAACCTTTGTTATTCCTAAATGTTTATATGTAATGTATGGCAACCTTTGCTATTTGTGTTTTTTTTTTTTTTTTCCTGCTTGTTTATTTTTGCCTTTTCATGTTCTTCTGTTATGTAAGATGTTCCAAAAAACAATAAAAAATTTAGTAGCAAAACAAAAAAAAACAACAAAAAAAAAGGTTCAAGACCCGGCTGAGCTAGGTCTTTCTGTCATTTGAGAGATGGTCATCTCCTTGTCAGTATGCCCAAAAAGGACATCCTCCACCAGGCTGTGGACACATTAATGATTGTGATTTGGGCATTCTGTCTGCAACTTCTACACATTTGACTGCCTGCATTCATTACCCACTATCCTTTGAGAGATCTGATTCTGAGCATGTTTTTCCAGCAGACTCTGCATCTCGGGCAGAATGAACGGTGGGTTCACTTGCAAAAATGTAATTTAATCATTCAACACATATTGAGAGCCACCAGTTTAAATATACATCAGCAGTTTCTCCTTTGCTCAACACTTCACCCTAATTCTTTTCAGTAATTCCCCCATTCTGTTTGAGACTGCCAGAAGCCCCAAACAACTCTTCAAATTCACAACATCACATTCGCCAATCTGTCTCGGAGAATGAAAAAAAAACACATGGAGACCAGTCGCACATGTGCAATTGGGGAGGGGAGTCCTTTGCTGATAAAAGTGGAAAGATTTTGACAGATTTCGCACACCCTCTACGAAGGCCGAAAAACTTAAATCTTCAACATCAATTTCTTGTATTGATTTTTAAAGCTGCTGGCTCAGCTTTCTATTGTTATGATAATCATGCAGTTTTTCTACCACTAATATGTGCTATTCTCAAAATGATACTTTATTTTCATAATGATTTAATTTTTTTCTTGATATATTATGAATTTATTTGCATAACGCTGGTACTTCTACTACATTCAAACCAAGTAAAATTCATAGTAAAATTGTGAATCTAAGACGTATTTATGTCTGGTGGTCTAAAACTTGTTTATTTCATGGATACTGATGAGTCGAATTTTCAAATATGTGGCCTAGGCAGTATTCCTTTTTGTTTTATGTACTAATATTACTCAATGCTCTGCCATATGTTGCTCAGTAGCTTTTAGTTTTGTAGTTGTAATCGTGACAGGTTTATTTACGGTCCGACATGTTTTTCTAGCTGGGGATACTTTGCTTTACGTCATCGTATGTTACTAGACACCCCCTCTTTAGTGCTCTGCTCTGACTCAAACCATTATGACTTTACTCTAACAGTGCTATGACTTTATTCTCAAATTAGCATGGCATTAATCTCATAACTCTACAACTTTATTTTTTAAATGTGCATTTATTGTCATGGTTCATGAATTCATTGTCTCTTTCTCTCTGTGTTTGTATGGTTGTGTTGGAGGCGTGGTTACTGATTGCTGATCATCTGATCGTCTCCACCTGCTGCACTCATTATCTGGTCTACATATATGTGTCTCTTATCCAGCCTTGTTGTCAGATTGTTGCAGTGTGTCCTGTGGGTTCCTGTCTGTTCGGTGTTGTTCTTCATGGGAGTTCTCTTCGTTACGGATTCCTGGATTCCGCTGATCCTGTCTGCCCATTGCTTCCCTGCATCACTGTGAGGACTTCTTCCACCTGCCGCCATCACTCTTTACGGACCCAACCTGTTTGCCTGCAACCTCGAACTTTCTCTGTGCTTTGCCACTGTGTTTTGAGAGTAATAAATCACTGTTTCACTCGCTATTGGATCCTGTTTTCCCTGACAGCGAATGTAACAAAACGGTCTGACCAGATCATGGATCCAGCGAGAGTGGCTGAACTTCAGGATTATCTTACGTCCAGTAATCAACGGATGGATTGGCAGGACGAACAGGTGTCCGCTACTGCACAGGCGGTGCAGGCTCTAGTGACATGCTCATTCGTCTGTGTCTATTTCTGTGTTTCAGGAGGAGACGGTGAATTTGTCTAACATGCCCAAGGAGTACCTCGACCTGAAGGAAGTGTTCAGTAAGTCCTGGGCTGCTTCTCTTTCTCCTCCTCGTCCCTATGACTGTGCTATAGACCTTATGCCAGGTACGTCTCCGCCTAAGGGCAAGTTGTACTCCCTTTCTAATCCAGAAAGGGAGGCCATGGAGAAATACATTTCTGATTCTCTAGCCTCCGGGTTCATCCACCTGTTCTCTTCTCCAGCGGGGGCGGGGTTCTTTTTTGTGGGTAAGAAGGATGGGTCTCTGCGACCTTGTATTGACTACCGAGGACTGAACAACATCACGGTAAAGAATACTTATCCTTTGCCGTTGATGTCTTCAGCCTTCGAGAGGTTGCAGGGAGCATCGGTATTCACACAACTGGATTTACGTAATGCTTATCATTTGGTCTGCATAAGGCAATGAATGGAAGACTGCGTTTAATACCCCCAGGGGCCATTTTGAATATTTAGTAATGTCTTTTGGGCTGTCTAACTCCCCGGCAGTCTTCCAAGCACTGGTTAATGACGTGCTAAGAGATATGGTAGATCAGTTCATTTATGTCTACCTGGACGACATACTGATATTTTCTTCTTCTCTCCAGGAACACATTCAGCACGTCAGACTCTAGCTCCAGAGGTTGCTAGAGAATGGGCTTTTTGTCAAGGCGGGGAAATGCGCTTTTCATGCACAGTCTGTTCCGTTCCTAAGGTATATCATCTCGTCCGAGGGAATACGCATGGATCCCGACAAGGTTAAGGCTGTGGTAGAATGGCAAAGTCCAGATTCCCGTAAGGCCCTACAGAGGTTTCTGGGGTTTGCCAATTTCTATCGTTTCATTCGTAATTTCAGCCAACTAGCCGCACCTCTGACAGCGTGAACAACGTTCAGGTGGTCTGGTGTAGCCGAGGCTACATTTTCCAAACTAAAGAGCCGCTTCGTTTCGGCTCCAATTCTTGTCGCCCCTGATCCGTCACGTCAGTTTGTGGTGGAGGTGGACGCGTCAGAGGTGGGGGTAGGCGCGTTTTTTTTCCCAGCGCTCTTCCTCGGATGACAAGATGCATCCCTGCACGTTTTTCTCCCAACGCTTGTCACCTGCCGAATGTAATTACGACATTGGTAACAGGGAGATGTTGGCGGTCAAGCTTGCATTGGAGGAATGGCGTTATTGGCTAGAGGGATCGGGGGTTCCTTTTATAGTTTGGACCGATCATAAGAATCTGGAGTACATCAGATCTGCTAAAAGACTCAACTCGAGGCAGGCTCAATGGGCTCTTTTTTTCGGACGTTTTGACTTTTCTCTTTCGTATGGCCCGGGTTCATCAAACCCGATGCTTTATCTCGCGTTTTTGACCGTTGTGGACCAGTTCTCGAAAATGGTTCATTTTATTCCCTTGCCTAAATTATCATCTGCCAAGGAGACCGCGGTGGCTGTCGTAGATCACGTCTTTCGTTTACATGGTCTTCCGATGGACGTGGTTTCCAACAGGGGGCCCCAATTTGTATTCAAATTTTGGCGTGAATTCTGTAAATTACTGGGGGCGACGGTTAGTCTGTCCTCAGGTTTCCATCCCCAGAGCAATGGTCAAACCGAGTGGGCCAACCAGGATCTTGAGAGAGTGTTGCGATGTTTGGTCCCTAAGAATCTTTCCTCCTGGAGTCAGCAAATTTCTTGGGTTGAGGACGCACATAACTCGTTACCAGTGTCGGCTATGGGCCTCTCTCCGCTTGAGTGTAGTTTAGGTTACCAGCCACTAATTTTTCCCAGTCTGGAATCCGAAGTCGCGGTTCCCACCGCTCACGCCTTCGTCCAGAGGTGTCGTCACACTTGGAGCAGAGCCCGTGAGACTCTGCTCCAGGTGGAAAGATGCACCAAGGCCCAAGCCGATTGCCACCGGTCTAAGCCTCCCGTTTACGTCGAGGGTCAAAAGGTGTGGCTTTCATCCAAGAACATTCCTCTGCGTTCCGTGAGTAATAAACTGGCTCCTAAATTCATTGGCCCGTTCACTGTCACCAAGATCATTAGTCCGGTGGCAATCCGCCTCAAACTGCCTCTCGCGTACGGGAAGATTCACCCCGCCATTCCGTGTCTCTACATTTAAAACCCATTTTTCATTCCCATATTAATCCGCCGGTCCCGGTTCTTCCCCCGCCGTGTCTCGTATAAGTTGGTTCCCCATCTACGGTCAATCGTATTCTGGACTCTAGACGGAGGGGACGTGGATTCCAGTACTTGATGGACTGGGAGGGTTACGGTCCAGAGGAGAGAAGTTGGGTTCCTGCTAGGGACATACTGGACCACTCCCTCATTGATTACAATCGGGTACTGTCATGGTTCATGAATTCATTGTCTCTTTCTCTCTGTGTTTGTATGGTTGTGTTGGAGGCATGGTTACTGATTGCTGATCATCTGATCGTGTCCACCTGCTGCACTCATTATCTGGTCTACATATACGTGTCTCTTACCCAGCCTTGTTGTCAGATCGTTGCAGTGTGTCCTGTGGGTTCCTGTCTGTTTGGTGTTCTTCATGGGAGTTCTCTTCATTCTGGATTCCGCTGATCCTGTCTGCCCGTTGCTTCCCTGCGTCACTGCGAGGACTGCCGCCATCACTCTTCACGGACCCAACCTGTTCGCCTGCAACCTCAAACTTTCTCTGTGCTTTGCCACTGTGTGTTTTTGAGAGTAATAAATCACTGTTTCACTCGCTATTGGATCTTCCTGTTTCCGTAACATTAAGTGCTACCAGCTGGCCTCCCTTACTGTTCAATGAACCGTCATTACTGTCACTATAATTCAACAGTGGTGAAAAATTCAGAGCCTTATAGCTTTTAAACATATTGTCAATAAAAATTTATTTGTTTAACAGTTCAATGTAATGAAAAATAGACATCGATATGGGCTTGGGTTATCCTACTCCTAAAATATAAATGTGTGTGTCAAGATCAAAAGTATTTTAATGGACTAACCTTCTCCGGAATAGGTTTTATTCTGGGTTAGAGATCTCAGACCAAAACTGGACCAATCAGCTGTGAGAAAAGATGCAATAAAGCCACTCCCCATGTATCTCTCACTCCAAATAAAGAGAACATTTATACTGGGCATTGTGAGCCCTTTGAACCTGATCTAAAACAGGTTGGATTTATATAGATTTGTTAACTCTAAGCCTGTCTAAACCTATTTGTCATTGTAAGACAGCTTTAACCTGAACTTGATTCATTTCCATGCATTTAGTACACAGCCAAAGAAGGAGATAGTGGAATACAGTTGATATAAGATGTTTTAGGACTTGACAGACTTGTTTGGTGTGTTGTACCTCAGAGTTGAAGAATACTAATATCGTCAGTTTACACCATAATTCAGTGATTCAAGAGATCACGTCCGTTATGCTGCCTGGAAATAGATCTATCAGTCCCTTGGTCTATGTGGAGGAGCCTTTGGTTAAAAGCCTTTGGTTTTAATGAAGGTTTCTGAGAGGTCCTTATAGCAAGCTAGTATGGTGACTATCTTGTGTTTAGGTCTCTCAGAGTGTTTAGGACAACATGGCAATAATGGGAGATGTTGGAGGCAGTGAGTGAAACAGTGACTAAATCATTGATAGGGCTCTCATTTGGTCCTTCTCAGGATTGTGGAGGGCTAGCCAGGGGTTTCCTAAAACAATTGGATTTCTGAGTGATTGGACTATGTAGAACTATATTTGTTCTTTGTGGAAAAGGCCAATTTCAAGTTGAATTACAGAGGTTATGGTTTGTACTAGACAATTCCCATTCATCCAGTTGACAATAGGGATGATCTGAATTGGAGGTTGACATGGTAAAGTAATTCTGAGCCTTTCCACTACACAGATGTCAATGAAGGTAGCAGGAGCCCCAGAGTCAATTAATGTTGAAGTAGCATGAGAGAGAAATTGTAGAATTACTGTAATGGTAATCGGTAGTAAACGATTGTCAAAAGAGTGTTAAAGGGTTAGTTCACCCAAAAATAAAATTATGTCATTAATTACTCACCCTCATGTAGTTTCAAACCTGTAAGACCTTTGTTCATCTTCGGAACAAAAATTACGATATTTTTGATGAAATCCGAGGGCTCTATGACCCCTCCATAGACATGTGCCAGTCTCCTACGCAGTCTTACAAGTTTTGAACGACATGAGGGTGAATAATTAATGACAGAAATAAAATTTTTGGGTGAACTAACCCTTTAACAGTCAAGTGAGGCTGCTAAGGCAGTGGTTTTCACCTAATGAGCTGATGATGATCTGAATCAGGTTTGTTAAATAAGGGAGACAAAAACGTGCAGAGCAATGTGTTCCCAGGACCAGGATTGAAAATCACTGGGTATGTGGCTAGCATGTGATTGCACTCTCCTGGGTAGAGACATAAGTTGTCTCGTTGACATCATTGCCATTCAGTTAACATGGATTCTGGCAATGGAGACTGTTACAGTATTACAATATTAGCATGGACAGGGCATGAAGAAGCAAAACGAGAGTGTGCGTGAAGGAGCAAACCATTCATTACGAAGTAGGCTGTCAAGGAAAATTGATAACTGAATAAACTTATCTATGCAGTTGAGCTTGGCTTGTAACTCAGGATTCAAACTCTGTAGACTGTTTTAAGGACTATTACATCCCAGCCACTTTGGGTTGCCAGGGTATGGAATATTAAAGCATATTTAAAGCAGTAAGCTAGTTTGAGACATAATAACTAGACTCCAATCTTTTTTTCCCCAGCTGGGTATTCAAAAACTTCCTGGAAGTACTCTATAAATTAAATGTAGTCACTCCAAACCTCAGCATCATTTCCCCAAACTGCAGTGACCCAATCTCTTGTCTTTCAAGTGAGTAGAGAAAAGCAATCTTAGATGAGTCATCAACATACTCTATGTTGTACAAGAAAAGATCATAGTGACTGAAAAAAGCTCAACATTGATCTTGTGATTCATCATAACTTTCAGGTAATGCCATCTTAAGTGAGAAGTAGGCAGGAGGGTTGTCCTCATTTTGGGAGTTCGAGAGCTATAGATGCATTGCATTCATTTCCTTTCAGAATGCAGCTGCTCTTTCAATGGCTCCACTTGTTATGCTACTATCAAATTAAGGGCTTGAATCTCTGCTGCATGGGGATTGGGCAAAGTAATCTGTAACATGGAAGACTGGAAGACTGATCAATGTGCAGAGAAATTTCTTAAAGTAGTAACAGGAAAAATCCAAATCAGTAACCTAGGTTACAGAGCTAATGGTCATAAACAGAAAAGGCAGTCCAGACAGGCAAAGATTGAGACAACCATGCAGCCTTACTAGATAAACTAGAGAAATATTCTGTATTCAATATTCTGGAGAGGGCACCATCTGGCGATCTGGAGGTAGAACATTGGGCTGAGATGTTACAACGACACACACTGACTCTTTGTAAAAGGAGATGCAACATTTAATTTTATAAAACTAGCAAAAACGTCTTGGCATGCATAGCTTATGACATCTACACAGGCTATACAGTCAATAAATCTATTTAATCTATCAAAAATGTAGTGCTGCTCAAATGATGTTTGCTGCATATTAATTAATTTACTATCATAATTATTTATTTGAGACTATTTTAACTAATTTTCCTTGATTTCGCTTAGTTAAATCAAAATGATATTCGCATCAATCCTTCTGTAGCCGGGCACACTTAAGTTCACCCATTGAAGCAACCTTTGCGTATGTTCACTGAGCTACTGTTGTGCAGGTGCCTGATAGGATAATCACTATATTGCAATTCAAATAAATTATTTTAATGACAATAAAATAAACCCCCTTTTATGTCTCTGTGTGTGTGTGTTACATGTGCCAAAAGGTTGTGAATGTAAGCAAGCCAATAATGAATGTAAGACATTTTTTCAATCGATAAATCAGTCTGTATACTTTAACAATTTTTGAAATTTCAGAAATTTCCTTACTTTGTGTAATGTTGCAACTGACTTTCAAATTTACAGTTGCTCAGTGTCAAGGCATTCCTGTAGCTCAAACAATAGAACATGGCACTATCAACATCAATGTCGTGTATACCAAATGAATGCAAGTATAGGCAAGTATACCTTGAATGTAGTGTAAGTCACCTTGGATAAAAGCATCGACTAAATATAGCCTAAATGTAAATTCACTCTGATTCAAGCAATAATCTGGTTTATATTGGGCAGGGCCAGCCAAATAAAAGCTGTTCATTAACCAAAACAACCAACAACAACAAAAAACATCACAATTAGCTCTTTATGATGTACAAAGTTCGGAAGGAGCACGTTCATATAATCTACCCAAACAGCACGAGGACGCCTATATATAACTAGCTGACTTTTTGAAACCACCTGACTTTATGTATATACTACCACAATCTATAATAAAATCTTAACTCATGCAATATTATAAAAATGTGCACACATTCAGACGGGGACAAACACTTTATTACTTCCTTGATACAGTTAGACAACATTTGTTAATATGGTTATACTTTATTTGAATGTGTCCTTGTTACAGTGTAATTATGCATTTAAGTACTGTGTAAAAATAATTAACTACATGTACTTACTATAGGGTTAGGATTAAGGTTGTTGCATGCAATTATGCATCATTTATAGTTATTACTACAGTAACTACATGTAACGTGTAACAAGGACACTGTAAAATTGTTACCGTGTAAAAAAAAAGGTGTTACCTTTAATACATACAATATTTGTTGCCCAAAACAATAGTTTAAAATGTTGAATATACCATTTTTTCTATTTCATAAATTGTTTTTTATTTTTATTTTTATTTTTAAATAATAATCTGCAATTTTGCTGTAAGGCTGTTTAATGTAAATAAATTACCCAATATAGTGTGACAACATGCCCCAATAGCAGGGTCAACACATGTTCAATTAACTGCATGTTTCTTTCTGGTCAGTAATGGTAGAAATGTTCAATAGTGTTTTTTGTATAAATGGACATTTAAATATGATCTACCCTGAGAAATATTCACTGGAGTAAATTGTGAGACAGCTAGCCCTGATCTGCATTATATATTTAAAAAAATTAAAGGTTATAAACAATAAAATTAAAATGATCAACATTTGTTGTTTGTAGAAGTGTCTTCAGTAAGTCATTGGTTAGAACCACAAGCTCAGCTTCACTGCAACTACTGCGCAGGAAAGCTGGTCTCTACGGCAACAAGAGGGCAGCTATTTTGGGCTGTGAGTACACTGGTGCTCTGTTACCCAGAAACATCCAGCATTGCGAGGAAAGAGCAGAGGACCTGTCTCAAGAGGAGAAGTTAACATCAGTGACACATGTCTCTACACTCTTCACCTCAAACTGTTGTAAGAAATAAAGACCCCTGTGAGAGAACATCAGTAACATTACCTTCCTCATAGTGTCAGGCTTTAGTTTGAAGTGAAGAAAAAAGAAATGAATCCACAAGCAAATAAAATTCTGCCTTCTTCTTCTTACTGAGAGTCAATGGCAGCCCACAGAGCCATGTGGTAAAAAGTTGAAATTTGGCACATTGATAGAGGAGAGTATAAACATTCTCATCTTCTACCCTTTAACATCACCAACAAGTCAAAGTTGCATTTTTTTACCAGCACTTGGTCTCCTTGGTAAACTTTGTGGTGATTATGCTCTGAGGTTGTGTGAGCATTTAGTGATAAAAATATATAACAGTTATTTTTTTTGTCCGGTCACAGGTCACATTTATTTATATAGTGCTTTATACAATACTGATTGTTGCAAAGCAGCTTCATATTAATAAAAAGGAAAATAACAGTGTTAATGTCAAATTCAGCAATTATGATCAAACATAATACAGAGTACAATTATCTCTTGCAACATAGCATATTGTTAAAATAAAAAGCTGTGAATGTGCATGAACATGCAGTTGTGGGTTTGTGTTAGAGAGGTGTTATCTAACAGAAGAGATTAAGTTTGCATGTAAGCTGTGTAAAGGGTTTTCTTCATTACTATGGTAAGAAAGCACAGATGGGAGGGTTTTATGCTACTTTTATATCATCAGATTTGTGTTGTATGGCTGACCATAATCTTGGTACAAATACTTTTATGGAAGAATATTGTTCAGATTTCAGATTTCTTCACATTTTTGTTAAATAGTGTCAAATTGTTTTGCTTTAACAATCTTAGTCATTTGACATATATTTCGATGCAATAGAGTAAAAAACACATCCTGGTCTTATTATTATGAGAACCTTAACCTGTAATCAACCTTTTAACTAGTGGCTAAGAAGGTTCAGGGTAAAAGGATTACACAAACAACTATGTCCCTTGACATGCACTTTTCCCATGGCACATGTTTCTCAAAGTCTTATGCCATGAGAGCACTCCTGCTACAAAACAGGAGATTTATCTCCCATGATAAAACAAGAATAAACACACAAGTGTATGGTATATGTGCACTACTTGTACTTGTATTAACTTGCAGGACAAGATGCAGTACATATAAACATATTTAGAGTATAATATGTATGAAGTACATCTATACAGAAATACACTATTGATATATATTTTCACCCCAGCATTGTTGAATCATTTATGACATAACTATTTGCTAACACAGTTATTTTCACTTTGAAGCTTATGATATGCCTTCATTTAGCTGTTAAATGAACAGTAAAATAATAATAATAAAAAAACACTTCTAAGAATTGATATTCAAGATTGATGCACTCACTGTAATCTATATTAAAAAAATGTTGGTTGCACTTTATTTTACAGTACATGTACTAACAGTGTACTTACCTAAGAAAAATACTAACAAAAATACTTACCTGGGTAATATAAGGTAACTACAGGGGTTTAAGAGTAGGTTCAGTTATTGTTAATCAGTTATTGTAATTACCGTAATAAGTTAATCGTATGCACTGTAAACACAAATAATTTGGCAAAATTATTTAAGTAATTATTATTTATTATAATTATTTATTTAATTATTTATTAATTTAAGTTTAAGTAAGCAGAACTTACAGATTTTTATTTTGTAATCATACATTTTAATTGCTCTGAAATTGAAATATACGAGTAAGCAATATACATTTAAAAATATCATGTGATTGTAAAATGTAAATATTTAGTAGTGGAAACTTGACTAGCTTTAAATAGCTCATTTAATAAATGCCACCTTGCTAATTGGTTACACAATGCTTTGGTAGCATTAGCATAGCACTTGCTCAATGAGGACAGCAATATAAAACATTTAACATATACACTCACCTAAAGGATTATTAGGAACACCATACTAATACTGTGTTTGACCCCCTTTCGCCTTCAGAACTGCCTTAATTCTACGTGGCATTGATTCAACAAGGTGCTGAAAGCATTCTTTAGAAATGTTGTCCCATATTGATAGGATAGCATCTTGCAGTGGATGGAGATTTGTGGGATGCACATCCAGGGCACGAAGCTCCCGTTCCACCACATCCCAAAGATGCTCTATTGGGTTGAGATCTGGTGACTGTGGGGGCCATTTTAGTACAGTGAACTCATTGTCATGTTCAAGAAACCAATTTGAAATGATTCGAGCTTTGTGACATGGTGCATTATCCTGCTGGAAGTAGCCATCAGAGGATGGGTACATGGTGGTCATAAAGGGATGGACATGGTCAGAAACAATGCTCAGGTAGGCCGTGGCATTTAAACGATGCCCAATTGGCACTAAGGGGCCTAAAGTGTGCCAAGAAAACATCCCCCACACCATTACACCACCACCACCAGCCTGCACAGTGGTAACAAGGCATGATGGATCCATGTTCTCATTCTGTTTACGCCAAATTCTGACTCTATCATCTGAATGTCTCAACAGAAATCGAGACTCATCAGACCAGGCAACTTTTTTCCAGTCTTCAACTGTCCAATTTTGGTGAGCTTGTGCAAATTGTAGCCTCTTTTTCCTATTTGTAGTGGAGATGAGTGGTACCCAGTGGGGTCGTCTGCTGTTGTAGCCTATCCGCCTCAAGGTGGTGCGTGTTGTGGCTTCACAAATGCTTTGCTGCATACCTCGGTTGTAACGAGTGGTTATTTCAGTCAAAGTTGCTCTTCTATCAGCTTGAATCAGTCGGCCCATTCTCCTCTGACCTCTAGCATCAACAAGGCATTTTCGCCCACAGGACTGCCGCATACTGGATGTTTTTCCCTTTTCACACCATTCTTTGTAAACTCTAGAAATGGTTGTGCGTGAAAATCCCAGTAACTGAGCAGATTGTGAAATACTCAGACCGGCCCGTCTGGCACCAACAACCATGCTACGCTCAAAATTGCTTAAATCACCTTTCTTTCCCATTCTGACATTCAGTTTGGAGTTCAGGAGATTGTCTTGACCAGGACCACACCCCTAAATGCATTGAAGCAACTGCCATGTGATTGGTTGATTAGATAATTGCATTAATTAGAAATTGAACAGGTGTTCCTAATAATCCTTTAGGTGAGTGTATCTGTTCTCAAACTAAGCTCATTATCCACTTGTCACCATGATGGTAACCCTACAAAAAAACACAACATAACAGAAACTCTTTTAAACTAGCATAACAAAACATGAAATACTACTAAATCTCCCACTTAACTTTAATTTTGCACCAAAAAAAACAACATAATATAACACTTAATTTTGTCATTTCCTGTCCCTTTTGAGTCAAAGCATGCTGGCAAATAGAAATAGCCCAGTTACGGTTAAATTTAAGTTAGTCTAAATTAAAAGAAACAAGTTCATAAAACTCAAAACAATGAAACAATTCAGATTACCTAAAATGTGTCAGTTTTGAGAATAGAATAGAAGTTTTGTCATTTGAATAGAAAATGCTACTGTAAAAAACTTCACTTTAAGTTACCATATATAGTGAAAAAATATATTCAATTTATACAATCATTTAATCCCCTAGGAATGAACCCATGACCTTTGCGTTGCTAGCACCATGAGCTATGGGATTGCAGAGATTTAAGACGGTAAATTATTTATGACTGAATCAACCACACAACATTAGGTTGTCTAACGGAAGTAATTTTTAAGGGTTAGATCAGTTAAGTCACTTTTTAAGCCAGAAACACTCTACACAAGTACATAAACGCAGATACAAAGCGCAGCCTTGCTGTACATAATTAATGTGTGCTCTTACACTACTATAGTATCAAACCTCAGTGATCAAGGGGGTCATTAAACCAGATGTTATAATTCTGGTAGCTGTTATAAACATGTCAATAGTAAATTGTGTAGCAAGATTTTATGACAGTATAAGTTTGTTCAAGACACGTTTGAAAAAAGCCATTATTTTTGCAAATTCATTTGGTGATGCTACAGAAAGGAAAAAAAACATTCACCTTTAAGGTACCAACTGTATTTTTTCAGCTTGAGTGTTTTCTCTCCATGGATATGGGTTTGGTGTGTGTGCATTTGTGCCAGTACTTACGAGTGCCATCGAAACGAGTTGCAATGGTGTCCAGGAAAGTGTTCTGGGGTGCCAGCAGCCCCTTCATCACTGGCATGATGCCAGGTTTCCAGAGTCAGCAGATGTTTAGGGGAAAAGCCTGTATGAAGCATCAATCTTCACTACATCCCAAAGAAAGGGTGGCCAAGGCAGATGTGAGGTACAGCAGAGAAAGCGCATCATAAAAGAGCGAACGTCCCCCAAATGATGACTCCTCACTGTATACTTCCTCAGTCCAGTGGATGTATGACCATGAAACAAACAAATCTCCTTCCTTGTTAATGCATACAGTGATGCACACTTACACTTAGTTCCTTCTCCTCTGTCTTTCCTGGTGAGTCTCTCTCAGCTGTATACACCTGCATGACTTCACAAGCCGTGCATCTCCAAAATGGTGTGGGTTTGTTTTTGTTCTGTAACACACTGTGGCAGAGCTACAGAGACAGTTACATTTGTCTTCACCCCTCCTTCTCTGGCTCTTTCTCTCTTTATCCACACCCACTATTCATTCCCACCAGTTCTCATCAGCCACTGAGAGCACACGCACACACACACACACACATTTTTAAAAGAACTCTATCACACATACTCATCTTCACATATACCAATCATTCCTGTACACTCACAATGACCTTCAGAATCACAGCGAAATATAGCAAGTTGCAGAAACATAGGTAAACATGGGTCTTCAAATTTTTATGTCCTCTGCTTTTTCAAATTGTATTACAAAATCATTAATGTAATAATGAGATAAATATGTTTCAGGAATATTGTTATTGTTTGCTTATTCTGTAATGCCTATGCTTTTCCTGGAGAGCTACAGTCTAAACAAAAAGGTTCAAGTGGGTTCAATATAGAACCTTAGGGTTCTTGACTTACACTTCATGCAAATAAGGTTCTAAATTAGGAAAAATATCTATATAAGGAGATTACAAATACAGGAGATACAAATTATATGTTGTATCATCTCATGAATAATTGTAACAACATAATTTAATACTAATGATACTACTTTTATGATGATTTTAACACACAATGAACACCATGTAATATCCACTTAAGGCATATGGATTATAGTTCCCATAGTTATGTTAGGTTCCAGCATCCCTACAACCTTACAGAAAAAAAAAACAGTTATAAATAGTTATAATGTATTATAAGTCTTGTGTCTTGACATTGTTTATCTAAAATCCGAACAGTATCTTACTTCATCTTATGAGTGGTTGTTCTTCCTGCATGTTTATTTCAAAATTTCGAAATTTGAACTAATTGAAGCTCTCTGCATTGTAACCCCTTTTCATCTGAAACAATTAAATTTTACAATCATTTTTTTTGGCAAATGAGTATAATATAACGATATAACCAATTCATGATATGTTAACAATTTTTTAGTAAGATTTTACTTATCGTCGCTGTTGGGCGGAAACCTTGTATCTTCTCCATATTTAATACCAATGAAAAGTATTAAGTCAAGTCACCTTTATTTATATAGCGCTTTTTACAATGCCGATTGTTTCAAAGCAGCTTCACAGTGTTAAACAGGAAAATAATGCAACAGAATTTGATTCGGCTGTACAGCGGCTCTGGAGAAAACAGTGATGTCATCCAGCTCATTTCAATTATCATATAGTGTCAATGCGGGCAGATCAGTAATATAGTTGAAATTTTAGTGTCCCCAACTAGGGGTTGCACCAACTAGTCGACTTTAATGCTTTGCCATGTTGCTTTAAACTTGACGTTGACTAGTCGCTGGCCTATAGAGGGCGCAACAGGATAAGCCATTTCCTGACACGCAGGCTCTGTTTCCAACAGTTAAAAATGACAAATTATACATACTCAGAGAGCTCTCCACAAGACATATTTGATTATACAATCTGGATGCTCAAAATTGATCGGGAGAATGCACGCTTATTGTACACATAAGTTAAACACCCTTCTAAACTAATGCGCGCACACATAGCTTGCACATCACGTGGAGATCGCGCGCACCTCACACAGCTTCACTATTAGTAGAGAGACGCTGGCAGGTAGAATTAATTCACACGCAATCGCTCTCTCACTCATGCATTCATATAATGTAATCTTTATTGTGCTACTTGATTCAGAACGAGCAGAAATCTGTGAGAAATATAACGACCCAAAGACACGTCATGCCATAGCTGTCCTGTGCACAAGAAAACTTGTGTTCGCGTCTCAGCTCAAGGCTCAGGGTTATTTGTTCATTAATGACGTCATCAGCGACTAGTTGACGTCGACATGACTTTCATCACATAAATGTCGACTTTAAAAAATCAGAAGTCGTTCAACCCCTATGCCCAACTGAGCAAGCCAAAAGACAAAGGCGACGGTGGCAAGGAACCAAAACTCCTTAAGTGGCCAGAATAAAGAAAAAAATCTTGGGAGAAACCAGGCTCAGTCGGGGTGCCAGTTCTCCTCTGGCCGACGAACAAATAGTGTATGATTATGATTCTGGCAACATTACAGATCAGAAGTCATATTAGATCGAAAGATATTCGTAAGATTATTCGAAAGATTGGAATCGTCACACCGGAGACGGGTTTAATGAATGTCGTGTCGATGCGGCATTTGGGTGGAGTTTAATTGACACGCTCTCTGCAGACATTTCAGGGATGCGTTGGTCATGTCTAGGCGCAGGTCCACCATCTGATCTGGATATGGCACGGATACGGCTGACTGCAGTAAACCTCAGGATAAACAGAGAGACTAACATTAGCGTAGATGCCATTCTTCTTAGGATGTAATGAGTACATCAGGTGAGGTGTTATGGGAATCCCTGTACCATCTGACCTAGTTAATGCAGCCTAGAACAATCATTTAACTGATTTGAATAATAGAAATTGATAATGTTCTATGTGTATGCCATAGTAAAGAGATGTGTTTTTAGTCTAGATTTAAAATGACAGAGTGTGTCTGCTTCCCGAACAATGCTAGGAAGGCTGTTCCAGAGTTTAGGTGCTAAATAGGAAAAGGATCGACCACCTGCAGTTGATTTTGATATTCTAGGTATTATCAACTGGCCATCATTTTGAGACCGCAATAGACGTGATGGAGTATAATGCGTTAAGAGCATCCAATTTTTTATATCAGTTATGCATTCCTTTAATCTTGTGAATAGGTAAGTTTCGTCAGGGCGTGAATAAATATAGAGCTGAGTATCGTCAGTATAACAATGAAAACTAACGCCATGCTTCCTAATGATATCTCCCAGTGGTAGCATGTACAGGGTGAAGAGCAACGGTCTTAGCACTGAGCCTTGCGGTACTCCATATTGAACATGTGACTGGTGTGACATCTCTTCATTTACTGCTACAAACTGATAACGGTCAGATAAGTATGATTTAAACCATGCCAATGCAATTCCACTAATGCCAACATAATTTTCGAGTCTATTCAAATTTATGTTGTGGTCGATAGTATCGAATGCAGCGCTAAGATCGAGTAACACTAATAGCGAGATACAACCACGATCAGATGATAAGAGTAAATCATTTGTAACTCTAATGAGAGCAGTCTCAGTACTATGATACGGTCTAAATCCTGACTGGAAATCCTCACAGATAGCATTTTTTTTTAAAGGAGCATAATTGTGAGGACACTGCCTTTTCTAGTATTTTTGACAGAAAGGGTAGATTTGAGATTGGCCTGTAATTGACTAATTCTGTAGGATCAAGTTGCGTTTTTTTAATAAGTGGTTTAATAATAGCTAACTTAAAAGTTTTCGGTACATATCCTAATGACAAGGATGAATTAATGATATTAAGAATAGGATCTATGACCTCTGGAAGCATCTCTTTTAGTAGTTTAGTCGGTATAGGGTCGAGCATACATGTTGATTTAGATGATTTAACGAGTTTAGCCAATTCTTCTCCTATAGCAGTAAATGAGTGGAATTTTTCCTCAGTGACACTACAATGCACTGTCTGAAGTGATATTGTAGTAGATGGTTGCATAGTTATAATTTTCTTCCTAATATTATCATTCTTGCACGTAAAGAAGTTCATAAAGTCATTACTGCTGTGCTGTTTGCAAACGTCAGAAGTTGAAGCTTTATTTATTGTTAATTTAGCCACTGTTTCAAATAAATACCTAGGGTTGTGTTTTTTTTCTTCTAAGAGAGTCGGGAAATAAGCAGATCTAGCAGTTTTTAAGGCCTTTCTGTATGCAATCATGCTCTCTTTCCACAAAATTCGATGTCTTCCAGCTGCGCTTCATTTTTCTGGCTGCTGTTTTAAGGGCCCGGGTGTGCTCGTTGTACCACGGTGTTGGACTATTTTCTTTAATCTTCTTTAAGCGCAGAGGAGCAACTGTGTCTAAAGTGCTGGAAAAGAGAGAGTCAATAGTTTCTGTTGCAACATCGAGTTCCTCTAGGCTATCTGGGATGCTGAGGAGATGAAACTGATGAGGAAGTTTATTTACAAAGCAATCTTTAGTGGCAGCGGTGAAAGTCCTGCCATATTTGAAACAACGGGGCGGTTTTGCAGCCTTTGCTACATTAAGTATACACAATACTAGGTAATGATCTGAGATGTCATCGCTCTGCTGCAGGATTCAATGGTATCAACATTTATTCCATGTGACAGTATTAGGTCTAAAGTATGATTATGGCGATGAGCGGGTCCTGTCACGTGTTGCCTAAATCCAATTGAGTTTAGAATGTCTCTAAATGCCAATCCCAAATCGTCTTTTTCATTATTTACATGGATATTAAAATCACCAACAATTAGGACTTTGTCTGCAGCCAGTACTAACTCTTATAGAAAATCAGCAAATTCTTTGATAAAGTCTGTATTGTGGCCTGTATACAGTAGCCAGCACAAATGTCAAATGGGATTTATCCTTTACACTACACAACGTTACGTAAAGCACCAAAACTTCAAAGGAATTATATTTGAAACTAGACTTCTGAGTAGTACTGAAGATATTAAATTACAGCAACCTCTCCCCCTTTGCCTTTCAAATGCGGCTCATGTTTATAAAAATAATCTTGAGGGGTGTATGGTCTGTAATCATATCATTAACATAAGCACTTTTGAGGAGAGGGATTGAATATTCATCAACCCAAGCTTTATCATTTGATCATCTGTATTATATCTGTTTTTTATTTGTTGAACATCAATAAAAATTTTTCCCTTAAGTGGGTTCGAAAGTTTTTTGTATTTACTAATTCTTGGAACAGACACAGTCTCTATGTGATAATATCTAGGTGAAAGAGTCTCTATGTGTTTTATTTATCTGATTTATCTGATTTATCTGACTTCTGTGACGTGAGACAGCTAGCAGACGGTCAGGTAAGCCAGTCCGTCTGCTTCCTGACCTGGGCCCCAGTTAGTCAAGGTTTAGCTCTAAGACTATGTGCCAAATTACTAGAGAGAAGAGCGGCACCATCCCAGGAGGGATGGATACAAGTCAGGTCTGCCCCAAAAGCTTTTCCAATTGTCTATGAACCCTATGTTATTCTGCGGACACCACTTAGACAACCAGCCATTGAGTGATGATAGTCTGCTAAGTATCTCATAACTCCGACGAAAAAAGAGCTTGTGTCTAAACCTCGTAACTCCACCCCATCTCTAGTGAATTAAAGGTGCTGTATATAAGTTTTTGACTGTACTAAAGCATACAAATACCATAATATGTTTACAGATATTTAGGAAACGTGCTAAGTTCACATAATCGTTTCTCTGAAAAACAATGCTACAGCCAGTTATTTTACTTTGAAATGTGCGTTCCGTGTTGGATTGTCTGTTTTGGTCTGTCGTTGCCAGTTGATCCAATAGTATTTTAACACTTCAGATTGTAAGTTGGCGGAAAAAACAGCATATTGCTGCCATGGAAGCCAGCAAACAAACTGGGTCAGAAATCGCAGATTCTACCCGACCTAAAAAGCCTTGGCATCCATCTAAAAATCTAAAAAAGCACATTGAAACACAGATAAATAAACTCATTAACATACAGTCTGTAAGTCTCCTCGCCTTCCATTGTCAATTGTGATCGTTCATGTTGCGTGTCCTTAAACTGGCAATCCGTGTAAGCATGAGTCTGAGGAGGAGGGGGCGGGGCAAACAATATTTTGAATTTGGACTGCAGTACCCATTTTAACCACTAGCTGTCATTCTTACATACAGCGCCTTTAAGTGCCACGCAGTGTGGAGCATCATTGCTTGTTTGCAATGCAAGGTAAATATCACTACAATGTGGTTCTTTGAATAAGTACAGCATTTTCTTTACTCAAGAAACACTATATATAAAGGCTAATGCTTTATGTATTTCAGGAGCGGAGAAGAGTAGTCTAGCATACAAAGATGACTTATAAATATTATGGCCACATTAGCCTTTTGGATGTTTAAAAGAAGTCTTTGTATTTCGCCACCTTGGAATTATAAGGTTCTATCTGCATTCTGGGTGGTTTTGAGATATTGAGCTTCAAAGTTTTTGCATTCTATTTGACTTTGTACATAGAACCTTTTTATTTTCTAAATAAAAAGTCCCAAAATGTACTTAAAATACTTAAATACATAACTTAAAAAAAAAAAAAAAAAAACACAATGTAAATCAGTTGTCACAGAAAAAGAATATGTGAATAACTCAATTTTGACAGAAAATGTCAGATAGAACCTTATAATTCCAAGGTGACTATTTGTTACTTTACAGTACAAAACCAGGATGTACTGTAGTAAGTCATTGTGCACCTCTTAAGATATGACAGGGCTCGTCACTAAAGACGGCGGCCATGCAGCGTGAAAGACACTCAGGCCAGTAAATGGAACACACATCCAAAGCATGCACCCAGAATGCAGCGTCTAACAGCACGCAAATTCTCTTTCACGTCTTCCTGAGCTTGCAGACATATTCACACAAAATTATGTCAAACTGCTCGTATTGTCAAGTATCATCGTAAACATACTCGGTTATGTCAATGCAAACATGTGAGATAAGAAGATGCATGTGTAACAGTATAATGAATCCATGCAGCTCTTAAAGTGACCTAAGTATTCCTGCTGCTGTCTATTTTTATATTTTAATCAAATAAAAGACAAATCAAGTCAAGTCAACTTTATTTATATAGCGCTTTTTACAATGCCGATTGTTTCAAAGCAGCTTCACAGTGTTAAACAGGAAAATAATGAACAGAATTTGATTCGGCTGTACAGCCGCTCTGGAGAAAACGGTGATGTCATCTAGCTCATTTCAATTATCATATAGCGACAATGTGGGCAGATCAGTAATTTAGTTGATATAGTTAATTTAGTTTAGTAATTACATTTATTTGGATATTTAGTTGAAAATTCAGTGTCCCCAACTGAGCAAGCCAAAGGCGACAGTGGCAAGAAACCAAAACTCCATCAGGTGGCATAATGGAGAAAAATAATCCTTGGGAGAAACCAGGCTCAGTCGGGGTGTCAGTTCTCCTCTGGCCAATTAACAAACAGTGTATGATTATTATTCTGGCAACCTTACAGGTCAGAAGTCATATTAGATGACAAGTCATATTAGATCTGAATATTCGAAAGATCGGAGGCATCACGCCGGAGACGGGTTTATTGATGACGTGTCGATTAAACAATTATTAAATAGGAATATTTGAAGGATCGGAGACATCACGCCGGAGACAGATCCATTGAGGATGCCATGTCGATGAGGTAATTTCAGAGGGGAGACTAATTGGCATGGTCTCTGCAGACACTTCAGGGATGTGTTGCATATGATTAAGGCTAGTAGTTTTTGGTGTCATAACCTTATTTATTAAGGTTACATGGATCAAAAACAGCTAAAACAACAACTAGGCCTATTTTATTTTATTTATTGCTTTTTGTGGTGTGGCAAGTAAAAATTTGAACCACTGGCCTGACCGGGCCAGTAGAAAACAACCTTAGCATTGAGCCCTGTATGAGACTTAAAATACATTATAATGGGAACTATAATACATTGTATCAAGTAAATATAATGAGTTATAAATCATCATATTCTTAAAAGTCAGAGAAAATTAAATATTGATTAAAAACAAAATAATTAAGTGTTAATAAATTGTGATGATCCCTAAAGAAAGCTCAGGATGTCTCAATAATTTTTCAGAAATATTTTGAATTCCCCAATTGATTTCAATACCACCCTTATTGACTTCAAAATGCTCTATGTATGATTCTGCAACAGAAATGTGATGTGTATTTCCTATCAACCCTGAAAACTAAAGTGATGATAAATGTGTGGTAAATAAATGTGTAATATATTTAGCCAACACTCTTTTCTTTAGGGAAAGATTAAACAATTAAAAGATGGTGAAACAATTAAGAAAGAAAAAGAGACCAGAAAACTGCTCACAATTTTGAATTAGGCAAGTGGCAACTTATGAAGCACTTATATATACATCCAATGCTTCATCCTGAGGAGACAGTAACATGAAATGCTACAAAAGTTCCGAAATTGCTCAGAGGAAAATAAATAAATAAAGAAGAAATAAAGAGAGAGAACTTCATTTCACTTGGAGACAACTGCTGTAAGGTGGTACATTTCTGATCTGTTCATATGAACCAACTATTTTAATTTCTCTGAGGAATTTCCCAGTATCTCTCAATCACAGTAAGAAATTGAAAAGATAGATTGATTCTGAAATCCCTGGAATGACTTTGCACAGTATCCATTGACAGATGCACTCTTGTAAATCCCCTCTGGGTCACCAAAGGATACCCATACTGTGTGCTAAGGACATTCAACCCTGCCTCATTTATACAGAAGACAAAACAAAACAACATGAGTTGACTTGAGTCAACATACTTTACAACAATAAATCAAGAGCCTTAACATAATAATATTAGTGAGATATTTTAAACTGATGTAAACTTTTAGGGAAAAGAATAAGCTTTATAAAAATAAATAAAAAGAACATGCATTCTGTAGAGCTTGACACAATGCATTTAGAGAAAACAAAAAAGCTTGAAGCATGCAAAATGCAGATGTTATGGATTGACAGTAGTGGAGGGAATGAAGGCCAGGACCATGGAATATGAGGGGACCTAGTTTGGTCTGGTTCAAGGGAGGCAGAAGAAAGGATGACCACGGGGGAGCCAGAGATCCAGATGACCAAGGCGGATCTGAGGGAATCAGAAGACTGAGGTGGAGCCAGCAGGGACCAAGGTGGAGCCTGAGATATGAAGGACCAGAGGACCTGTAGATTCAGAGGACCAAAGCAGAACTGGAGGATCAAAGGACAAACGTGAAGCTGGCCAATTAGGAAACTGAGACAGAGCCAGTAGGATTGAGGACCAAGGCAGAGCCGGAGGGATGGAGGTCCAAGGTACAGCCAGGGGATCGCAGGCTAAAATGGAAGATCGGTGATGAGGGACCCCAGTGGAGACAACAGGATGGAGGACTACAGAAGGATTAGGGGGCCAATGCGGAGCCGAGAGATCTGAGATCACAGAAGTTCAGGAAACCGTGATAGAGTTGGTGAAGCTGGAGGTCCTTTGTGAGCCAGCAGAGCTGGAGGGTGAGGAACAATCAGAGGAGCAGATGAAGACAACTGCAGAGACGGAGGAGGAGGACCATAGTTCTGGATGAAACCAGAGGCTAGGGTCCTGAGCAGAACCAGAGAGTTAATTAAGCTGGACTGAACCGACAGAGAAAGAGGGAAACTGCTTTTACGGCTGGGATAATGAGAATTGTATCTACCTCAAGCAGGGTTGTAGGGATGGGCATAACAAGGCTCCAGACTTACATTTGAGAGCAGTGTCATCGGTGTCACCAAGTTTTAAAGATGATGCCAACAACACCTGGTTTAGTAGCACTGGAGAGGGGAGGGTGATATTAATTATAAAATTGTTGTATTTCATAAATAGTGCAGTTACCAATAATATTACATATGTTGTCTTTTGGAAATGCACATTTGACAGTAAAGCACTGAACATAATTTGTGCATTGAAAAGCCTCAACTATCTTAAAAGTCTTACGACACAACATTTCTCCAGTTTTTTGTGTCAGTGCTGTTTCATTGAGCAAAGCAAATAAACTGTCCATGAGGTGCGGTTTAAACAAGTACTGCAGTTTCATTCCACTTTTGGAATGTTTGATGTTTTTCATATGCAACAGGAATGACAGCACATCATCAAAGAGAGTTTGGAAACTTTACAGTGGCACCTGTCTGAAATCCCTGCATAAGGGCAGGTTTTATCTCCAGAGCAGACAGGACAACAGGCACTGGGATGGGCAGGACAGCGGGCGCTGGTTCTGGGATGGACAGTTATGCTACCTGGGACAGGCAAGGCCTCTGGCAGAGGGTCTATGGCAGGCATGTGTTCAGGCTCAGGGTCTGTTGCAGACATTTGTGCAGGCACAGGGTTTGTGTTAGGAATGTGTTCTAGCTCAGGGTCCATAGCTGATGTGTGTGTTAGCTCGAGGTCTGTGGTGAAGAAGATTAAGAGCTCTAGGGCTGGAGCGGATTTGGGGATGAGCTCTGGGGAGCAGTGAATTGGAGGTCCTCCTCCACCATCCCACCATTTGAAGAGCCACCTTCAAAAGAGAGCCATCTAAAAATTGGCACTTTTTCAATTTTGCAGTTTGTCAATTCTCTCAAAGACCATCAGCAGGTAATAATGAGACTGTTCTGTAAAATCAAATTAGGAGGATAAGCTAAACAACCACTAGATACATTTGTCTGTCTAATCTTCTCTTACAGTTAGTCATGAATCTAATTGCGATATCAGAGACTGAACTGAAGAAACAAAGGGATATTTATACAATGAACTCAACTAGAAACAAGTGATGAATAATTGCATATTTTTGTAGGCCAACCAAGAAGTTAGCATCGCCATGTTTCGATCTACAAAAAAAAAAATTGCAGAAAATAAGATCTGTGACTAATAAAAGCTTAAACATTGTTACACATTTTGTTGAACATTATAATCTTCACAAACAAACATTTTTAGTTGTACATTGCACCATGGCATCGTCTGAAGTCTAGAGCTCTAAGAGACTTGCTTTGCTTAGATATAAGCAATACAAAGAAAAGATCCCTGTGCCGTGCTCCTGCTACTTGCAGGAGAGCTTGTGGGGTTTTCCGCTTATATCTCACAAACGCTGCAGCCAAGAACCTTGAAACATGGGTCAATCGGAGGTCCATTTGGCCCCATCCAAAAACCATCCATCCCAAGCTCCGAGATCCCCCAGGTGACAAATGACAGCGGAGTTATTAGCAAAAAATATCCATTTGCGTATTATAGCATCAACTTGTGGTCGATTCTTACCAAATTTGGTACATGGCCATGTTTTCATACTATGTATGAACTTATCAATTTTTGTAATCGTTAGCCATTTATATTTGACTTGCTTACAAGTGATTGGCTTCTGGCAGACATGTTTGTTGGTGTATTTGAGTGAAATTTAAGAAAATGTTAGCATTTTCCCGAAGAAGACTTTATTAAGCATATGGTTGCAGTCATGAGGGTTTTTCAGTTTGCCCCCTATGAGCAGAATTTCATGTGACTTGTTATGCATCCTCATAATGTGCACTGGTCTTGTGTATTAAATTTGGTTAAATTTGGACTTCGGCAAATATAAGACTATTTGCTAAAATTGGCAACACCCCAATTATTTATTGGCTTATATCTTTGCAATGTTCAGATGCATCTAATATCTGTTGATAACTGTTTGTCATGACGGTCTCAGGATGATGTGTGCCAAATTCCATGCAAATCAGATAAATGGCCTAAGAAAAAGATTTTATCTTGAACATTTTATTGACAGAAATTGAAAAAAAATGAAATAAATATTTTTTAGGGCTTGAGTGAAGGATTCAAAGGAAAAATTTGGGATCATGCAGCCAAGTTTGGGGTCTCTGTGATTTAAAATTTCTGATGCTCATAAGCTACACTATATAGCCAAAAGTTTTGGGACACCTGCTTTTACATGAACATGACATCCCATTCTTAATTTTTTAAGGGTTTAATATGGAGTTGGAACACCTTTTGCAGCTATAACAACATCAACTCTTCTAGGAAGGCTTTCCACCAGGTTTAGGAGTGTGTTTATGGGAATTTTTGACCATTCTTCTAGAAGTGCATTTGTGATGTCAGGCACTGATGTTGGACGAGAAGGCCTGGCTCACAGTCTCCACTCGAATTCATCCCAAAGGTGTTTTGTCGGGTTGAGGTCAGGACTCTGTGCAGGCCAGTCAAGTTCCTCCACACCAAACTCGCTCATCCATGTATTTATGGACCTTTCTTTGTGCAATGGTGCACAGTCATGTTGGAACAGGAAGGGGCCATCTCCAAACTGTTCCCACAAAAAGTTGGGAGCATGAAATTGTCCAAAATGTCTTGGTATACTGAAGCATTAAGAGTTAATTTCACTGGAACTACAGTGCATCCGGAAAGTATTCACAGTGCTTCACTTTTTCCACATTTTGTTATGTTACAGCCTTATTCCAAAATTTATTAAATTCAATATTTTCCTCAAAATTCTACAAACAATACCCCATAATGACAATGTGAAAGAAGTTTATTTGAAATCTTTGCAAATTTATTAAAAATAAAAAACTGTAGGTACCACTGTAGGGATGGTGTTGTAATAAGCGGGTGCTGGTTTCCTCTAGACATGACGCTTGCCATTCAGGCCAAAGAGTTCAATCAGAGAATTTTGTTACTCATAGTCTGAGAGTCCTTCAGGTGCCTTTTGGCAAACTCCAGGCGGGCTGTCATGTGCCTTTTACTGAGGAGTGGCTTCCGTATGGCCACTCTACCATAGAGGCCTGATTGGTGGAGTGCTGCACAGATGGTTGTTCTTCTGGAAGGTTCTCCTCTCTCCACAGAGAAACGCTGGAGCTCTGTCAGAGTGACCATCAGGTTCTTGGTCACCTCCCTGAATAAGGCCCTTCTCCCCCGATTTCTCAGTTTTGCTGGGCGGACAGCTCTAGGAAGAGTCCTGGTGGTTCCAAACTTCTTCCATTTACGGATGATGGAGGCCACTGTGCTCATTGGGACCTTCAATTCTGCAGAATTTTTTCTGTACCCTTCCCCAGATCTGTGCCTCGATACAATCCTGTCTCAGAGGTCTACAGACAATTCATTGAACATCATGGCTTGGTTTGTGCTCTGACATGCACTGTTAACTGTGGGACCTTATATAGACAGGTGTGTGCCTTACCAAATCATGTCCAATTAACTGAATTTACCACAGGTGGATTCCAATCAAGTTGTAGAAACATCTCAAGGATGATCAGTGGAAACAGAATGCACCTGAGCTCAATTTTGAGTGTCATGGCAAAGGCTCTGAATACTTGTGTACATGTGATTTTTTTTGTTTTTAATTTTTTATAAATTTGCAAAGATTTCAAACAAACTTCTTTCATGTTGTCATTATGAGGTATTGTTTGTAGAATTTTGTGGAAAATAGTTAATTTAATCCATTTTGGAATAAGGCTGTAGCATAACAAAATGTGGAAAAAGTGAAGCGCTGTGAATACTTTCCGGAGGCACTGTAAGGGACCAAGCCCAACCCCTGAAAAACAACCCCACACCATAATCCCCCCTCCACCAAACTATACACTTAGCACAATGCAATCAGGCATGTACTGTTCTCCTTGCAACTTCCAAACTCAGAGTCGTCCATCGGATTGCCAGATAGAGAAGTGTGATTGGTCACTCCAGAGAACACATCTCCACTGCTCTAGAGTCCAGTGGTGGCGTGCTTCACACCACTGCATCTGACGCTTTGCATTGCACTTGGTGATGTAAGGCTTGGATGCAGCTGCTCAGCCATGGAAACCCATTCCATGAAGCTCTCTACGCACTGTTCTTGAGCTAATCTGAAGGCCACACGAAGTTTGGAGGTCTGTAGGTATTGACTCTGCAGAAAGTTGGCGACTTCTGCGTACTGTGCGCCTCAGCATGCACTGACCCCACTCTGTGATTTTACGTGGCCTACCACTTCATGGCTGAGTTGCTGTTGTTCCCAATTGCTTCCACTTTGTTATAATACCACTAACAGTTGACCGTGGAATATTTAGTAGTGAGGAAATTTCACGAATGGACTTATTGCACAGGTGGCAACCTATCCCGGTACCACGCTTGAATTCACTGAACTCCTGAGAGCGACCCATTCTTTCACAAATGTTTGTAGAAGCAGTCTGCATGCCTAGGTGCTTGATTTTATACACCTGTGGCCATGGAAGTGATTCAATTATTTGGAGGGGTGTCCCAATACTTTTGGCAATATAGTGTATGTTTCCATCACCCTGTTTTTATAAGCATTTTGAAATATTGCATCAGAAACAAGTGATGGAAATGCCAAATTTCGGAAAACATAAATAAATAAATAAAAAATGTGCAAAAACAGTTTTTACGCTTGCTTAAGGTGGTTTTTGATTTGTGTGAAAAAAAGTGTTAATGTTAATAATCTGAGATTTGCCTAATAAATTGCTGACGTAGTGAACATTAAACCCGCGTGACTAATCGGATGTTTCCGCTGATGGTGTTTTATTTACTGGTGTTTAATTTTTTTTTTTTGCGAACTTTGAAAAGATTTGCTTCACGTTTGGATGGAAACCTTGCAATATATAAATAGGGCAGAAAAAAGAAGGCTTAAATTAATATAAAGTGTCATGTTTGTAATATCTGTTGCAATGTTTAATAACGTAATTTGGTTCTATTAGATGCATATGTTATTTAACCATAATCATGATAGCATTGTCACTGTCACATTTCACACACTTTATATCTGCAAACAACTGCATACAAATCACATATGGGACTAATTAAACTCAATAAAAAAATAAAAATGCTGGAGACTTAACTCATTTTCATTGCCTTTCATGTAGCAACATTTCTTGCAGTACTGGGGTGAAGCACAATGACTGGTGGGTAATTTCCCCTTTCCACTTTAGGGCACTTACATGAAATGGAACTAAACACAATAGGAAGCAGCACCTTTGGTGCTTTGACCCCTAACAAGGCCCAAACAGTTGATAGACATTCACAAGAATCAACTAGAAAGATTGATTATAATATTTTATTATATTAATATTTATTATAATTATTCATAATCAAGTATTATATAATCAGATATAGTGTAAATATGTGAAAATGACTGAGACATGCTATTGCTGTCAAATTGAAAAATAAAACATTTAATATTTTAGTCTGCAACCCAGTGTCAAGATTTGAATATACTCCATCCACTGGTAAAAGAGAAGTTCTTGCTGATTCTTGTGGTGGTAATTTTAGCCAGGGTCATTTTTATCAGGGTTTTCGTCTAATCACAGAAAGCAACTAGAATAAAGCAACCATCAGAAATAGGGCACTGCTAAAAATATTAACCTACATACAGTGAAGAACAGAGGACAGAGGACAGACCTCCGCCAGCAGAAGAACAAGGGCACAAACCTATACTGCACACTCCTTTAGGGGTCTCTGCAGCACAAGGCTCTTCATGTCTAATATTGCTTTCCACTGCACCAGTACAGATTTTCTAGAAACTAGAGAATAAAAAGTGCTCTATGAAATTCAAAGGTAGGCTATACACTATGGTAACTGCAGGTTACCTGCAGAGGAACTACATTTTAGTAATTACGGGAGTGTGGGATTTTGCTCAGCTTTTCAGTGTGGATAAATATTAAGGTTTGAGGTGTGCAGTAATATGTACCAATGGTTATAGATCATCTTTTTTTTATCGGAGCAAATGTTATTAATAATGTCAAAAAAAAAGAGAATTATGGTTTCTGATGGGGATTATGATTTTGTGACTGGTAACGCTTTACAAGATGATATACTACATTACCATTTACATATGCAACATGTATTATCCTACATTCTAGACTATGCATTTAATATCTGTTATCATATAGTAGTTCATCTTGGTTAATGTTATTTTATTAAAATACTATTTGTTCATTGTTAACCCATTTGTGCCCAAATTTTTCTGAATGGTTTCATGCATATAGTCATGTTAATAGTGTCCTATGTGAACATGTTCTGCATTTATTTTCCCCAGGTTTCTGTTTTTTTTTCTTGAAAATTTGAATGTGCGGCAACTATATAAAAAAAAAAAAAAAAAAAAAATAGTCCCATAGTATTCAATGGCTGTCTCTAGCTGGTTATTTCATATAATAATGTAAATGTAAACTCATTACTTGTCTGAATTTCCACATTATAATGGAATCATAAGCTACTAGTCATAAAATTAATTAGGGTACTTGACTGATTAGAATGAAACACATCCAAACTGGATGAAAGGCCCTCAATATTTTGACCCTTACAAGACATAATATCATAAAATATGATATTTTTCCCTGTCAAATTAAGGTCTGCTGTACAGTAGATACGTCAGTTAAAGGGTTAAGTTGTTTTAGGTGGGATATTTTGAAAGCAAAAAGCACTAAACAAAACCAAAAATCTTGATTTGTTAACCTATTAACACAGTATATGCTACCCCATTTTCCCATGATATATGTACCTACAAGTCATTTGCCCACCGGCAACTATAGTTGCCACTTGGACGTTTGACTAATTGAACAAAAAACTATGGATCTCTTGTAAGATTTGTTTTGTTTGGATGACTCTAGAGACCTTCATGATTATGTAGATATACACTCACCTAAAGGATTATTAGGAACACCATACTAATACTGTGTTTGACCCCCTTTCGCCTTCAGAACTGCCTTAATTCTACGTGGCATTGATTCAACAAGGTGCTGAAAGCATTCTTTAGAAATGTTGGCCCATATTGATAGGATAGCATCTTGCAGTTGATGGAGATTTGTGGGATGCACATCCAGGGCACGAAGCTCCCGTTCTACCACATCCCAAAGATGCTCTGTTGGGTTGAGATCTGGTGACTGTGGGGGCCATTTTAGTACAGTGAACTCATTGTCATGTTCAAGAAACCAATTTGAAATGATTCGAGCTTTGTGACATGGTGCATTATCCTGCTGGAGGTAGCCATCAGAGGATGGGTACATGGTGGTCATAAAGGGATGGACATGGTCAGAAACAATGCTCAGGTAGGCTGTGGCATTTAAACGATGCCCAATTGGCACTAAGGGGCCTAAAGTGTGCCAAGAAAACATCCCCCACACCATTACACCACCACCACCAGCCTGCACAGTGGTAACAAGGCATGATGGATCCATGTTCTCATTCTGTTTACGCCAAATTCTGACTCTACCATCTGAATGTCTCAACAGAAATCGAGACTCATCAGACCAGGCAACATTTTTCCAGTCTTCAACTGTCCAATTTTGGTGAGCTCGTGCAAATTGTAGCCTCTTTTTCCTATTTGTAGTGGAGATGAGTGGTACCCGGTGGGGTCTTCTGCTGTTGTAGCCCATCCGCCTCAAGGTTGTGCGTGTTGTGGCTTCACAAATGCTTTGCTGCATACCTCGGTTGTAACGAGTGGTTATTTCAGTCAAAGTTGCTCTTCTATCAGCTTGAATCAGTCGGCCCATTCTCCTCTGACCTCTAGCATCAACAAGGCATTTTCGCCCACAGGACTGCCGCATACTGGATGTTTTTCCCTTTTCACACCATTCTTTGTAAACTCTAGAAATGGTTGTGCGTGAAAATCCCAGTAACTGAGCAGATTGTGAAATACTCAGACCGGCCCGTCTGGCACCAACAACCATGCCACGCTCAAAATTGCTTAAATCACCTTTCTTTCCCATTCTGACATTCAGTTTGGAGTTCAGGAGATTGTCTTGACCAGGACCACACCCCTAAATGCATTGAAGCAACTGCCATGTGATTGGTTGATTAGATAATTGCATTAATGAGAAATTGAACAGGTGTTCCTAATAATCCTTTAGGTGAGTGTATATATGTCAACAAAAAATACTTATTAGTAACATGAAAATTTATTTGGGAGGTTTTGCCTTTACCATGCTTCCTGGAAGTAGGGGTAGGAAGTTGGCAGCCTCATGTGACAGGAAGGACGTGAATGCCTTTTTTCTTCTTCTTGAAATCCTTTATTTGGTTGTTTGATTGCATGTCATTGAGACATAAAACATGGATAACATCTAGAAAAATACTTACAAAGGGAAAATGACAACTACAGGGAGTGCAGAATTATTAGGCAAATGAGTATTTTGACCACATCATCCTCGTTATGCATGTTGTCTTACTCCAAGCTGTATAGGCTGGAAAGCCTACTACCAATTAAGCATATTAGGTGATGTGCATCTCTGTAATGAGAAGGGGTGTGGTCTAATGACATCAACATCCTATATCAGGTGTGCATAATTATTAGGCAACTTCCTTTCCTTTGGCAAAATGGGTCAAAAGAAGGACTTGACAGGCTCAGAAAAGTCAAAAATAGTGAGATATATTGCAGAGGGATGCAGCAGTCTTAAAATAGCCAAGCTTCTGAAGCGTGATCATCGAACAATCAAGCGTTTCATTCAAAATAGTCAACAGGGTCGCAAGAAGCGTGTGGAAAAACCAAGGCGCAAAATAACTGCCCGTGAACTGAGAAAAGTCAAGCGTGCAGCTGCCAAGATGCCACTTGCCACCAGTTTGGCCATATTTCAGAGCTGCAACATCACTGGAGTGCCCAAAAGCACAAGGTGTGCAATACTCAGAGACATGGCCAAGGTAAGAAAGGCAGAAAGTCGACCACCACTGAACAAGACACACAAGCTGAAACGTCAAGACTGGGCCAAGAAATATCTCAAGACTGATTTTTCTAAGGTTTTATGGACTGATGAAATGAGAGTGAGTCTTGATGGGCCAGATGGATGGGCCCGTGGCTGGATTGGTAAAGGGCAGAGAGCTCCAGTCCGACTCAGACGCCAGCAAGGTGGAGGTGGAGTACTGGTTTGGGCTGGTATCATCAAAGATGAGCTTGTGGGGCCTTTTCGGGTTGAGGATGGAGTCAAGCTCAACTCCCAGTCCTACTGCCAGTTTCTGGAAGACACCTTCTTCAGGCAGTGGTACAGGAAGAAGTCTGCATCCTTCAAGAAAAACATGATTTTCATGCAGGACAATGCTCCATCACACGCGTCCAAGTACTCCACAGCGTGGCTGGCAAGAAAGGGTATAAAAGAAGAAAATCTAATGATATGGCCTCCTTGTTCACCTGATCTGAACCCCATTGAGAACCTGTGGTCCATCATCAAATGTGCGATTTACAAGGAGGGAAAACAGTACACCTCTCTGAACAGTGTCTGGGAGGCTGTGGTTGCTGCTGCACGCAATGTTGATGGTGAACAGATCAAAACACTGACAGAATCCATGGATGGCAGGCTTTTGAGTGTCCTTGCAAAGAAAGGTGGCTATATTGGTCACTGATTTGTTTTTGTTTGGTTTTTGAATGTCAGAAATGTATATTTGTGAATGTTGAGATGTTACATTGGTTTCACTGGTAAAAATAAATAATTGAAATGGGTATAAATTAGTTTTTTGTTAAGTTGCCTAATAATTATGCACAGTAATAGTCACCTGCACACACAGATATCCCCCTAAAATAGCTAAAACTAAAAACTACTTAAAATATTGATACAAAAATATTCAGCTTTGATATTAATGACTTTTTTGTGTTCATTGAGAACATGGTTGTTGTTCAATAATAAAATGAATCCTCAAAAATACAACTTGCCTAATAATTCTGCACTCCCTGTATACACTGCGGCAATTATAGTTGCCGGTGGGCTTAAATCATGTTATTTCTTAATGATGCTATACATCACTTTAATATTAAAAATAATTACTCCATACTCCATAAGGTGTTGAGGCATTGGGGAGAGAGAGGAAAAAAGGAAAAGAATGTTTGTTTTTAATGCAAATTTGTCACTGTTGTTACAACACTTAATTCATTCAACAACATAAAGGACAAGAGTCAATTAATCCAACATGTTTTCAAAAATCCAATATGGTTGAATTTGCATATTTTCCAATGTGTAAAAATATGGGGTATCAGACAGGGATTTTTAGGAGGATGAGCATCTTTCATCACTAACAATAGACCACTATGATTTTTATTTTCTTAAATCATGTTCAAATTTCTGCATACAGTGTAGGAACAGTATATACTATTTATGTCAATTTTGTCGAGGCACATTTATGTGGTCAAGTGTAAATTGAATGTACATAGGCAATAAGAAATCTTTTTGGTCCATTAAAATGGATGTGAAGTCACCAGATCATCAAAATACCAGAAAAAAAAAAAAAAAAACAGGATTCTAGCAAAAGTGTTTGGACCAGGAACAAAGAGAAAAATCTGGCTTTTCCTCCCCTTCATTTACCGGTCTCCATGCTGGTATGTAACAGCCACATTTCACAATCCGAACAATCCCAAATGGACAAAATATTGTGGAAAATTTTGTTCTAGATTATGATCAGTGTCAAAACCCTATTTTTTTTTCCTATTTTTAATGCTTTTTTTAAAATGTTTTATTTATTAACCTCTAAATTACCATTTTTTATATATAAATAAGCACATTCACATTTTTTCACTTGAATAGAAAATAAAACAATAGACAAAAAACTTGTTAAAACAGCTTTGTTCATGTTCTGCATTGTAAATGTGTTCCAACCACTTCACATCTGTGTGCAGTCTGCATTGTAACCAATTCATTTTTATTTGGAGAAAAAAACAAAACATTGTGCCCATTATATGACCCCCCCCATCATTTTAATTGGAATTCCTAGCGGTGTGTGTATGTGTGTGCGTGTGTGTGTGCATGCATGTGAGTGTGTTCTGCATTCTGTTTACGCTATACTCTCATGCCTTCATTTGTGTATGTGTTTGTTCTGGATTGTGCCAGTTTTCTTTTTTTGACAAATTTAAAAAAACAAATCCCATTAATTCCTATAGGGGTCAAAATTAACAGTGAGGGAAGGATTTTACTATTTTTATTACAACCACATGAACTCCTCGAATCCAGTCAATTTTGTTTCTGTGTATTCCAAGCTCAAGTGCGACAAATCTCAAAGGTCTTGGACCACTGCAATGAACATTCGATTTAAAAAAATTAAAATGACCCCTAGGAGAGGATGAAGGTTGACCTGGCAAAAATAACAATTCTAGGCTTCAGTATGCACACAATAATCAAACATATTTGATGGTTTGGTTTATTTCACAATTAGTTTCTTTTTTTAAAACATATCAACTGTATGAATTGGATTAACAAACAAAGCAGATTTATACACAGAAAAACAACCAACATCAATAAAGATTGGTGGATTCATTAAGCCTGCTGTTGTGCTTCCTATAACATCCTGCTTTTTTCCTTCACTTTCTGTTGTTCTACCCCTCATCACTATCTCTCTCCTGACGCTCTCGCTCTCGTCTCATTTCCTTCAGTTCTTGCCGGTACTTCCTTTCGATGAAGCGCTTCTGATGAGCCATCTGAGGAAAGTTGTCTACAGAAGACAAGAGAAAAAAAACACACGTAAAATAGAAAACCAAGATTTTCATAGCCTTTAGGACTGTAATGGTTGCTTCAACAAACCAAAAATCTGCACTGTAACTAACATTATTTCCATAACGTGTTTGCTGCAGTGCACCTTCTGCACCACTAGCAGCACTAAATTAAATAGCAAAAGTAACGTCCATTGTCCCCCATCAAACAGGTGCCATTTGGAAGTTTAAAGACACTGGTATTTTTCACAAAATTGGAAATGGCTTTAGAAGAAACGTTTTCATTTAGGCTTTTCACAAAATTACTCACATTTCTCCAGGGCATCCATGGCTGCACCCATCTCGGCTTGTTGAATACTGTTGGGATAAAATGGAAAGTTATAAAATGTTCAACAGCTCAAACAATGGATCTTTTTCATTCTACTGAAAGGATTAGGGTTCATTCTGACCCAAAGAACCTACTGTATGGTAGGGAAGGGATCTTTATCCACTTTTTCTTGATGGCCAGATATTACAAATTAAAATTTAAGGGAGGACAAACATTTTAATGCATCAAAACTCTTTTAAGCCTGTTAAAGGTAGAGTAAGCAATGTTTTTCAATAAAAACTTTTTATTATACTGGTTGAAAATTCACAAAATATAAATATAAATACATATACATACATTATATATATATATATATATATATATATATATATATATATATATATATATATATATATATATATATATATATACACACACACACATACACACTCACCTAAAGGATTATTAGGAACACCATACTAATACTGTGTTTGACCCCCTTTCGCCTTCAGAACTGCCTTAATTCTACATGGCATTGATTCAACAAGGTGCTGAAAGCATTCTTTAGAAATGTTGGCCCATATTGATAGGATAGCATCTTGCAGTTGATGGAGATTTGTGGGATGCACATCCAGGGCACGAAGCTCCCGTTCCACCACATCCCAAAGATGCTCTATTGGGTTGAGATCTGGTGACTGTGGGGGCCATTTTAGTACAGTGAACTCATTGTCATGTTCAAGAAACCAATTTGAAATGATTCGAGCTTTGTGACATGGTGCATTATCCTGCTGGAAGTAGCCATCAGAGGATGGGTACATGGTGGTCATAAAGGGATGGACATGGTCAGAAACAATGCTCAGGTAGGCCGTGGCATTTAAACGATGCCCAATTGGCACTAAGGGGCCTAAAGTGTGCCAAGAAAACATCCCCCACACCATTACACCACCACCACCAGCCTGCACAGTGGTAACAAGGCATGATGGATCCATGTTCTCATTCTGTTTACGCCTCATTCTGTTTACGCTGACTCTACCATCTGAATGTCTCAACAGAAATCGAGACTCAATGCTACGTAGAATTAAGGCAGTTCTGAAGGCGAAAGGGGGTCAAACACAGTATTAATATGGTGTTCCTAATAATCCTTTAGGTGAGTGTATATACCAAATGCAATGATCAGACAAACATCTTTTATTCAAAAAATTCACAAAAATCTAACCTTTTATTGAAGTAAAATAATTGAAAGTCAGGGGGTAAATCACATTATGAAATAAATGTTTTTCTCCAAAACACGTTGGCCACAATTATTGGCACCCCTAGAATTTTTTATGAGTAAAATATCTCTAAAGTATATTCCCATTAACATTAAAAATTTTTTGCACACCAGGGTGACTAGGAACATGAAATTGTCCAGCTATGATGTCTTGTTCCACAGGAGTATAAATATGAGGAAACAGAAAGGCCAAATTCCCTTAATCATTCATCACAATGAGTAAAGCCAAAGAATATAGTTCTGATGTGCAGAAAAAGATTGTTGAGCTTCACAAAATAGAAAGTGGCTGTAGGAAAATAGCTAAAGCATTGAAAATTCCCATTTCCACCATCACGGCAATAATTAAAAGTTCCAATCAACTAAAGATGTTACGAATCTGCCTGGAAGAGGACGTGTGTCTATATTGTCTTAATGCACGGCGAGGAGGAAAGTTTGAGTGGCCAAAGACTCTCCAAGGATCACAGATAGAGAATCGCAGAGATTAGTTGAGTCTTGGGGTCAGAAAGCCTAAAAAAAAAAAATTCAAACAACCCCTACATCACCACATTGTTTGGGACGGATTCAAGAAAAATCCTTCTTGCTCATCCAGAAACAAACTCCAGCATATTCAGTTGTCAGACACGACTGGAAATTCAAAAGGGACCTGGTTCTGTGGTCAGATGAAACTATAAAAAGCTTCTTGGCAGCAAATCCACCAGATGGGTTTGGTGCTAACAGGGATAAAAAGCACCCCATGTCTACGGTTAAAAATAACGCTGGATCTTTAATGTTGTGGGCCTATTTTTTTGCTGGAGGTCCTAGACATCTTGTTCAGATACATGGTATAATGGATTCTAGCAAATACCAACAGATAAAAAAAATCAAAACTTGACGGCCTCTGCTAGAAATCTTATAATGGGCCATGGTTAGATCTTCCATCAGGACAACGATCCAAAACAAACATCAAAATCAACACACTGTCACTGTCACTGAACACAAAATGAAGCTTCTGCCATGACCATCCCAGTCCCTGACCTGAACCCTATAGAAAATAAGTGTGAGGTGAACTAGAGAGAAGCACCAACATGGATCTGGGAATCTGAAGGATCTGGAGGGATTCTGTATGGAGGAATGGTCTCTGATCTCTTGTCAGGTGTTCTCCAAACTCATCAGGCATTATAGAAGAAGACTCAGAGCTCTGTTATCTTGGCAAAAGGAGGTTGTAAAAAGTATTTAATAAAAGGGTGCCAATAATTCTGACCACCACTGTATGCATGTATGCATGTATGTACGTACACACACGTGCACGCACATGCGCACATATGCAGGGCTGTACGTTAATTTTTTTTGCACATAGCACTGGTGCTACAGAGGTTGAAAGTTTTGTAGCACAGGCCACACAATTGTAGCACATGTATAAAACGTCTGTTACCATGTCTGAAAAAAAGTGCTATAAAATACAAAACAGAGTATTTAAGAATAAATATAATGATAACAATTATTATTATTATTATTATATTTTACAGAAAAACAAATCACTATAAAAGGTCTAAGGTTTTATAATAAAATATGAAATTATGATAAAAAAATCTGTGACTATAATGTCTTAATTTTTGTCAGGAAATCGTCTCGGTTACGTATGTAACCCTCGTTCCCTGAAGGAGGGAACGGAGACGTACGTCGGAACTGACCGACGAATTGGGATCTATTTTCAGAGACCGATCTACTTCGAGTGTTCTAAACGAGCCAATGAAGATTGGCATGTGGTTGACGCATTCCATGATCCACCCCGCATCGCGGGTATAAATACGGAAGTGGAAGTACCGCATATCGCTTTACAACTGAGGAGCCGAGATAAGTGACTCGGCCTCCAGCTGAAGCACAGCTCCTGGCGACGGGACGCACGTCTCCGTTCCCTCCTTCAGGGAACGAGGGTTACATACGTAACCGAGACGTTCCCTTTCAGTTGGTCACGTTCGACGTACGTCGGAACTGACCGACAAATTGGGATCCCTACTAACACGCCAGAGATGCTGGCCCTTCCAGCGCCCTGCCCGAGCTCACCGGACCACACCTATGTTGGTGTGGGAAGTCAGGGCTCCAGGCAGGGAGGTCAGTCACAGCTGTTCCTGCAAGACCCACTCAGTATGACTATTGGATAACGCTGGGAAAGCGTGCCCGTCTCGGGGAGATGGTACGCTGCGGAGCCACGTCCTTCAGTGAAAGGAGAGGTGGAAATACTCATAAGGACTAACCTAGCAGGGTAGTGCTACCTATGGCAGTCTCTGGGGTGGACCCAACCTGATCCCGGGCTCTGTCAAGGGAAAGACACGGGGCTAGCCGAGTAGGGTAGCTGGTACCGTGGTGAATACACATATGGGGTTACCGTTAGGGAACCGCTACATATGGAACCCAGCCTACACACACGTTCCACAAGCATACGGGTGCAGGCCTGGTGTCAAACGTCCGCAACGTCTGACACCGAAGGGGTGACAGAGGAGCTCGACAGGGTTAGCCGTTTCTGGGGAACACAACTGGAGACAATAGACGCACGTATCCGGCCTGGAGGCGGGAGTGGCGTATGCAAGCCAACACTAGAACGGGCACTTAATGTTACTGGCCACTGGGGGCGAGGATGCAGGAAGATACCGGCTCTACATGGAGGCTATAAAATCTAGCGAATGTGTTAGGTGTCGCCCAGCCCGCAGCTCTACATATATCTGTCAGCGAGACGCCTTGAGCCAGCGCCCAGGAGGAGGCTATACTCCTAGTGGAGTGAGCTTGCACCCTGAATGGGCAAGGCACGTCTTGGGACTGGTAAGCCAAGACGATAGCATCCACTATCCAGTGGGCTAACCTCTGCTTGGAGACAGCCTTTCCCTTCTGCTGGCCTCCGTAACAGACAAAGAGCTGCTCTGAGGTTCTAAAGCTTTGAGTTCGGTCCACGTAGGCGTGGAGAGCGCGAATGGGACAGAGCAAAGCTAGGGCTGGGTCTGCCTCCTCTGAAGGCAGTGCTTGCAGGTTCACCACCTGGTCCCGGAAGGGAGTGGTGGGAACCTTGGGCACGTATCCAGGCCGGGGTCTCAGGACAATGTGAGAGTTGGCCGGCCCGAATTCTAGGCACGATTCGTTGACCGTAAGTGCATGCAGGTCCCCTACCCTCTTGATTGTGCAGTCAGGAGCACTGTCTTCATGGACAGGATGTTTAGCTCTACGGACTGCAAAGGCTCAAAGGGAGGACCCTGGAGTGCTCTGAGCACCAGGGCTAAGTCCCAAGAGGGTACCGAGGTCGGACGAGGAGGATTCAGTCTCTTCGCACCTCTGAGGAACCTGACAATTAAGTCGTGCTTACCTAAGGACTTACCTTCTACTGCATCATGATACGCCGCTATTGCGGCGATGTACACTTTGAGGGTGGAGGGAGACAGCCTTCGCTCCAACCCATCTTGCAGAAAAGAAAGCACGACATTAATCGAACACCTTCGGGGGTCTTCCCGGCGGGAAGAACACCACTCAACGAACAGGTTCCACTTCAGTGCATAGAGGCACCTCGTAGATGGGGCTCTAGCTGAAGCGATGGTGTCTACCACTGCCTGCGGCAGGCCACCTAGAACCTCCGCATCCCGTCCAGGGACCAGACATGGACCTTCCAGAGGTCCGGACGCGGGTGCCATAGAGTGCCCCACCCCTGAGAAAGCAGGTCCTTCCTCAGGGGGATCGGCCAGGGAGGGGCTGTCGCGAGGAGTGTGAGTTCAGAGAACCAGGTCCGGTTGGGCCAGTAGGGCGCAACTAACAAGACCTGCTCCTCGTCCTCCCTGACCTTGCACAGTATCTGTGCGAGAAGGCTCACTGGGGGAAACGCATATTTGCGCATATGATCCAAACATCACCAGC
Source organism: Rhinogobio ventralis (assembly GCA_039654625.1). Lineage (NCBI taxonomy): Eukaryota > Metazoa > Chordata > Actinopteri > Cypriniformes > Gobionidae > Rhinogobio > Rhinogobio ventralis. The sequence goes on along the minus strand of CM077212.1, from coordinate 11,937,974 downwards.
AAATCTACAACAGAATGGCTGAAAAAGAAAAAAATGCAATGGCTCAGTCGAAGTCCAGACCTCATCCTGACTGAAATGCTGTGACAAGAGCTATGCATTAACAAATGCCCACAAACCTCAATATGAAGCAACGTTGTAAAGAAGAGCGGGCCAAAATTCCTCCAGAGTTATGTGAGAAACTGGATAAATCACGCAGAAAATGATTACTTCAAGTTATTGCTGCTAAAAGTGGATCTACAGGCAATTGAATGATAGGGTGTCCTAACTTTGTCACCCATGGTTTTTCCATCTTGACTTTATTTTTGCTAAATAAATAATGACACAGTGTAATGTGTCATGTGTTGTTGTTCATCTGAGGTTTTATTTTCCAAATTTTAAGACCTGCCAAGCACTAGATTATTTTTTTATTATGTCCTGATACAGAAAACCATGGAATTCAATAGGGTGTCCTCATATTTTTACATGACTGTATGTGTGATGTAGAGTTTTTTTTTTTTTTGGTGTCAAGGTTAGGGTTTCAATTATGCAATCTTCATGTGTGAAAGCCAAAAACCAAACACTGCACTTAAAAAGAACCACCTCAGTCACACAAGGTGGTAGTGTGATAGTCTGGTGATATTTGCACATCACTATGAAACAAATGCAGGAAATATTTGGTTGCAGTTCTGCTTCAAATTCAGACTTAAAGAGTAACACATTTTTTTTTCGCTAAAGTAGATTAGACTCCGAAGTAGAGATTTAGAATCAAGTATAGAAATCAAGACTGTATGATCTACAGGGAGAAAAATATTTAATCTGCTAAGGATATTAAAAACTGAAGTCTAATTGTGTCAACATCAAAAAATCGATTGAAACAATCAGAAGATATAATATCTTGGAATAATTGAGGTAGATGGGAAACTTTATGTATCAGTGGTTTGTGTGAGGCAATTGAAGGTGATAGTGAAGGTTTCCAGATCTTCTGAAAGAAGAAAGGGTGGAAATAATTTGAGTTATAATTTATATAACTCATATAAACTCAGTATCTGTACATACTGAGCCTGCAGAAAAGGGCTGAAGTCAGAAGACAAAGACAAAGACAAAATATTAGCGTAAAGATTGGTATAGTGTGAAAAGATTTGATGACAAAAAAAAAATAGTAGTGATGCCCAAGTTGCTTCTTTTTTGTAGGATAAGTAAGGGAGTTAATCGTTTAGACCACTCTTAAAATGCACCAGTATCAGTGTAATTTACATAAAACTCATAGTTTCCTTTGATATGACGATAAATGACTGATATTGGTACTTCAAGTACACGATCAGAGGTGAAAAGAGTACTGAAAATAATATACTCCAGTAAAAGTACAATTACTTTCCAAAAAATGTAGTGCGAGTAGTAAAATTACTTGTCCAAAAACCAACTTGAGTAAAAGTAAAAGAGTAGCTTATTTAAAGTACTCATGAGTAGCAAGTACTGAGCTGCAGATTATACCCCTTTATAATAAACACTGTACATTGCAATTTAAAAATGTAAAAAACAGTGTGCCTATGTACTGTAATTCATATCTTTTGTTGTTTGTCAGAATGAATGAAAAATATCTTTCATCCAACAGATTTAATTTTGACTGCCAACTTTGTTTTTGTCACAGGATCAGACATTTATAAAAAGGGATATGCAGCAATGTAGCAATGAGGGTAAATCTGGGTGTATTAGTACCTTGGTCCTTTTCCACAGCCAATACGTTCACCTTTAAAATACACTGCCACTGTGTAGGTCCTGGCATGAGAGGGTCCAACTGTCTGAAGTGTTCTGTAAAACAAGATGAAGAGGATTACAGTTAAGATGAACCAAACCACTTAACCGGAACAATTAAGTGGATTTGTGGCCACATTATACTATTACTATATCAGAATAGAAAAAGAGAGGACAGGACCTTACAGCAGTAAATGCAAGTAAACATGACAACAGACATTAAAGCTGCAGAAAAAGTATCACCCCTCAACCACTGAAGATCCAATGTACATATCGTTCTTTAGCTCAACACACAGTAGCTGGCCAGATCAGACTGCTGTTGGCCATTTCTGCCAATGATTCAGACAGATCGATCTTTGATTAGGCTTATAGATAATTATATGTTTCAAATAGAAAGTGGGGAACATGTGATCTAGAACAAAATGACTGCATGGGGTAGGAGTGAGACGAGACGAGACGAGACGAGACACGAGATTGTCATTTCAGTTCTACTTTCTGAGTATGCATTATCATAAAAAACTACAATATTTAAGCACTGTAAAAGGTTTTGCCACAAACTCAACTGACTGGCTTCTTTCATGTATGATTGTCTCTTCAGACCTTAGAACTGCACATGATTTATGAGCTTCTACAACTTTTGACCTCCTAACTGAACTCCTTTCCACAAATTCTGAAAAATCTCAATATTCAAAGTGCAAATAGAGACTTCAAATTTTTTTTCAAATTTTTCTTCAAGCATGATACAGAGCTAAGAGATGGTTACAACTACACAGCCCAGCCTAAGATAGTTTTCATATTGGGAGATATTTGCATGCCTCAGGGAGCCGCTTTCAAACAGCGGGGTAACTTATTGAAATCGCGTTTACTTTTACTTTCAATTTACTTTTACTTTCAAGTTACAGGCAGGTGAGTTTGATCAAGGTTGGAGCTAAACTCTGCAGGAAAGTGGACCTCGAGGGAGAGTGTTGAGAACCCTTTCAGTATAGCCACATAGCGATACATATGCTATATAGCAAATCTCAACTCTCTGTTTGATTAAGTCCAAGCAAGAATTCATTTTTCTTATTGAGTAGAGGCTTCCATCTGGTCACTCTGCCTTAAAGCCTGGATTGTTGGATCGTTGCAGAGATGGTTGTCCTTCTGCAAGTTTCTCCCATCTTCACGCATGATCTCAAACAGATACCAAGGCCCTTTTCTTATGATTGCTCAATTTGGCTGGATGACTAGCCCTAGGAAGAGTCTTGGTCCTTCCAAACTCCTTCCATTTAAGAATGATGGAGGCCACTTTGTTCTTGGGAAACTTCAATGCAGCAGAAACTTTTTGTAGCCTTCCCCAGATCCTCTACACAATGCTGTCTCTGATCTTTGCAGTCCGTTCCTTTGACCTCATGGCTTGGTTTTTGTTATAAAATGTATTTTCAGCTGTTAGACGGGGTGTATGCCTTTTCAAAGTGTAGAATCATCTTAAAGATAATCCGAAGAAATGGGATGAAACTAGGGCTAATTTACAAGTGTAGCAAAGTGCTTGAATACTGATTCAGTTGTCTTCTTTAATAAATTTGCAAAGTTATCCCAATCTGGTTTTTGCTTTGTCATGTTGGGGTATAGAGTGTAGATTGATGTGGAAAAACAGCAAAGCTTTAACAAAACGTGAACAAAAATGAAGGAGTTTGAATACTTTCGCATGGCACGTTGTATGTATAGACTGAATGCGCTACTATACAGATCATGTCTTTGCTGTGCTGCAGTATGCCGTTTAAAAGAGCAGGACCCGTTTTCCTGTGACGTGCATTTTCAAAGACCATGTGTATTCCTTTGTGTCCAGATACTGTTTGGGCTCACAGTAAATCTCTTAAAACAGATAATCAAAAGTGGAAAGAGATGAAGAGGTGAATCAAAGGATGTTTATAGACAGAAGCTTCTTACTTGTATAGAGGAATGTCTGGCTCCTTGCCCTCCGTCCGCAAGGTTAAACAGCACTGCTGCAGCTGCGATTTTGGATCATTCCAGTCCTGGTTCAAGATGAACTCCTGAAACAATAAAACCAAAAACCAACCTGAAACCAATCTTGTCAAACAGCTGTACATTAAAAAATGAATTTTTTTTTATAAACAAATACAAAACAATCACAAGATATAGTAGTAGTTTTAGGACAAAAGCAGACACTGACTGCACCGTCCACTGGTGCAGAGCTGAGGACTTTGAGGAGGTTCCTGCCATGCCAGTGGATGTGTAAGCTAAGACCAGAAACGTGTCTTATGATGAATTCCTATAGATCAATCCCAGTGTCTACAAACTTTGCAGCATATGCGTAGTAAGCGCAGACAGCAAGCTGGTTTAGTGTTGCTGTGTGTCTATGCAAGCGAGTAGCAAGCTGATCCAAGAAGTTCAATGAATCCACCCAGTGGGTGCGTGACATCAATAAAAAAACTTTAATAAAAAAATAAATCATAATATTTTAAGTGATCTTTAAAGAAAAATTAGAATGTTCACTTTTTAGTTTAATCACAGCTCATCTTTATTGGTAACCCTGTTCCAGACTTTCTTTCCAACCAGAAGTGCTGTATCAGGAGTGATTATTTTTAACTTGACTTGAGTTCTCTTAAAAATGTGCTCACAGCAGAAGATGCTGACAATTAAAAAACAGCCAGGTTAGAATACAAGAAAATGTCCTCTATAAACGTCACCTTTTTTCAATGAATGTTATTTTTTTCTCAGATAGAAAACACGGAGTGAAACACAGAACGATTTTTGCAAATTCAGAACGATTAGATTCAAAACGATTCTCAATGAGATTCAATGCGATTTGATTGACCTTGCGATTCTGCACTTTTTAAGTGCATTCATAGGATTATTTTAAATGCCTAATGTGTCCCCTTAGTCAGGGTGCACAGCGGCCTTAATGGGGTCAGAGAGTGAGGGCAAAAAAAAACCCAATGTACATTGTTAAATGTTAAGTTATTTATTTATCAGTTTATTTGATAGGGACAATGCAGAAAAAAACATTGCTACAATTTCAAGCAGCCGATGCTCCACATATAGGCTTCTAGCCAAAGGCTAATTTGCAGCCCCAGTCCCTGGTTCATGATACAGTAGTTCTTAAAGGGATAGTTCACCTAAAAATGAAAATTACCCCATGATTTACTCACCCTCAAGTCATCCTAGGTGTAAATGACATTCTTCTTTCAGACGAATACAATCGGAGTTACGCTTATAAATGTCACGGCTCTTCCAAGCATTATAATGGCAGTGAATGGCAGCCCAAAATTTGAAGACCAAAAAAGTGCATCAATCCATTATAAAAGTAAATCACACGGCTCCGGGTGGTTAATAAAGGGAATCGATGTAAGAAAATTATAAAGTTATAAAAAGTTATAAAAGTAAAATATCTAGCTTCTGGCGGACCGCCTTCTGTATTCAACTTACGAAAAAAGCGTAACTGACGTCGGACGTAGCGTAAGCGTTTTGAACTGTGAGAGGTGCTACATTTTCTTCGGAAATTGAATACAGAAGGCGGTCCGCCGGGAGCTAGATATTTTAAATATGGACATATTTCTTACTCAAACGCATCGACGTCAGGAGAATAACGGAATGCTTGGTATTTTAATGTGACATGGTACTGTATGACAAGAATTATTTTCCTTTTTTTGTATTCTGCTGTAACAGTATGAAAAAAAGATTCATTGGAATGAATCTCGTTTTTCCTCCCCAAATTCTCAAGTCTTTTTCCAGGTTTGTTTTCAGATGGATGCTTTAAAAATGTAATTGTCTCCACTTTTCACTTCTAATTCCTCAAAGCAGTGTCTACTGGAATGTTTCTAAAGCAGGTAAATACAATATTTATTGTTTGTCACAATGATGGAAATCACATTGAAATATTATCACAAATATGTTCCAGTTAATGAATATTTTGGATTAAGGCAACATATGATACATAATACAGACATATATTACTACAGTGATATTTAACACGTTAGTAATACTGCTGTGGAAATAAATCAAGCTTTTTGGGTTATTCATGGTTTCTTGTAGTAATTCAATAATGATTTTACACCTTTACATTTCCTTCTAATGTTTGATGGTTGAAGGGCGAGTAGAATAATGTCATCTCATTGTACCCAGTTTTTGAAAATTCTTACTGCATACATAGAGTGAACCTTTTACTGATTATTAAAACAGTTTAACAAAGTTAAGATAATTTGCATCATGGGACGTAGGAAAAAGGTAGATAATAATGAACTCAACTTTCATGCGCATCTGATTGCATCTGATCTGCTCTTAGTTCAGTGTTGTTGTTAATGTTGTGGTTATTTAAGCAAACACTTTGCTTCCTACATTCAGTTTAACGGCATTAAGTACAATTTCACAAATCATTCAATAGAACTGTGGCTTGCATTTTAGACACTTACATTGTTTTTGCTCCGTCCATGCAATATATGCGCATCCTTGAATAAGTGTAGTTTTACTTTGTCTGCTCAGGTAATGTCAATGGCATGACCCATCTCAGGGGCAGCCAAAATTAAAAAATATTACAAGTAAAGTTTCAAGTAAAGCACAACGTCTTCATTAATTTGCACATGTAATAATTTATTGCTTATATATTTGAAAGCATTGAAATCACCATCTATCGCGATTCATTAGATTCTAAGCATTTTAAATTGACTACTGACCGAGACAAACAATTCACGACTCAAAAATCCATGTTTCAAGGTCGATGCATGATATGCGTCAGGATTTGTAATTGATTCATTGAGAAAACGAGATAATTGTTACCCCCCTACACGTGAGTATGTAGCACAGATCTTTTTTATTGTGACTGAGTCAAATCAAAAGCATCGCTTATAATAACTGAAGTGCAGACGTGTGAATATGGGTAAAAAATATCAGGTAACCTGATTCTCAGTTAATCTCCAAATAAGTTTTCCATACCTTGAGTCGTGGGAAGAAGCAAACATTCATAAATGTGTGCACAAACTCCAGGTCTTTATCGATGTAAAGAGCTGCAATGAATGCTGGGGAGAAGGGAAAAAAAAAAACATTAAGAATTTTAGATGGATATAAAATGAATGAGTATATTAGGAATACTAAACAAAATAACAGTGCTGCACAAAATCATTTATATAATAAATAACGACACATTCTGTAGGACCTCTGGGATTTGTAATGATTTAACTTGTAATTTTAATAACTTTTCGTTCCTCTGATAATTATTATATTATTTATATTAAAATGTTTTTTTTGTAATTTTTGTAAATGTTGAATGCAGATAATTGCAAGGGAGCTTTGATTTTAGTGTCATGTCATACTTACACTCCAGTAGATCAGCTAAAGTCTTGGTCCGCAGGGCAACAGGCCGCTTGGTCTTGTCGTTGGTGATGGCAAATTCCTGCATGCCCAATTCCTCTGCAACCTTTGCCTGAGTCCGGTTATTCACCAAAGAGCTGCGCAGGAGCTACAAATCACACAACACACTTGTTGCACACTTCTACTGACTAAACAGATCCCATCCTCTTGATTATATCATTCCCTCATTTGATTTAAGCTAGTTTCAGCCCGACGCAGTTATCATTTTCACGTCTAGCGCCACGTTGATTAAATAGTAAATGCACTCGCGCCTATCTGTTCGCCCATGGGCGTGCTGGTCTGAAAATGAGGTGTGTTCAAGCGCATTGTTGGCACGTTGCTCAGACTGCCTGTCTGAGTTTTGTCGACAGACGGAGGCTGCAAGAAATTGTTGCAATTTGTTGCAGTGGTAGATACAATAGACAGTAAAAGATACGCAGCACGAAGAAACACTAGTGTTCACGCTTGTGCGCATACTGCTCTTTTGCCGCGCAGTGTTCTGATTTGCTTAGCTCCTATTTACTTGTTTGGTGAAGGCAATCCAGAATTATCCAGAATCCCCCCTCCCCTTAAAAAACTCTTCGGATCTGCACGATTCACACAAGTCCCCCAAACTGACGTGAAAAAAGCGGGAGGCGCCGAAAAGCACGCTGTTTGCATCCCTGAATGTTGGGGTAAAATGAAGACCAGATGATGGATATACTCACTGTCAAATGTCCTTCATGATGGTCTGGGAAGTGGATGAACAGATATTCAGTTGCCACCAGCTGCATGATAGAATCTCCCAGGAACTCCATCCTCTGGTTGTGGCCTCTGCAGACAGATAAATGGGCTGCATGAAGCTCTAGTCGATAGTTTAGTAATAGGGCTGCACGATATTGAAGAAAAATGCAATATGCGATAATAATAATAATGCAATATTCGATATGCGACACGATAATGCTTTAAGTGTGTAAAATTAATTTAAATATTTAAATATATTTAAAAACTGAAAATGATTTAACCAACATAAATTTTTCATATTCTTTGTGTGAGAAGAAAGCATCCCTACAACTTCTGAAAGTGTACAGCAGTGTTTTACTGTAGCATTAGCTACATAAAAAGTGTCATTTTATGTCAGTGTAAACCTGGGAGTTTAGGGTTTCAGGTAGGCCTACATTAGGTTTATTTAGCAACAGAACTTTTATAATCAAATGTAAAAATAAAACTGCTTAGTCTTTACAGTATGAAAATATATTCTTATTAAAGCTACAAAAGTTAGTCCATTAAGAGCAGTAAGTGATTTTCTCATTGTCTATTGTTGTTTGATTAAGCATGGAAACGGGCTTATTTATGTACATTTTCACAAACAATGCCACCAACAGAGATGAACCAAGATGGAGAGGAAACATGGGAGATGATGGACGGTGCGCAGGGAGGAAAGGGACCGAATTTAATCTTAAAAAATATTTTTATAATGTATTAATTATTACAGGCTATAATAAAAAATACTAACAGTTGATTTATTTAGTTAAAATAAATTTTTTTATAAATATGTGGCTATATTATATTATATTAAGGCTCCCTCTTAGTGTTCTTGTCTTTTTCTCTCCAAAACTATTCTGCTCACAGGTGATAGTGCCCTCCCACTTTGTTGCAATTTGATGATTTTTGTCAAATAACTTGTTCTTGCTTTATAAACTGCGAGTGATTTCAGTTTAATATGTTGGAGGCTCGTTTATATCTCTAAAGTTGCAGGGTAGCTGTATTACACACAGAGGAACACACACTTTTCACAAAAGAAGAATGTGTTGGAATTTTGTGATGAATTTGGGACACATCCTATATTTTACATTATAATATACACTCACCGGCTACTTTATAAGATGCCTGTTCAACTGCTTGTTAACGCAAATATCTAATCAGCCAATTAACTGGCAGCAACTCAATACATTTATGCATGTTGACATGGTAAAGATGATCTGCTCAAACTGAGCATCAGAATTGGGAAGAAAGGTGATTTAAGGCAAAAATGCCTTGTTGATGCAAGGAGAATGGCCAGACTGGTTCAAGCTGATAGAAAGGCAACAGTAACTCAAATAACCACTCATTACAACCGATTATGCAAAAGAGCATCTCTGATCGGACAACACGTTGAACCTTGAAGCAGATACAGCAGCAGACCACACCGGGTGCCACTTGTGTCAGCTAAGAAAAGGAAACTGAGGCTACAGTTTGCACGGGCTCAACAAAATTGGACAATAAAAGATTGGAAAAAAGTTGGTTGAGTCTTGGTTTCTGTTGCAACATTCAGATGGTAGGGTCAGAATTTGACAAACAGTATGAGCGCATGAATCCATCCTGCCTTGTATCAACAGTTCAGGCCGCTGGTGGTGTAATGGTGTGGGGAATATTTTCTTGGCACACTTTGGGCCCCTTAGTACCAATTGAGCGTTTAAACGCCACAGCCTGCCTGCGTACTGTTGCTGACCATGTCTATCTTTTTCACATAGAGACTGTGTCTGCTCCCCAAATTAGTAAATACGAAGAAAACATCAAAACCATTTAACGGTAAAAATGTAACTGATGTTCAACAAATAAAAAACAGATATAATACAGATGATCAAATGATAAAGCTTGGGCTGCTGAATATTCGAGCCCTTTCCCCAAAAACGCTTATTGGTAATAATATGATTAAAGATAATAATCTAGATGTGCTGTGTTTGACAGAAACCTGGCTAAAACCTGACGACTACATTACTTTAAATGAGTCCACCCCCCAAGATTATTGTTATAAACACGAGCCGCGTCTGAAAGGTGAAGGGGGAGATGTTGCTGTAATTTAATATCTTCAGTATTACTCAGAAGTCTAGTTTCAAATATAATTCATTTGAAGTTTTGGTGCTTTATGTAACGTTATGTAGTGTAATTGATAAATCCCGTTTGACATTTGTGCTGGCTACTGTATACAGGCCACAATACAGACTTTACCAAAGAATTTGCTGATTTTCTATCAGTTCTATCAGAGTTAGTACTGGCTACAGAAAAAGTCCTAATTGTTGGTGATTTTAATATCCATGTAGACGCACTGGGATTGGCATTTAGAGACATTCTAAACTCTATTGGAGTTAGGCAACACGTGTCAGGACCCACTCATCGCCGTAATCATACGTTAGACCTAATATTGTCACATGGAATAAATGTTGATTACCGAAATTCTGCAGCAGAGCGATGACATCTCAGATCATTACCTAGTATCATGTATACTTAATTTAGCAAAGGCTGCAAAGCCGCCCCCTCGCTTCAAATATGGCAGGACTATCACTGCTGCGACTAAAGATTGCTTTGTAAATAATCTTCCTCATCAGTTTCATCTCCTCAGCATCCCAGATAGCCTAGAGGAGCTCGATATTGCAACAGAAACTATTGACACTCTCTTTTCCAGCACTTTAGACACAGTTGCTCCCCAGCGCTTAAAGAAGATTAAAGAAAATAGTCCAACGACGTGGTACAACGAGCACACCCGGGCCCTTAAAACAGCAGCCAGAAAAATGGAGCGCAGCTGGACGAAAACAAAACTGGAGGTTTTTCCTATTTCGTGGAAAGAGCATGATTGTAGAAGAAAACAAACACAACCCTAGGTATTTATTCGATACAGTGGCTAAATTAACCAAAGATAAAGCTTCAACTTCTGATGTTTGTAAACAGCACAACAGTAATGTCACTGAGGAAAAATGACACTCATTCACTGCTATAGGAGAAGAAGAATTGGCTAAACTCTTTAAATCATCAAAATCAATAACATGTATGCTCAACCCTATACCGACTAAACTACTAAAAGAGATGCTTCCAGAGGTCATAGATCCTCTTCTTAATATCATTAATTCATCCTTGACTTTAGGATATGTACCGAAAACTTTTAAGTTGGCTATTATTAAACCACTTATTAAAAAAATGCAACTTGATCCTACAGAATTAGTCAATTACAGGCCAATCTCAAATCTACCCTTTCTGTCAAAAATACTAGAAAAGCCAGTATCCTCACAATTATGCTCCTTTTTAGAAAGAAATGGTATTGCTGAGGATTTCCAGTCAGGATTTACACCGTATCATAGTACTGAGAGACTGCTCTCATTAGAGTTACAAATAATTTACTCTTATCATCTGATCGTGGTTGTATCTCTCTATTAGTTACTAAAATCTTAACGCTGCATTCGATACTATCGACCACAACATTCTTTTGAATAGACTTGAAAATTATGTTGGCATTAGTGGAATTGCATTGGCATGTTTTGAATCATACTTATCAGACCGTTAACAGTTTGTAGCAGTAAATGAAGAGATGTCACACCGATCACAAGTTCAGTATGGAGTACCGCAACGCTCAGTGCTAGGACCGTTGCTTTTCACCCTGTACATGCTACCACTGGGAGATATCATTAGGAAGCATGCCGTTAGTTTTCATTGTTATACTGACGATACTCAGCTCTATATTTCTTCACGCCCTGACGAAACTTACCAATTCACAAGATTAATGGAATGCATAGCTGATATAAAAAATTGGATGACTAGTAATTTCCTGCAACTTAATTCAGTTTTAATCATTGGACAAAAAAACTCCACAAGTAGCAACCTAGAATACTGTCTAACACTCAATGGCTGCTCTGTCAAGTCCTCGTCATCAGTTAGGAACCTGGGTGTGCTCTTTGATACCAATCTCTCATTTGAAAGCCATGTTTCTAGCATCTGTAAAACTGCATTCTACCATCTTAAAAATATATCTAAATTACGGCATATGCTTTCAATGCAAAATGCTGAACACTTAGTTCATGCGTTCATGACCTCAAGGCTAGATTATTGTAATGCTCTACTGGGTGGTTGCCCTGCTCGCTTAATAAACAAACTGCAGCTGGTCCAAAACGCAGCAGCTCGAGTTCTTACTAGAACCAGGAAGTATGACCAGACTAAAAACACATCTCTTTACTATGGCATACACATAAAACATTTTTAATTTATATTATTCAAAACAGTTAAATGATTGTTAGGCTGCATTAACTAGGTCAGCCGGAACCTGGAACACTTCCCATAACACCTGATGTACTCGTTACATCATAAGAAGAATGGCATCTACGCTAATGTTAGTCTCTCTGTTTATCCCGAGGTTTACTGCAGTCGGCCGGATCCGGGTCGTATCCGGACCAGATGGTGGACCTGCACCCAGACATGACCAACGCATCCCTGAAATATCTGCAGAGAGCGTGTCAATTAAACTCTACCCTGTAAATGCCGCATCGACACGACATCCTCATTAAACCCGTCTCCGGCGTGACGACTACCATCTTTCGAATAATCCTACGAATATCTGTTGATCTAATATGACTTGTGATCTGTAATGTTGCCAGAATCATAATCATACACTATTTGTTCGTCGGCCAAGGAGAACTGGCACCCCGACTGAGCCTGGTTCCTGGTTTTTTTCCTCCATTCTGGCCCTGAAGGAGTTTTGGTTCCTTGCCACCGTCGCCTTTGTCTTTTGGCTTGCTCAGTTGGGGACACTTAAATTTCAACTATATTACTGATCTGCCCGCATTGACACTATATGATAATTGAAATGAGCTGATTTCCTCCAGAGCGGCTGTATAGCCGAATCAAATTCTGTTGCATTATTTTTCTGTTAACACTGTGAAGCTGCTTTGAAACAATTGGCATTGTAAAAAGAGCTATATAAATAAAGGTGACTTGACTTGACTATCTTTTTATGACCAGTGTACCCATTTTCTGCATCTTCCAGCAGGATAATGTGCCATGTCACAAAGGTCAAATAATCTGGTTTCTGGAACATGACAATGAGTTCACTATATTCAAATGGCCTCCACAGTCACCAGATCTCAATCCAATGGAGCACCTTTGGGATGTGGTGGAATAGGAGATTTGCATCATACATGTGGAGCCAACAAATCTGCCGCAACTGTGTGATGCTATTATGTCCATATGGACCAAAATCTCTGAGAAATGTTTCCAGCACCTTGCTGAATCTATGCCACAAAGAATTAAGGTACTGTAGTTTTGAAGCCAAAAGAGGGTCCAACCCAGTATTAGTATGGTGTACCTAATAAAGTGGCCAGGTGAGTGTACATTATATACATTATATCATTACAAAGCATTGATGAACTTACAGGGTGAGGTGGTTGAAGCCCACTGTTCGTAGAGTGAAGGCCCGTGCGAGGAGACGGACATGAGTGAACAGCACTCCAATGGTGTCCTCAAAATTAGTGAGTTTCTGCAGAACTGGAGACGACTCGATCAACTGTCTGTCTGTCAGTGGCTCCTGCACCTAAATATACAGCAGAACATGAAGTGTATGTGTTAAATAAACTGAAATACTTTATTAATACTTTATTATTATTATTAATGCAATGAATGTTACAAATAGAGATACAGATTTTTCTTTTTTTGTACATCCATTAAAAAAGTCTAGGCAATCAACATTTTCAAGCTTTAAAAATTTCATAAAGAAAATCCACATGAATTAGGCATTTTTATTTCAAGCACCCCGTTATATCTCTGTGTGTCAAGCACGTTTGAGCTTCTATTTGTGTCTCCTCAGATTTGGATTACACTGCTCAATTCACATGTACTCCTTATACAATGTCTTTATGTACTTTTTGAAGCTTAAAAATGTTGCCTGCATGGATTTTCAATGGATTGATAAGCATGATGAGAGAATATTAAAAATATATCTTCATTTGTGTTTCAAAGATGAACAAAAGACTTGTGAGTTTAGAGTAACATGAGGGTGAGTTTGTTTATTACATTTTTAACGCCATGTTAGCATCAAGGCTCTCTAAATGGCAAACACAAGGTCAATATAATAACAATATAAAGACAATCCATAAAATGTAAATTACTATATAAAACATTTCAACTTGACATCTAAAATACATTCTTAAATATTCCATATGTTTCTGAATAAAAAGGTTTTCTAGCAGTATCATAAAAATTACAGTCCAACAGAATGTGTTTAACATGAGGGTGAGTAAATGAAGGCAATTAAAATTTCTGGGTAAACTGTGCCTGCACCAATGAACAATGAGCAAATATTTTAACAATATTTATAAATATTATTTTTATTATTATCTTCTGGTGTCAGTCACTTCCAGTTATTTTACCTGTACAACATAAATGCATTATGCTGATTGATTTTGCAAAGTGTTATTTGTTATCATGGTTTAATTTATTATCTTAAACACACTGGTTTGCAGCACAAATAGTTTTACCATTTACTGCACTTTTAAATATCCAGAGGAATAACAGTGTCTGATGAATGTGTGTGTATGTGTTTGTCTTACACTGGTGCATGACAAACATTCAAAATTAAGTCTGCTCACACCTGTAAAGGATGAGGTGGGTAGTTGAGCCAAACATCCCTCAGGTCCTAAAAGAGAAAGAGAAAGGAAATTAACTGAATAAAAGATGACAGTCCACTTGAAAAGAATATGAGTATATGAGGGACAATTCAGACTTCTATGATAAAACATTTATCAAATGCTGGAATAAAGATTGACTTTTCGTGGTATTGTATGTGATGCCAAGGACATTTTTTTCAGCCAACAGTCAATTAACTGATTTGATGACACCAATAGAGCTACTCTCAGATCATATTAATTTACATTTGTGCTCTTCGAGCCATCACTCTGCTGTGCTTCTCATTTCCATCATAACAAAACAGAAACTCTGCTGAAAAAAACTTCTCTAAAATGTTAATGTCATGGTAATGACAGCAGTATCAAGGACAAAAGAACTGCTTTATGTAAGCTGCAAACACCAAATGGTCATGATTGTTTAGTTTTTTTAATCTTAAGGAGAAAAACCCAAACTTCTGAAGTAGAAGAAAAAATCTTTTAGAGAGACAATAAAGGTTTTAAAACTATTTTAAACTATCCTTCAAAACATGGATGTTTTTTTAAGCTCCCCGTTTTTAAAAATATATCTTTATATTGGTTCACAACACCAAAGATGACAACAAAATTTGTCTAACAGGCTCACTGTTATAAATCCATCAATTTTACAAATGTTTGTTTTTAATGCAAACCAGATTAAAAGTCCTACAAACACACAAAAAAAAAAGAATAAAAAAAATTAAAAAAAAGAACTCACCTCACTGTTGAACAGCAGTCTCCCAAAGAGTAGCTTGGCTTCCTCTAAACCACCTTCTAGGTAAACGGCCCCTAAACAATTAATAAATCAATAAATAAATCAATAAATAAATAAAAAACTACCAAAGGAGGAATACTCAATTACACAAAAAGTCTAATTTTGCACTAAAGCAAATAAAATTTAGGATCAAGGTCTGAAGTATCATGTGACACTAAAAACTGTTTACAAAAATACAGTTTTTGACTATTTCTGACCAAATAAATACATGTGTACGTTTCTGTCTTTGTAAACATAAACTATCTTCTTTCAAAAACATTAAAAATCTAAAAGCTATCTTTAAATTCTGTGAAAAATGAATATTCGTTTGCTCCGGATATGACCTTACTATCTTCAAAAAGATTCAATTAAGACTGTCTCTCACTCATCCAAACTTGTGTGTATATATAATGTGTACAATACAAATTAAACCAAGAAGTGTTGTTAACCTAATGCATCATGTTAACTAACATATACACCTTGTAATGTTAAGAAATTTGCCAATGCATAAACAAATGTTAACAAATACAACCTACAGTAGTAAAGGGTTATTACAACCAACTTTTAGGCTTAAATTAAATACCACATTTGCTTTAATGAATAATTAATCTGTTATAGAAGAAAGGTCTGCTACTACTAATAGGACAACATTATATTAGACGTTCCCATCAGGTTTTAGTGGAAATATGTAGGCTGGCTGTGGTATAATCAGTCATGACTTTGTTGTTATATTTTTTCAACCTAGTTGGCACTTCAATTATCCACTAGTGAAATGGTTTTTAATCCTGGTTTTGTGGACCCACAGCTCTGCACATTTTGTATGTCTCCTTTATTTAACACGGATTCAAATTATCAGGGTAGGTAAGAGTTCCATGAACTGAACTAAGGCTTTTCTTTTCTTTTTCATCTTTTAGATTATGATTTGGGACACTTCTATATGGGGTCATAATTAAATACAGGTCTGATGTTTAGCAATGCTACCGCATTCATGCAACTTTTACGTCACTTTAAATCAATATTCGTCAAAATTTTGCACAGATTTTACATATAGTACTGGTAGTTCTTTGGCCACTTTGTGAATATAGAAGACGGCAGCGAAGTTAGTCAGTGGAAGGTCAGTGAGCTGTAATATTCATAAATATTACAGTGACAACTTTATACAAACAAAAATGTGAGGAAAAACTTTGAGAAAATCTTTGCTCTCTTTCTTATCCTCGTCTGCCTCCTTATCCGCTGCGCATAAATCTGCTGGCTTCTGCAGCACAACTTATCAATGAACGTATAAATGTTGATTTCAGTAACATCTGTTTACTTCAGTACAATTCCATGCGTCTTTGTTATTGTTCTTTTGTGAGTTCAGGTCAGTTCAGGATCGTGACCTGTTCAGACTCGAATCTAAGATTGGCAACATTTAAAAAAATAACACGAACAGCCAAAAAAAATAAAAATATATCAGATCATAGCCTAAGTGTGTCAGATAAGAGAGACAATCAATGTGCAAATCAGTGGGTCCCCAGGTCCAGGATTGAAAACCATTACACTAGTGTTTTGCACAGCCTTTGCCGGTTATCCCCAATTTACAGAACCACAGACAAATGCGTAACTAGCAGTCCTTTAATGACTTCATGTCAAGAGCAACATTTTGACCTCAGTGTGTTGAAATACAGTATGAAACACAGACAGTCATCATACATGAGAAAGCACTAACCTATCAGGGCTTCAAAACAGTTTGCCATGGCATGTCGGAGGTCTGATTCTCTGCACAGGTCAGGGCCGTGAGCATATAACATGAACCGATCCAACTCCAATTTCTGGGGATCCAAAACAATGATAAAGATTAACAAACATAAATATGAAATTTGTGGGACGGATGAGTTGTCCAGTTGTGTCACAAGGTACCTTCTTCAGGGTTCCTACACATTTTCCATTTCAAAATTCCATACTTTTCCAGACTCAAATTCCAACCATATTTAATTTCTTATAAATGTAAAAAAATAAATAATAATTGTTTGAATATTGTAGCTCATAAAAATCCATTTCAATTCAATACAATCTCATATAATTTCAACGTGCAGCATTTTATTGAAACTGCAATGCTAAAGTACGGGATTACAAATAATACTGTAACTGATCACATTTATTTAGAAAATGCTATTTTTAGTAGGATATGCTATCCAGTATAATAATGTTTGCTATACTATAAATGAGGTAAATTAATCATCTTTTTTGGGTAGCATTTTTGCTCTCTCTGTTGGCTGTTTCTGATCAAGGAAATGTGAAGTCCATACTTTCTAGTACATACTAATGTATAGTATAGACTTTGAACATCTAGTAAACAGTCACCTTAGCAAGCATAGCAAGATGCTGATTCTGAACAATTGCTGTGCGATATGTGGCAAGTCCTCCCTCCTCCAGACTTGGGAACAGGTAGTAGAGATGCACACTGAAAAAGAAAATATGACGAATATAAGACTTACAATAGGCAGACAAACGAAAGCTGAGAGAACAACAGACTGCGATTGCAATCTGTGCAACAGCTCTGAAATCACAAGGAAACTTCAAAAGCTAAACTCAATAAGACATGTCATCTATGTAATGGCAGATTTATAGCAATGGTAAAAGGTCATAGATCTCACCTGGTCAGGAACTCAACAACTGCATCACCAAGAAACTCCAAGCGCTCGTTATGATTGATTCTGTTAAAGAGACAGGGATTGCACCTTTACAAAATCCACTTATTTGTTTGATTTTGAATGGTTACACTGTCTTTTCATGGACAAAATGTAAAAAGTATATTTTTTCCATAAATGAACACTAAATGTACGAAGTTACAACAAACAAATAACTTTCACTGGAAAAAATACAAAAAACAAAAAAAAACACAAACCTGGAGGGTGATGGGTCATCCTGGCCCAATCGTGACATAATATTGATTAAGGTGTTAATTCCTAGTGGAAAAGGGACAGAACCGTCAGCAGAGTAGGACATCAACAAAAAATAAAGCTCTCACATACAGTACATGAACTTAGAGATTTGCTAACCTTTCTTCCTCATGTACATATGATGCACTTTCCGGTCTCCATATTTGGGCTGGCGTATGCCACAGTTGGACAGAGAGTTGCGAGCATGGTCAGGATTCATCCCAAAATTAAGATGATGACTGGGGTGAGTCATTGCCAACTGAGCAAAGAAAGAAAAGCAAAAGATATACCAAGTGAAAATGATAATACATAATGTGAATCACAGCACTGGCTGTTGAACACAGTAATGACCATTTATGACCATTAAATACTTTAAAGCAAGGCTAACACATAGTTGTAGTTACATAATACGCTGTATTATGCATACTAGACAAGTAATTTGGCGGTCATTTTGTAAAGAAAAACTACACGCCTGCGCACATACGTATTCAAATGCTCTTGCCTATAGACTAAAGAAGTAAACTTATGAGCAAGCCGTCACCGTTCTCACAGATTCATGTTTTTTGAAGTTCAAGATGATAACGGTATCGTTTCAAAACTATTTCAAAGTTTGCGTTCTCAAGCCACCAAACACTGTTGCCATGCAAATAAATGGCCAGAACGCATAACAAATTTTCTATTTTAATTTAAAATGGTGTAGTGTAAGTGGCCCCAAAGTAAATAACTAATGATTTTTTACAACGGAAATGAATCAATCAAAAACTTACTTTAGCTGGACAATAACTTTTTTCTAGAGCTGCTGTACAGCCCAAAGTCTTCCATTATTTTCCTATTATCACTAAAGCTGCTTTGAAACAATCTGTATTGTAAATAGCACTATATAAATGAAGTTGACTTGACTTAGACATTGAACTAATGCAAAATTAATGCATCTGCATGCAAAAAAGGAAAAACTTTTCTGTTTTTAGTATGTGGGTGAGTTGTTTACTTTTTAATTAGCCTTTCCCTCAACACCATTTTGTAGTAGGATATAATGCCCACGAATTATGAGGACATATTCCTGGACATGCTAAAAACACAATATTCCAGGAAGAAAAACAACCCTACAAAAGTCTTTTTTCTTTCACCTGCAGCAGGCATCGTTCCTTGAACATGTAACCGATCAGCTTGTCCAAATGCATCAGGCACTGGTGGTAGCGGATGTGGTGGGTGAGAACTGGCAGCATCATGGCGTGCTGCAAAAAAGCAAAACTGAAGTGCTCTGAACACTCTTAAGACAACAGCATGTGTGAGAAAGTGTTTTGTAGAGATTCATCGTGCAAAGTGTGCTTTATTGAATATAAATACTTTTGTTGTACAAACCACGTGTTGCATAAAACAACATACTATAGCTCAACACACAGTAGCTAGGCCAGATCAGATTTCTCTTGGCCTTTTCTGACAATGGTGATTTTCTTCTTTCTTTCTGACAAAGGTGGCTTTCTCACCTTTTTTATGCATATTTATTACCCAGTCTGCAATTGCAATGATATGCCAATCAAGAAGGTGTCCTAAAGATTTTATTGACTTTTCAATAGAGTTTTTTAAAGGGATCGTTCACCCAAAAATTAAAATTATCCCATGATTTACTCACCCTCAAGTCATCCTAGGTGTATGAGACATTCTTCTTTCAGACGAATACAATCGGAGTTATATTAAAAATTGTCCTGGCTCTTCCAAGCTTTATAATGGCAGTAAATGTTTCTGTTTTGAAGTCCATAAAAGTGCATCTATCCATTATAAAAGGGCTCCACACGCCAGGGGGTTAATAAAGGCCTTCTGAAGCAAAGCGATGCGTTTGTGTAAGAAAAATATCCATATTTAAAACTTTACAAACTGTTATCTCTAACTTAACTGTGGTATGCGTGTTAGCGTGATAGAGCAATACAAAACTTGGTTCTCACGAGAAATAGCATATTCTCACCGGAGCGTTCTATGTCATACAGCAGTCTCTTGTGAACGCGCGTACGACAGTTAGCAGAAGTTTGAGATTACAGTTTGTAAAAATGTATATATTTCTTACACAAATGCATCGCTTTGCTTCAGAAGGTCTTTATTAAACCCTGGAGCCATGTGGATTACTTTTATGAAGATAGATACACTTTTATGAACTTCAAAACAGAAACAGCCATTCACTGCCATTATAAAGCTTGGAAGAGCCAGGACATTTTTTAATATAACTCTGACTGAAGAATGTCATTTTTGGGTGAACTATCCCTTTAAAACAGGTTTTAATTTTGAGACAAGCGCAATGTTAAGATATGACAGTGAACTTATTCAGGAATCACCATTTTTTCACATTTTGCTATTTTGCCGATTTTCACAATCTACACACCATGTGATGTGAAATAATAATCATTTAAAGCATTTTAGCATAGAGCTGCAACAGAACAAAATGTGAAGAAAAATAAATAAAATCAAGAGATCTGAATACACCGTTTTATTCAAATCGGTGCTAACCAGTGCTCACCACACAACTTAAACTCAAATGAAAAGTTTTACATTTAAATGTGCATGTTTATCTGGAAAAATAAATCAAAGTTTGATTTTGACAGCCCTAGCTCACACTGTGTGTGTGGGAGTGTGTGTGTACCTGGCAGACATCAGAGCGGATACCAGTTTTCCAGAAACCCTGACTGCTGAGCTCCACTGTGACCTCCCTTCTCATCGTATTCTTCTGCCTGATCTTCTGCAGAGCTTCCTGAAAATCAGAGTTTTTGGACACAGTATTCACACCATTAAGACAATGTACTTTCCCAAATTTCAGGACTAAAAACTCTTGCCACTCTTCAAACTGCTCATGTACTTAATGCACAGCCTTGTCTTTTTTATTTTATTTAGCATTTCTAAAAGAGAAAAAGAACATCATGCTACCCTTCCATCATAGCCATATTTGTCATTTTAATGTGTCTTTGTCACATTAGCTATTTCTAACTACATAAACAACATATGCAGACACTTACCTCCCTTTGTGTTAACTTCTGTTTGTCAATTTGTTTAACCTTCGGGCTGTTGGCCAGCAGGTGCCGCAATTTCACATAACTCTTCCACAACTTTTGATACCTGCAATGAAAGCAGTAATCTGCAGTATTTTATCCATTTCATTATATTATTATTACAATCATTATTCATGACACAAAAAAAAGGGCCAAGCCCATATATAGAATTCAAACTAACAAATATGCGGGTGTACAAACTTTTCCAAAAATAGCTGGGATATTGGCTTAAACATGAATGCTAATGGAAATCATGACACGGCTTAGTGCAATTATCAAATCACAAGGGCAACAGTTTTATAAAACAAACAAACACGTTTCTGAGTGTAGTGCAGCACTGTGTTCATTTAAACAAGCAGCTCATGATCGAGTGTTTTCAGTGTAAATGCTGCTCTACACAAACTCCATCTCTGCATCCGAGTTTGGGTTGCTTATAATATATATATATATATATATATATATATATATATATATATATATATATATATATATATATATATAATTATATTGCTTATAACATGCATTTGGAAAGGCAACATGCCTAACCCATTTCACCAGACTTATAATAAAAAGTTTATAAACCAGTTGCCAACAAAAGAGAATCTTTAAAGCTGTAGTCCGTAAATGTTGTCTCTTTGTCACCATCTCTGTTTGAAAACTGCAATTGCAGTTTTTTCCCCGGAATTATTGTCTTTACATCGGTGGTGCATCGGCACGGCTCCTCAGTGAGGATGTATCTAATGTTTTGAAGAGTATGTGCGGCTGTCTGTCAGTCACCGCACCGGTGTGAATACTGTACTTCAGAATAATTGCTACCAATGGTGATAAAATCTAACGATCGCTTAGCTCATATCACATCAAACCGTGCAAATTATTATTATTATTGTTATACTTTGTTCTCAAATTGTTAATGTTAACAACATCAGCATTGCGTGACTACATGTATTTAGCGTTACCTGTAGATTTCAATTTCTGTACAGTCTAATCTTTTGCTTTTGACTACGGGTGAATCTCCAGCTGTCACTGATGATTGTTGTTTGGACCTTTCTGGATTACAATCCACCATCAAAATGATACATTTAATTATTCCAGCTGCTGTGAAAAAAAGGCTATAAATGATCCACCACCTGCAGCATCCTCACATGCAATATAGCCCGGGACTCCTTCTTTATGTATACAGACGTGAGGTCTGGCGCAAAGACGAACGCCGCCATGCTTGAAAGCTACCAGTACCACTCAAACTATAACACATTATTACAAGCTTACCGTTGTTAATCGGGCCAAGGTAAGGAGATAGTTTTGAACACTGGCTGGTTATGTACTTGCTCAAATTGATTTTGGATCATTTTTAACCAAAAACAGACTGCAGCTTTAAGGGCTCCCTGCAGTTTTCCACCAAAATAAAAGCTTGAAGGTTTAATATACATATCAGTATTGTAATTTTACAGTTGTACTGCAAAATAAAATTAATATTTTATATTATTTTACTGAACAATAGTATTATCACGAAAGTAATACACGTCTCTTTCATTTTTCTCAAAATATATAACATCACAATTAAAAATCATACTCCTAATGATTAGTATTATTTTATCATATTGAATACTTATTTTTATTAATTTTGTTTACATTTTTTTCCAGTGAAACGACTGGCTTCTCCAATCATTTGGGGAATTTCATTTTATACTCAGTCAGCAAAAAAAGAAACATCCTCCCACTTTCAACTGCTTTTTTTACCATTAAATTTCTTGTGCAAATATTTGTATGAACATAAAAAGATTCAACAAATGAGACATAAACTGAACAAGTTTCACAGACATTTGATGAACAGAAATGGTATAATGAGTACAGAAAAGGGGGGGAGGTCAAAATCAAAAGTAGCAGTCAGTATCTGGTGTGGCCACCAGCTGCTTTAAAGTCCCTGTAAAGTCAAAATTAAATGTGTGTTCTAAGTTTGTCACACCACAGACAAATGTGTTATTAACCACCCAGCCAAATTTGAATCTCTAAAAAATCAGCCAAGTAAATAAAATAGCTTCAAAATCTTGAAAATATAAGCAGCATTCTCTGCCCTCAAACACTGGGGGCGTGTCCGCTGTCACCGCTGAAACCACGCCCACTCGCAGGAAAGCTGCCGTAAGCACACAAGACAACACTCACGTACAGCTCATGACGGCACCAGATGTCGGCGGGACAGGAGGATGAAGGCCGGCGCAGAGATAATCGGTTCAGCCCCATTCTGCAGCGGATTATCAGTGAATCCCAGTTGTCTCTGATGAAAGTTTGTAAAACTATCCGGTGTAAAATCACTGCAGAGGCAGGTGTTGGTGTTGATCCTCAGCTCTCCATCAAGGTAGCTGTTCACAAAATTAATCCACCTCTTCTAGATATCAAAGTTTTTAACGGTACTGACAGTAACTCGCGATCGAACTGATGCGAATGTGCTCTAGTTATGATCGTGTTAGGGGAGGGCCCAGGCTCAGTGGCTCCAGTGCGTCATCGACAGTTATGATAGAGCCACTGATTTAGCCCCGCCTAAAAAAAATCCTGAACACAGCAATGGTGAAAAACTGTTTAACGGTTTAACTCCACAATTCAGTACTACACAGTTCACAGTCTTTGTAACGTGTTTCAGCAATACATTTATAATGGGTTTAAAAACAAATCTCAGAATTGCCTTTACAGGGACTTTAAGTTATACAGTGCAGCTCATCCTCATGGACTGAACCAGACATGTCAGTTCTTGCTGCGAGTTACTCCACTCTTCCACCAAGCCACTTGGAAGCTCTCGCACATGTCTGAGGGGGACACATGGTTACATGTGGTTTGGCACTGCAAGGACAATCAGCTGTCCTTCTTGTCTCACTGTAACACCGTCTTAGAAGTCATACATTACAATACATACATTGCAGTTTATTACTCTGGCCACATCTGCAGTCCTCCTGCCTCCCTGCAACGTGACTATGGCCTGTTCATTTAGGTGATCAGGAACCCTGGTCATCTTTCTCCTGGTGCTTTTTAGAGTCAGTATAAAGTGTCCCAAGTTATTGTAACCGTGACCTTAATTGTTGACTGTAAACTGTTAGGTATCTTAGATTTCTGTTGAGACATTCAGATGGTAGAGTCAGAATTTGGCGTAAACAGAATGAGAACATGGATCCATCATGCCTTGTTACCACTGTGCAGGCTGGTGGTGGTGGTGTAATTGTGTGGGGGATGTTTTCTTGGCACACTTTAGGCCCCTTAGTGCCAATTGGGCATCGTTTAAATGCCACAGCCTACCTGAGCATTGTTTCTGACCATGTCCATCCCTTTATGACCACCATGTACCCATCCTCTGATGGCTACTTCCAGCAGGATAATGCACCATGTCACAAAGCTCGAATCATTTCAAATTGGTTTCTTGAACATGACAATGAGTTCACTGTACTAAAATGGCCCCCACAGTCACCAGATCTCAACCCAATAGAGCATCTTTGGGATGTGGTGGAACGGGAGCTTCGTGCCCTGGATGTGCATCCCACAAATCTCCATCAACTGCAAGATGCTATCCTATCAATATGGGCCAACATTTCTAAAGAATGCTTTCAGCACCTTGTTGAATCAATGCCACGTAGAATTAAGGCAGTTCTGAAGGCGAAAGGGGGTCAAACACAGTATTAGTATGGTGTTCCTAATAATCCTTTAGGTGAGTGTATATTGTGATTACAATATGACATTTTGGAACAAATTGTGCAGCCTTAGAAACAAGCACACAGTAAACTTTGTTCTTTTAAAAAAAAAAAAAAAAAAAAAAAAAAAATCGCATTTTAAAATTGCAAAAGCTATTATTCTTAGTCAGCTAGATTAGTCGACCATTTATGTTTGCTGTATATTATAAGCTTACATTTAATTTACTGTCATGTTAATGTTATGTTTTAAAAATAATACATTATATCAAAAATTATATATCTGGAGCGGAAAACAAAATAATTTCATTTTACCTCAGACCAGCATCTGCTCTGTGCAACTTGCGGTGGGCTAAAGAGAAATATACACTCGGAAGATGAGCTTTCTTATAGGCTTGGTATACTACCGGTTATGAGGGACAATACGGGTATGAAATTTTATACCGGTTTAAAGGGGAAACATTACATCTGTTTGATTCATATATTAAGTAGGACACATCAAATTGATACACAGTCTTCTAGGTGTTTGTTAGACTAGTCAGCTGCAAAGTTTCTGGTTAAACAAATTAAAATAGTTGTGGCGCACATTATAAGAAACACTTCAGAAAACCCTTACCATCAGATGTTAAGCTAAGAAGCAAGAAGAGAGACACTTACTGTGGGTCTCCGGCGTAGCTAAGCTGAGCGGGTCGGATACCAAAATGCACAATGATGGGGAAAGTGATGACACTGGAGTTGAACTGCTCACGGTCTAAC
Organism: Rhinogobio ventralis; assembly: GCA_039654625.1. Classification (NCBI taxonomy): domain Eukaryota; kingdom Metazoa; phylum Chordata; class Actinopteri; order Cypriniformes; family Gobionidae; genus Rhinogobio; species Rhinogobio ventralis. The sequence continues at coordinate 11,912,348 of CM077212.1, read as the reverse complement.
TGGTCAATCCTCACAGAGCTGGGTTTCTGTGCAAGTACAGGCACACACATAAAAACACATTTAAAGGGGGCATTTTAAACATTAAAATGTTTCGATGACATGACATCGGTCTTTGAACTTATAGACTGCAACAGTAAACACTGCATTAAACGCCTTCTCCCATGAAAACCATCAGTTTTAATTTGATTGCCATTCGCAATGCATGGGGTTGTAGTTAATTCCCTTACTGAAGTAGTTCTTTTTGTATTACTTTTTTACTTTAAAAGTTTGTAATGTTTTGATCCACCACGTCACTGGTTGGCTTGGTTCATAGCTCATAATGCTTTAAGAAAGGGTGTTTCTTAATTAGCTAGGTCGTGAATCAGTATGTTATGTACACGAATTAGGGCACTGGTAAGGACAGCAAGGACTCTGGCTCACTACACATTGGGACCTCAGTGACTATTTCCGGCAACATGACAATGTCATCATTGTACAACATCACTACTGGTATTAATGAACAACAGAAGAACTGAGATTTTTTTTATGTTGTTTTAAGTACAATATGAGAAATACTTTGCTTGTTACATGCAACATTTCAGCCATACATTATAAATGTTAGCTAGATTACGTTCATTACCTGTCTAGCGATGTATGTTTATGCTGAAATATAATTAAATAATGTTTTGTATTTTTAAAAAAAACATTTGCAAAACTCTTGCATCATTATGTGTACAACTTCCGTTAAGGGAACATAGTGAACATCGCACCCCATTGTTTTCACGGTGCATTGTGGGACTTTTTAGGGAGCAATAGTTTCAGTGGCCTGGATGGATTTTGCGATTGAGACATCCCTTTAAATGGCCGACTCCTCATCAGTGCCCTGATTACTGAACTGCTGAGCTGATTGAGAGGCACCCAAAGAAAAATATTTTCCAGACCAACTAAACTGAAAAAGTGAACGGGCATTAAAGCACATTTTTGACTGACATTCACAAAAGTTTAAAATCAGATATCTACAGCACATATATTAGATAAAGAATTGTTCAAGGCATGCAAGAACCAAAAAGAACTACAAACATTCTGCTAAACATTTTCTTTTGTGCTTGAAATAACATATAGATGAGCAAATGACAGCAAATATTTTAGCTACTGATGTCAGTGTAGAAAGACACTCACCCATTTCTTATTTTATTCCACAATATTTCACCACATAAAAAAAAAAAGATTCATTGACTTGCTCTGTGCCATTATCTCACAGAGACATCATGCCACGTTTGTGTAAATGTGTTTTACCATGCCAGGGTTGGTGACGATCATGCCCTTGCACTCCTCAGCATATTTCTGCCACTCCAGTTCCTCCCACTGTAGCATATTTGCGATCTCCTCTTCGGGAACCAGAGCCGTGCTGCTGCGCAGCAGGTATAGCAACACCTGGTGCATTGACAGCACCTCCTTTCCTCCATCTGACACACATGAGCAGACAGGAAAACCAATGTAAAATGGATTATAATTTTATAAAAATGATTTAAAAATAATTTGTGTGTGGACATACACATATTAAGCTGAACTGGCAACCAAATTTCTTCATGCGAGTTTGAATAAAACAATGAGTTTAACTGGCATAATAGCGCACCAGTGATTACACAAGAATCTTGTTACCATCTTTACCATGTCATTTTTGTTTTTTTAATTCTGTCATTTACTCACCCTGATATAATTCGATCTTGATTTACTAACGGCATAATGACTCACTGTAACACTATATAAAGCACTGAGAGTGTCAGCCAAAAACTACATGCAGCTCGCTGATCAATTATCACATTCATTTTCAATCATATTCTTCTTCTGGCACTCAATGGCAGTTGCAAACCACCCTAAAAGGTTAATCTCCACCACTATGAACTTATTGTAAAACTTAAGTATAGTTTAGTTTACAACTTTAACTTAACTTTCACCATCAACTTATTTGCTGACACTTTACTCAAACTGGCCATTCATTAGATTATCTCCTTTTGTGTTCTGCGTAATAAAGAGTTATCCAGATTGTAAAAACATGTAACAACAATTTATTTTATAAAGCACTAGGATTTCTGGGCTTCTTGTAATGTTTATTGCTTTAGGTCCCACTCGGTAGAAATCACTGTCCGTGAATAAGGCCACGTACACACTGCAGATACATTTGGTTGTCAATTCACCTTTTAGAGCTTAAGCCTGTTCTGTACAAACACTGTTCAATAATCTACGGGAGTGACCATCGCATTCTACAACTGAATTAACGGTCACAGGTAGTGACAAACGCAACAAAATTTATGCAGTGTGTACAGAACCAGATTATTATTATTAACCTAGTTGTTAATGACGTATTTAAAAGCACATCAGAGACGTGTCTCTCTTCTGTATGCATGGTGCAAGAACATTATAGAGAGCCTTATCTAATTTGTGTTGCCAGATCTTGCTAAAAAAAAAAAATAAGGAGTTTATAATGGAAATAAGATTGAAATATTGTGACCCGTACCTGCCTACTTTAACAACCATAAACCATAAAGTATTGCTTTATGAGCCAAGCCTAACCAACAAGCCCAAAGATGCTTATAATAAGTGGACATGGCAACACTGCAAGATTTTGACACTCTGTGAAGCAGACTTCCAAGCATAAACAAAACACAACACTATTTTAACGATCTAAACGCATGGTTTAAAGCGCACGGCGCAAGTGCACTTAGGGCGTATCCGAATCCATTTTTGCTAGTTTAATGATGGGAAAAATGGTCTGCGTGCCTGGCGCATGGTCTAAAAGGGTTGTCCCTATTCTCTTAATGAGTAATGGGTGTGTTTTGGGCGTAATATGCAATAAATCAATCAGAGTCTCATCTCCCATTACCATTAAAAGCTAGTTGCGCTTGCGGCATGGCCGATTCGCCATTTACATGGCGGAATTTGCAAGCGGAAAAACGGAACGCTTCTCCAGAGAGGAATCCTTTTATTTTTCATATTTAAATGTGTTGCTGCAGCGTGTCCCTATATGTGTAATAAGCAGAGTGTACGCACGTTGGGCACCCGCCTATAGGTGCACATTACTAATTCACCCTTTAAATAACAAAAAAAATACTGCAGTATTGACTTTAGACCAGGTTTTTGTTGGTCAATGGCAAAGTCCATTTCAGTTGCCTCAAAATAGCAATGCGCCAACAACCTCGTTTTCAGACCAGCACGCCCATGGGCGAACAGATGGGTGCAAGTGCATTTGCTATTTAAACAACGTGGCACTGGACGTGAAAATGAGAACTGCGTCGGGCTGAAACTAGCAAACAATATTTGCATTGTGCAAAAACGGCACCAGGTGTTGACAGTGATACGTCAGGTTATATCGACTGCCAAACATAGTGATTCTCTGGTCGCTGTAATAATACTTGTAATAAAACTGTGGATTCCAAATACACAAGACACCAGAGCGTTGCTATGGTTGCTTGCTACCTTGTATTTACTAGTTTTTATTACATCCAACTTCTCCCAATTGACAGTTGTGACACTCTTCCATTTTATTTTTTATACAGTGTTTTCCTTAATGTGCTGACATTACCTATTGAAACAAAGTCAGATGGGGCATAATCAAAGGACTAGTCTCATTTTTTTATAATGCAATGCAATTTAATGATGATTGAATGTTCCTCAAAAGCCTGTTTTATTATATTTGATACTTACAATTTAAAAAGATTTTTCTAAAACTGATGTATGGATAATCAAGTAAATCCAAGTTAATTCAATTTAGTTAGTGTTCCTCTTGAAATAATACTAAATATAAAATATATTCTTATGATTACTTTATAAAAATCAGTAAATATTTCACAGGTCTTTTTGTTATCAATCAGACGACAGAAGGTATATAGTAGATTGTTTTGTAGTAGAACATGTTTAGATCATGTTGATCATTTAGAGGCCTTAGGAATTGGTGTATCAAATATGATACAGTACACTTTGTAGGGTTATCAAAAATGTATACAATTTTTACACAAAAACTTTTACTGATATAAAAAGAAAGATTTATTTTACAGTGGATAGCAGCTTTACCTTGCTTCTGTCATTAGTAAATCCACTCCATTCATATGTTCACCCAAATAAATTATTAGCCAGTAATCAATCAAAATGTCTTTTAACTGGTTAGCAAAATTACATTTTGTTCTTTAAGATTTTTTAAATCAGCCATCTACCAATCATTTGGCATCTTCATATGAGGAAATGCTCACTTTCATCTGCAGTGTATTTGCCCACTATCACAGCTATATGGCTGACACAATCACAAAACAACATCAATCAAATGTAGAAACTCACCCGGAAGAAACCGAACAAATCGTGGCATGAAATGAAACCTCTGACAACCTGAGGGGCCAATTTCTTCAGGACCTGTATGACAGCAAAACTATATTACTATGGCTATATGCTTATAGCAAAACTCAGTTGTGTCACAAAATGAGTTGATGCACCCACAAAACGCACCCCTAGCTTATAGTGCGTTTGTTAGCTGTGTGTGCACGTTACCTGTGAGGTTCCAATCGTACAACTCCAAGATGTCTTTAAAGAGGTATGAGGAAAACAGCTCCAGGCCTTTAACGCAGTAGTTCTGGTCAAACACAACAGATTACAAATAGCAGAGCATTTGGGTCACTTCACCGGTGCTAGAAACAACCAAGATGTCTAAAGTAGCTTGCAAAATAATATTAATTACAATGGATTACAATTAATTTTCATGAATAATTGTTAACAGTTAAAAGTGTCATTATGAGAATGTTAATTGTATATTATGAATAGTGCAAATTATAACAAATGATAACCATTTGAACTGGAGTGCCACAGACCTCAGGTGACATCTCTTCTATAAAGTGGATGGTGTAATCGATGTTGAAACGAATAACCCGACACAAAGGGATCTAAAACGGGGAGGAAAACACGTTAAATCTCATCAATACTCACCCCCATTGATACTGCTTTTACTCCATAAGCACTTTTGAGTTTATGAAATTAAATACAACTGATGATCTATGAACAGTATCAGTAACATCCTTTTCACACTTCCCTGAATCAAAATCCACAATAATGCACTCATGAGGGAAGTATATAAGGTGAGACATTTACACAAGTTTAAAATCAGATATCTACAGCACATATATTAGATAAAGAATTGTTCAAGGCATGCAAGAAACAAAAAGAACTACAAACATTCTGCTAAACATTTTCTTTTGTGCTTGAAATAACATATAGATGAGCAAATGATTAACTAGAACATCAAAAGTTATTTTAGCTGTTAGACTACTGTTATAAGCAGAAAAACTTAAAGCTTGCTTTACTGACAGTTACAACATGGCTAATCTGCTGTCCTTGTGTATATGATGTTCAAGTAAACACAGACAAGGTTCTAGCTTTTAGTTATATAGTTTGAACGCAACCACGCAGCAGTTGTATGCTTACATTAGTAAGTGGTGTGTGAGAAAAGCAGGAAAAGCCCTCAAACAGGTACTCATGATCGTCGTACTCAATAACCGTGGGTCTATCTGTCTGAAAGAGAGAGCAAGAGTTACATTAAATGGTAGAAACAATACGAAAACATAAAAAAATAATAATTTGATGAATTTGTTAGTTTAAGACAGCACAGAAACCTACCAGGAAGTTGGTAGGTGGGGACACAGTTATTCTGTAGTGGAACAGCTTGCCGGCATTGTTACTCATCGGCCGACACTCTTTCACCGGCTGTAAGAGAGGGAGAGAGAGAGAGAGAGAGAAAATCACCAATCCAATCAGCTTGATATCCCAGACTGATGATTAGGGCTGCAATCGAACCGCAATCGCGATTTGGCTTACGTGCGATTATGAAAGCGTAAAGGCTGCGATTTGAAATAAATAAATATATGTCCAGCGTGTTAGTGAAGAGCGGCTCTGTGATCAGTAGTAAACGCTGCTCCGTCTGAAAGCACGCTTATAACGTGCGTTTGAAAAAACAAAAAAAGAGAACATTTAATAACGTTTAAACTCATATCGTCAGTCGAGTGTTTGATATTTCCTTTTTGTGAGCTGATGTGGCTTATCATCACAGAATGAGGCAGACGATTAATTATTTTATAGTATTCCATACAGTGATGAAGTCAATGTCGATTAGCACTGCATTATAATATACTATATTATAATATACTATAATATATTATGAAAATCATGAAAAGGCTTTTAAGAACTCAAATACACCATATATTGTCGCAGTCGTGTGTTTATTGTCTTCATGTTTAATCAAAGCGTTTCTATCTTCCTTTTATTCAGCTACACAGCGCGAGCTTCACATTAGGGATTTCTTGAAAACGTACTCTGTTACTTAACATAACCTCGGGTCCCTGAGATAAGGGAACGAGTACTGCGTACTGCAATAGGAATAATTCCTTTTCTCGAAATACTGAAGCATTTGTAAAATCACGCAGTGCTACTGCACAGCCAAAACAGTGTCGAGACTTCTCGCACGCTATTAGCTGGCCAGTGGGAACTGCATAAACCAATGACAGAACAGCGTAACTGAGCGAACCAATGGGCACTAAGCCCGCGAAGCTGAGCACAAAAGCCCGCCAAATGGGCGAGGCATCTGCCCATAAAGTACGCTGTAATGCCATAAACGTCAGGTTATATCGACTGAAGCGACGATCACCCGTTGTTAGCGCCATTGCACGGCCTTCTACGCAAGACTCGCTTCCTTATCTCAGGGAACCGAGGTTACGTTAAGTAACCGAGTACGTTCCCTTTCGAACGGTCAGTCGTACTGCGTCTAGCTAGATGCAATTGGAACCCGTTTAATCTCGCCGTGCTATGATAAGCGCAATGAAATGTACTCCCTCAGGTTGAACACTTATTAAAAAAGGGCCCAAGACTAGAGTTATTGACATATCATGAGATATATATATATATATATATCCTTATGCGTACTGGGCTCATAGAGGCCAGTGACCGTAAGCATTGAAGCATATGAAGGCCCCAGATGCCAACTTATGAAGGGGACAGGCTTCACAGAGGCCGCCTTATTATTCATTATACAGCAAGGATCTGTGCCTGCAGCGCAGGGACCTCCAAGCTGTAGAATCTGGTAAAAGTAGACGTGAGAACCAGCCTGCCGATCTACAGATGTCACCATTAGATACTCCACTAGACCATGCCCAGGAGGAGGCCATGCCTCTGGTGGAGTGAGCTTTGAGTGGAGTGAGGCTCATAGTATCATAGGCTAACACGATCGCGTCCACTAGCCATCTGGCTAGGCTTTGCTTGGTGACCGGAAGTCCCTTAGTGCGGCCACCAAAGCTTACAAAGAGCTGTCTAAAGTGCCCTAACTGGGCAGAGCAGGTGTAACTGTCTCTCGTCCTCAGAGGGGGGAATAGCAGAGAGAGTGATTACCTGTGCTTTGAATGGTGTTAAAAGCACTTTGGGTACATAGCCATGTCTCGGTTTGAGGATGACTTTAGAATCACCTGGGCCAAATTGTAGACAGGATGTGTTCACAGAGCACGCTTGAATGTAACCAAAACGCTTAACTGATGCCAGTGCTAATAGCAGGGCAGTTTTCAGCGAAAGCGGTTTTAGTTCGGCCGTCTGCAATGGTTCGAAGGGAGGTCCTTTTAGTCATCAGTCATCAGTCCTGCAATCATTTAGTCCATTATGTAAAAATCTAGTAGCTCATTATTAAAAGATTAGTTCACTTTAAAATTTAAATTTCCTGATATTTTACTCACCTCCTTCTCATCCAAGATGTTCATGTCTTTCTTTAGGCGAAAAGAAAAGGAAATGTTTGAGGAAAACATTCCAGGATTTTTCTCCTCACCATTGATTTCCATTGCAACCAAAATGTTGAAGGTCCAAATCAATGCCGTTTCAAAGGGTTTCAGAGGCTCTGCGTGATCCCAGACAAGGAATAGGGTCTTATCTAGCGAAACGATCAGTCATCAGTCAAAAATGTATATACTCTTTAACCTAAACTGCTCAACTTGCGCTGCTCTGCGCTCGCCAGTGATTGACCAATCACATCGAAAATTTCACACTAGACGTAGGTGGAAGTACCGCCTCGCGAACGTGCGAGGACGAATACAAACACCCTTTACCAAAAAAAACACTCCATCTTCAACTTTAAAAACATCCGACATCGTTGTTTTTTTTTTGCTACAGGGCATTTGTATTAGTCTTCGTGTGTGCGCTTTGTAAACACGGGGGCGGTACTTCCGCATACGTCTAGTGTGACGTTTTCGACATTATTGCGCAATCACTGGTGAGCGCAGAGCAGTGCAAGATGAGCAATTTAGGTTAAAAAGTATGTTAATTTAAAAAAAAATTGGAAAATGACCGATATTTTTAATAGATAAGACCCTATTCCTCATCCGGGACCTCTGAAGCCCTTTGAAACTGCATTGATTTGGACCTTCAACATTTTGGTTGCAATAGAAGTCAATGAGATGGGGGGGATTTTCATTTTGAAGTGAACTAATCCTTTAAGTGTTCCCAACTGTATCATCATTTCAGAATATTACATATTTATCCTCAGCATAAGCTTCTAAAGCTTCTCTCCTGTACCCCTATTGTTTGCGCTTTTCAAATTATACAGAAGTCTTTTTCCTCCAGTTGTCTTATTAATTCTAAACTTCAGAAACTTTCAAATTTCATATGTTTGCATAAGACAGATGAGGTGACTGCATGAAGGCATATATACCTGTTCACCAGGGTAAATACTGTGTCGAATTCCAGTTCGTCTGGCTTTGGCACTGCACTTGCATAATGGTCCATCATTCATCTGAGATTTAAGCATAAGAAAATAAGAATAAATGTAACTTAACCATAACAATACATACATTAAGCTTACAGTAATACTTTCAATTCAATTCAATTCACATTTTTTGTATAGCACTTTTCACAATACATATTTCAAAGGAGCTTTACAGAAAATGCATGCATCTACATTCAAATTTAGAGTGATCTGTTATCAGAGGTGACTGTGTCCAAGTTATGTATTTTAGAAATGTACATTTACAAATCACGCAGTTAGCTAACAATGTATTAATTTGAGGTAGAAACAATGAGCTAATTGAAGTAAGGAATACATGTTGTTAACAGATGTTTATGATATATAGAAAATGTAACATTGGTGCATTAAGATTTAGAGATGTTGACACTTCAGCAAATATCATGAATTTATAATTAGTGGTTAATTCACGGATTATTTTTCCTCTCCAGATTTGAAATCAGTACTGAGTGAACATCACTGGCTGTGGATTAGATGTGTACTAATGCTTAAAGAGAACCTTGCAGAGCAAGTCAGTTAAAAGTGTAAGAAGCTTAACCAAACCTGCTTGACACGTGAGAACAAACCTCTTGCGGAAGCTCAAATGTGCTGTGAAACACACGAGAATGAGCCTCATTGGTTCTCGCACGTCAAGTGAACATGCTTGAGCTTCCGTTTACCAGATCTGATGTGTGCACTGATGAATGTTTATATGTGAATAAAAGACTAAATTCATTTCGCTTCAGAAAATGTGGACTAAACCGCTCAATTCATATGGATTAGTTTTTATGATCTCTTTATGAACTTTTTGAAGCATCAAAGTGATAGTTTGAGTAGCTGTCAATGGAGGGAGAAATTTTTTTTTATCAAAAAGATTTAATCAAAAATATCTTCAATAATGTTCAGAAGATGAACAAAAGTCTTACAGGTTTGGAACGACATGAGAGTGAGTTAATGATGACAGGATTTTTTTTAGGTTAACTAAAGGCATTACATACTCCGCAAGAACAGAGAAAAAAAAGTTCTCGCTCCCAAGGCTGCAAGAACAAAATGACGTCATTTTGTTCTCGCAGCCGTGGTTTGGGAGTTCTCACCACATCATCTGAGCAGAACTTTTTTCTTGTGGGTGTCCAAGAACTATTGTGCGATTGGTCAGAAATTTAAAGTGGGCGGGGTTAACAGAGGGGGAGTAACAGAGATGTTCGGCACCTGCTTTTCTCGTGAAGTATGGAATGTACTGGCCAGAACGAACTTAGTTTTTCTAACTAAGTTAAAAATAACTTATCAAGTGGTCAAATCCAAGTCTTCTGATGATAACGAATTTAGATTTTTGGTGAAATACAGTAAGCTGAGCCTTGGATAGAACAAACTCTAGATCAAGAATCATATCGCTTACATCAACAATACATATCGTCACATTTTTATATCGTGATATCTCGTTACACCCCTAGTCAAAAGATCAAGGAAATTAGATTTTTCAATTCATGACCCCTTTAAAGTGGATTTGAGCAAACCATACAATAAAACCAAAATTTCTTAGCACAAATAGGCTACAGTGAAGGAATACCTGTCCGGGGTCATTGTACCACAGCTCCTCATGGAGGCGGTCAGGGTGAGCTTTCTTCCTCTTGATCTCAGCGATGACATCAAACACCTCCGAGTCAGAGCTACTGGAGCAGCTGCTACCACCTCCATCAGACTCACACTCTGATTCGCTGGAGCTCTCTTCTGCACAATTATAAAATATTTTTATACACTACCAGTCAAAAGTTTGGAAACTGTACTATTTTAAGCCTTTTCTACTCACCAAGGCTGCATTTATGTTATTAAAAATACAAAAAAAATCTGTAATATTGTGAAATATTATTAAAATGTAAAATAACTTTTCTATTTGAATATATTTTAAAATGTAATTTATTCCTGTGATGCAAAGCTGAATTTTGAGCATCACTACTCCAGTCTTCAGTGTCACATGATCCTTCAGAAATCATTCTAATATGATGATTTGATGCTCAAGAAACATTTATGATTATTACCAAAGTTTAAAGCAGTTGTGTTAAACTTTTTTTAGGATTCTTTGATGAATAGAAAGTTCAAAAGAACAGTATTTATCTGAAATAGAAAGCTTTTGTAACATTATACTACCTTTCAAAAGTTTTGGGTCAGTAAGAATTTTTTTTTTTTTTTTTTTTAATTCAGCAAGGATGCCTTAAATTGATCAAGTGACAGTATAGACATTTACAATGTTGCAAATTGGCATATTAGAATGATTTCTGAAAAATCATGCGACTAAAGACTGGAGTAATGACGCTGAAAATTTAGCTTTGAATCACAGAAATAAATTACATTTTAAAATATATTCAAATAGAAAAAAAAGTTAAAATTGTATATATATATATTATATATATAAAAAATTATACTGTTTTTGCTGTATTTTGGATCAAATAAATGCAGCCTTGGTGAGCAGAAGAGACTTCTTTTAAAAACAAGCAAAATAGTACAGTTTCTAAACTTTTGACTGGTAGTGTATATATTTATACTTTTAAAACAAACCGACAATCATCTTTTACAGCATGTCATTTTTGATTGTATAAAATCTTTTCTTGTCTTAAACATCTGCGTAAACATTGATGACATTCTTTAAGGTCTTAAGGTGTCATGATTTTAATAGGGGTATAAGTGTTGCACATAATTTTTTCTGTTAGTTTTTAATTGTAGGAGAAAAGTTTTTTTTAAAGCTAGGCTGTGCAGTTTCACAATGATAGGACAAACCTTTTTTGGTCCTGGGACTTCCAAAGAAGAAATACATAGACCCTGAGTCTTCGACAAATGCAACTCATCCACACTGTGGGTGTAACCGGTCTTTATGGCCCCTTTATATAACCAATCAAACGTCTTATAAAAGCAAAGCAAAATAGGCCTCAAAATGCAACAGCACGTTCATTTATTTTCTTCACTCTGCAGCTTACCACACCCACTTTTTTTGGATTGTAGCACTTTTTGTAGCAACTGGTGCTGAAACAGGGGCCTCAGTCAGTTTTGAAGTCCATATGAAACCCCTTGTTATGTCTTCACCCTTCACCTCTAAAATATTACCCACATTCCCCCATCTCTTAGTACAGTGATTTGCAAACTTTTTAGATTGGAGTACCCCCTGAGGCATTTACCATACTTCTGCGTACCCCCTCTCTTCCACTTAGACTGCAGTCACACTTTTTCCATTAAGGGACAATATTTGTCCCCTAAATTGACTTTCCAGTGCATTTTTTTATCTTTATAAATATATTTTACAACATTAATAATGTTTTAAATAAAAAAAAAAAAAGTTAAATAGAGAAATATGCGATGATAAAAACGTGAAAAAAAGATTCTTTTAAATACTAAAACCGCTAGTAGGTGGCAGTAAGTCACTGTCTTAATGCGTGAGTTGAGTCATCATTCATTCATTCAGTAACAAATTATTAAATCAAGGACTTTCACAAAAGATTAGTTCAAAGCTGCAGATTCGTTCACAAAACACCGCTGTGTGATAGTTCTGCTGTGGCTTTTGTTGGAACTATTATTTTGTTGCAAAATACAGCAAATACTGACAATACTAAGTTTAAAATGAACCCTTTTGTTTGTTGAACTGTTGTATAAAATTTGCAATCGTGTGGATATTTGGATTTGCATTCATGCTCGTGTAATATTATCAACAAGAACTCACAAAGGGTGTGTTTTGTATCAAAGAGAATTTGAATCTTAAATCTTTTTTAGTTTTATTTTACATATAGATTGAAATAAAAATGGAATAAACAATATTATGAATTATTAAGTTAAAAGTTATGTTTAAAAATGGACTCATGTAGACTTGATAGACCATATTATGTTGGTAAATATTTTAGAGTATGTGCATATTTAAAATCTTGGGACACGGTACCCTGATCCTGGTCCAGTTTGGTCTTGGGCGGTTCCCATTTAGGCCTGGTGGATTTGGCCCGCTCCTGCCTCCGGCCAAGCTCTTCCTCAAAGCGCTCGTACAGATCTCTCAACTTACTGGTTCCCACAACTGTAGAGTCACCCTACAAATGAAAAACAACACATGGAAGATAAGTAACAACTGCTGAAGTCAATGTATCTGATGTATTTTGGCCAAGACACCATCACAATATTTGGTACAAAACTCTTCTGGATCATATATACTGCACATTTTGAAGGCGTAGAGTGCAATTGTTCTTATTGTTCAGAGTATCTACAAGTAAATCATTGTTATTTTGACTTCTTAAAGTTTGTAACAGGATAAATCTCTCAAAACATTAATCTGTTTGGGCAGCCCGACATGTCAACTTCTGTTAAAGGAACACTCCAATTTTTTTGAAAATAGGCTAATTTTCCAACTCCCCTAGAGTTAAACAGTTGAGTTTTACTGTCTTCGAATCCATTCAGCCGAACTCCGGGTCTGTTGGTAGAACTTTTAGCATAGCTTAGCATAGATCATTGAATCTGATTAGACCTTTGCATCTTGCTTAAAAATGACCAAAGACTTTAGATATTTTTCCTATTTAAAACTTGACTCTTCTGTAGTTACATCGTGTACTAAGACCGACGGAAAATGAAAAGTTTCGATTTTCTAGACCGATATGGCTAGGAACTATACTCTCATTCCTGCGTAATAATCAAGGAACTTTGCTGCCGTACCATGGGTGCAGCGGCGCAATGATATCATGCAGCGCCTGAAAATAGGCTAACTTCTGTCAACATAACCAAAGTGACAACCTGCCTTAACAGGGAGCGTGCTGGGGACTATTTTCAGGCGCTGCGTAATATCATTGCGCCTGCTGCACCCATGGTACGGCAGCAAAGTTTTCGAAAATGATAAAACTCAACTGTTTAACTCTAGGGGAGTTGGAAAATGAGCCTATTTTCAAAAAAAGTGGAGTGTTCCTTTAAGTTTGTCAGCTGTTTGTGTTCACTACGGTGATTACCACTTGGTCCATTGGGTCATTGGAGTAGTAGTTCTCAGCATGTGTGCAGCGGATCCAGGCAGGTTTGAGTAACTCTTCCTCTCCTTTCTCATCCTCGTGGCGGTCAGTGGACGTCTCCTCTGCCTCTCTACTCCTGCTCAAGTTCCCAGGTCTCTCTCGACTACTAGAGCCTCCATCTGTTCTCCTCTCCTTCTCCTCCTCCACACGCCGGCGCTTTCTCTCTCGACTGCCCGAGCGACTGTGATTGTGTTTCCGGTGTCTGTCTGAGGGGGGTGAACCTGGCTCATCTCTATGCCGATATCGTTCTCTGGTGGATGAAGGCAATATTACTGTGGTAAAAATAACGTACGAACAGACAACCCAGCGAAAGTACTTTTTAAACTAAGTCTATAAAATTGTGTGTGTTTGGACAAGTTTAAACAACTGAAATAACACAAAAATGCAGTAAAATGTCATTACTTGCTTGGTCACCTGTAATAGTGTCAAAAGGACCCAGCGATGATAAGCAATATTTCTTCTTTTCTTTACAAAAATCTAATTCATGCAGTACCGGTAGTACCAAGAATTGGGTCCATTTGGTACCCGCTGATAGGCAGCTGCTTTCAAATGCTCCAGTGTGTATTTAAAGGTTTTTGCAGCAACATGTTTTTGCTGCATTGTAGCCAATCACAGACATGTTTGTTCAGCAAGTAAACCCAATTGCCAATCAGAGGGGTTAAAGTAAGTCCAAATCTACTCAATATAGACCAGAGATTTGTTCAGTATGAGTTGCTCACGAATCCTTTTGCTACATCCAACAAAATATATACATGTAAAAAAAAAAAATAGTTCCAATAGTTTTTGATATGGTACCCAAATTGGTACCAAGAATCTTGAAATTTAACTCATATTGGTACAGACTACTGAAATGTTGGTATCATAACAAGTTACACTATTGTGTTAACGTATTATGTGGGTATAATATATTCATATTTTTATCAGGACAGATATACATTGTTTAGGCATAACATTATGACCACCTTCCAAGTTCCTAATATTGTGTTGGTCCCACTTTTGCTGCCAAAAGAGCCCTGACCAGTCGAGGCATGGACTCCACTAGACCCCTGAAGGTGTGCTGTAGTATCTAGCACCAAGATATTAGCAGCAGATCCTTTAAGTCCTGGAAGTTGTGAGGTGGGGCCTCCATGGATCAGACTTGTTTGTTCAGCACATCCCACAGATGCTCGATTGGATTGAGATCTGGGTAATTTGGAGGCCAAGTCAACACCTCAAACTCGTTGTTGTGCTCCTCAAACCATTCCTGAACCATTTTTGCTTTGTGGCAGGGCGCATTATCCTGCTGAAAGAGGCCACAGCCACCAGAGAATACCGTTTCCATGAAAGGGTGTACACGGTCTGGAACAATGCTTAGGTAGGTGGTACGTGTCAAAGTAACATCCACATGGATGGCAGGACCCAAGGTTTCCCAGCAGAACATTGCCCAAAGAATCACACTGCCTCCGCCGGCTTGCCTTCTTCCCATAGTGTATCCTGGTGCCATGTGTTCCCCAGGTAAGCAACGCACCGGGCCATCAACGTAATGTAAAAGAAAGCGTGATTCATCAGACTAGGCCACCTTCTTCCATTGCTCCGTGGTCCAGTTCTAATGCTCACATGTCCACTGTTGGCACTTTCGGCAGTGGACAGGGGTCAGCATGGTCACCCTGACTGGTCTGAGGCTATTGCAGCCCCATACGCAACAAACTGCAATGCACTGACACCTTTCTATCAGAACCAGCATTCTCCAACTTCTCGAGCAATTTGAGCTACAGTAGCAGTATACAGTTGATCCTTTGCTCACCAAGTGCATCAATGAGCCTTGGCCGCCCATGACCCTGTCACCGGTTCACCACTGTTCCTTCCTTGGAACACTTTTGATAGATACTGAACACTGCAAACCAGGAACACCCCACAAGAGCAGCAGTTTTGGAGACGCACTGACCCAGTCGTCTAGCCATCACAATTTGGCCCTTGTCAAACTCACTCAAATCCTTACGCTTGCCCATTTGTCCTGCTTCTAATACATTCGCTTGCAGCCTAATATATCCCACCCACTAACAGGTGCCGTGATGAAGAGATAAGTGTTATTCACTTGGTCATAATGTCATGCCTGATCGTGTATGTGTTGTGTTTGATGTTAAAGCTTTCTTTTAATGACTCACAACTGGTGTTAAACTTAAAAACACACTCGTGGGTGACACGACTGTCCCAAAGCATCACATATTGTGTTACTTACTGTTGTGAGCAATTTGCAAAATGAAAGGCAAAATATTAATAGTGAGCAGTGAAGTGCATTACCTGCTGCGATGTCTTGATGACACGCGCCCTCTATCATAGTCCGCTTTACACCGCGGGCTGTCTGACCGCCTGCGCTCTGAACTGCCCCCTCTGTCCCGCTTCTCTCCTCCAAACTCACGGTTATGTCGGCTTCCATATCCTCCGTAGCTGTGGCCCCTGTGCCGGTGGTCGTCATGGTGACGGAGTCTCTCAGGCGAGCGGGAACATGTCTCTGTCTTGTATTGCAGAGTGTTTGGGCGGGAGCGTTCGGGTTTGAAGGAACCTCCGGGCTGCACGTAAGCTGGGTTGAAACTGGGTGGAGGGGGGAGCTGTGGCTGTGGAGGGTAGCTCATGGGATATGATGGCGAGTAGGGCATGGAGGGTGGCACTGAGGGGGGCACAGGTGGCAACGGTGGGGGTGGGACGTTGGGCATCATGTAGGGGTAAGAGCTCTGAACCGGGACGGGAGCCGAGCCGTCTGAGCTGTGAGAAGTAGGTGGAGGAAAAGGGGGCGGCTCTGGGAAGACCGGGGGGCGTAAGGGACATTGGGGCAGAATGTTAGAACCCTGTGATGGTGGAGGGAAGTGGAAAGGCATGAAGTCAGGATAAGGTGGCATGTAGCCACTGCCGCCCTGAGGGTTATAGACAGGACCGGGAGCAGCCGGAGGGTCGTAGTGATACCGTGGCGGAGTGGGCCGGTACATTGAGCCTGGAGCGGCTGGTCTTCCCCTCGGGCATCCGCGGCCAGCGTGGAAAGACATCTGTAAAGAAAACATGGGCATAAGAAATATATGGATATAGAAGATTTTTGTACAAGGATGGGTTATATTTCAATGGTCCAATTTAGACATTCTACTACTATAAGTAACTTTACAACTGCATGTCATTGGAGTAGACTTATTAGTAGACTGTTAGGTTAGGGTTAGGTGTTAGGCTTCGGGTTAATTGAATAAGTTGACATGTAGTTGCAATGTTACTTATAGTCAGTAGAATGTTTATTAGGGAA
The DNA here is from genome assembly GCA_039654625.1 of Rhinogobio ventralis. Taxonomy (NCBI): domain Eukaryota; kingdom Metazoa; phylum Chordata; class Actinopteri; order Cypriniformes; family Gobionidae; genus Rhinogobio; species Rhinogobio ventralis. The sequence continues at coordinate 11,895,292 of CM077212.1, read as the reverse complement.
CCATGAAAATAAATTGTTGGCAGATATTAAGCAGACAGTCTACTAATAATCTAACGAGAGTTAGATTACATGTAGTTACAAAGTTACTTAGTAGAATGTTTAAAGTGGAACATAAAAAAATGTGTTACCCAAGGATGTACTAATCAGTCAGAACTGGAGGAAACCACATTGAATTTTAAAATGTATTATTATATGATTGACTGTTTACTTGTCTAACTACTAATCGAAACAATTTGCAGCAAAAATAACTACTAGATAAAATTACTTATAGTGTGATCTTGCCCTTCCCATATATATTACATGCTTTCGGGTTTCTACTACTTTAATGGATGTTGTGAATACCATTGCTTTAAAGGGATAGTTCATCAAAAAAATGACAATTCTGTCATAATTTACTCACCCTCATGTCTTTCAAAACCTTTATGACTTTTTTTTCTTTTGTGGAATATAAAACATAAAGTGGAAGTCAATGGTAATCAACATTCCGACAGGGTTTGATTACCAGCATTCTTCAAAACAGAAGAATTTCTAGGAAATTTTTATTTTTATGTGAACTGTCTGTTAATAACATAAGCTGGTAACGAGTAGAGTGAAAAGACATTTCTTTCGACATAGTGGCATTTTGTAATTATGAGGCCAAAAGAAAACGACGTTTCTAGCGTCTTGGATGCAGCAATTTACATGGTCCCAGGTTTTTTCTTCTTTTTTTGTGGTGGAGACAGTGACGTTTTTGACAGGGCAAATTACACTTAAGTTAAGCCCGCTTCGTGATACAGGTCTTTGGCCGAGTCACGTTTTGTAGGCGTCTCGAAACAATTTATTATCCCTCTCAAATGCATCTTTTCTAAGGCATTTTCACCTGGTGTTTAGCACTGAAAACGCACTCTGAAATATATCTACACTACATCAGCTTCAGCATCTCCTGTGATTCTATGCCAGAACAGCACTTTAATAATGAAGCCGAAAAACTTCCTGAAGAATAAAACTCACCTTTAGAAGTCTTTGCTAAAGCTTAGGAACTAAACCAGTGGTGCTGTTTATAATGTTTTATGTTTACAGCGGTAAAAATGCTCAGTTTGTGGTGCTATTCTTCGCTCGTTGGTAACGCGGTGTGTGCTGTTGCTTCCAATCAGATTTAGGCTGTATGACAAGTGACCAATGACAACGCGAGAAATGACTCCTCGCGGAAATAGTCTTCTTCTTGTTCTTTTGGTGCATCACTGCCACCAGCTGAACTGGAGTGTAAAGAGTCGATGCAGAAAGACAAAAAGTACACATTATATTCTTAATTCTAGTACACTTTCGCTTTGACAACAATTTTCCTATGTATACATTGAAGGATAGCTTTTTGTTCAACCATACTCCCAAAAATAACACATCCAAAATGCCACCTTGGAATTATATCTGCATTCTGAGCAGTTTTGAGATATTGAGCTTCAAAGTTTTTGTATTCCATTCAACACTGTAGATAGAACCTTTTTGTTTTCTAAATAAAAAGTCCCATAATGTTCACAACTTTTAAAAAAAATCACATAATGTAAATCAGTTACATTAATAAGAATATTTTGGGGGGGAAAGTCAGATAGAACCTTATAACACATATTTTTCCTGTATATATAAGACTGCAGTTGTGTGAATTTATAGACCAACAAATGCCATGTATTCTCTATTGATATTTCAAAACTTAATAATGCAGGGTTCTTCAAATCCAGCCCCTGGAAGGCCACTGCCCTGCAGCGTTAGGTCAAACCCTGATCAAATTCACCTAATTTTCTAGTTACTATGAAGACCTTGATTAGCTTGCCTAGTTGTTTTGGGGGTTTTGTTTTTAGGGTTGGAGTTAAGCTGTGCAGGACAATGGCCCTCCAGGGCCAGATTTTAGAAACCCTGCTATATTATAAAGGATGCAAATAATATTAACAAGAAAAAAGGGAATCTGCTATTGGAGTATGTCTGCTAATGGCTGTCTACTCTCTTCTGTCTGAACGACGAACGCAAACTGCGGAAAAGCAGCAGCACCTCCTGCTGGTGTGTGTGTGTCAAGCGCGTTTCAAATCTGACATCGATTTCTCGTGTCTGTCATACGTTTCCGGTGACCGATTATTCAGGTCTATTATCAAAATGGCGGCAATAGCAGCTACAAATCCTTCGCAGCTTTTACCTCTCGGTATGTGCGACTTTCGTTTTAATGCTTTATTTTTTAAACATTTTCAGTTGTTGTAGTAGGGAGCACAAAGTTCCCTATAAGTCACATCCAAATCTCAGTACTTTTTTTATTGGACACACGTGTATATCGGCATATAGTCCTAATCGTTTAAATAGTTTATTTAATTCAAATAAATCGTACCTAATATATAAACTGAAATTAGTCCCTACAGTCAGTATGGGTGAATTCTGTTCAAATGCGAACACCACTGTGTCCGTGTCCGAATACACTCATTCACTATTAGGCTAGTTCATTAATGTGTACTCGCAAATAGCGTAATTACGAGTTACAAGCACATGAATGACCAAGTTGTTTTACAAGTAAGCTCAGAATTCTAGATAGACCAGTTGCCGATATTGTCGATTTGAAATATTGCAAAAAGCAATTCTGTGTGAGTGGTAATAAATTATTTTGCAAATGATTTTATTTGCACGTGATGTATTTCAGCCATTTGTGATGATGTGATGTACGGAACAGCTTTATTTTTAGCCAGGAAAACCAGTTTTAATCATTTTAATCGTTCACACACAATACAGTAGTTTTTGTTGCAAACTCCAAATACAGTTGACTCTAAAATTAGTATACATGTCAAACTTGTTATAGATTAAAGGGATAGTTCACCCAAAAAAATGAAAATGATCTCATGATTTACTCGCCCTCAAGTCATCCTAGGTGTAGCCTATATGACATTATTCTTCCAGATGAATACAATCGGAGTTATATAAAAAATGTCCTGGCTAATCCAAGCTTTATAATGGAAGTGAATGGCATATAATATAACTCATATTGTATTCGTCTGAAAGAAGAATGTCATATACACCTAGGATGACTTGAGGGTGAGTAAATCATGGGCTAATTTTCATTTTTGTGTGAACTATCCCTTTAAATCATACATTTGCAGTTCATAAACCCTTTAAAATACAGGCATAACCGTGACAGCCGATATCACTGCTTTATTATTCACCCTGTTTTGGAAGGTCAAACATTGTGTTGTTGGATAATGTATGTGCCTTTGCATGTAGTAAGTTTTACACAGTTTACTGTATACATACTGCAAACATCACACATCCTCAGTCTCACACGGCTTCAATTGTCTTTGATTGTGTTTTTCATGACTTGTATGATGTCTTTCAGAGCTGGTGGATAAATGCATTGGCTCTCGGATTCACATCGTCATGAAGAACGACAAAGAGATTGTGGGAACTCTGCTCGGGTTCGACGACTTTGTCAGTATCCTTTAACTGCTGGAACTGCTGACACATATTTGTGATGTTTAATGGTTTAGGGTTAAATTGAACTTAATTTTGCAAAATACAAGTAGCTGATAATACAGGTAAACATTCACTTATTCATTTATTTGTCCTGTAAATGTAAGAGTCTCTTACATTTGTTTTAATGCCATTGTAGTTGCTGTTTTAATTAAGTGAAATAAATGGCAAATTACAGCTGCAGCAATTTTGCTGACATGATGGAAAGAAAGAGAAAATGCATTGAATTCAAAAAGGGTGGCAGGAATGTACTAAAGATTCTCATTTCATAATGTAATGCATTCTTTGTGATGTTTTACATTTATTTTCTTGATTGTTTTAATCAGACATGGTCCTTGAGGATGTGACAGAGTTGTAAGTAGATGTTCCTACTTAAAACATGTCAAATATATGGTGTTATATTTAATTTTCTTTACCTTATTTGTGCATTTAACTTCTTTGACCTAAACTTCTCAAACATACAACTAAATATATACACGACATAAAAATGAATATATATTAATATTCTAATGTAGGCTAGATGTTTCTCTGGGATATTTAGGGTCAGCCACCTTATTAACAGGGTTCAGACAGAGTTTGCAAAATGCCTTATCTCCTTTAAACATTCGGCATCATAAAAGAACAATAATTGAACATTTGAAATTAAAGCAATACTGTTTTCACTTGAGGTTCCCTTCTGTCTCATGAGTGTCTTTACTTTGTTTCCCCAAAAAATGTCATCCACCTGTCTTGTCTCCAACATGTCAGTGTACGTTTCAATAGCATAATTGAAATTGCAAAAAACGTCTGTGATAAGGAAGCCTTTCCATTCAACACCACTTCTGGGGAAACTGGCATATAGCTAAAAGATCTTTTAATTTTATGTATGTTCAGGACAGGTCAAATTAAGTAACGCCATGGGAACCTCATTATATTGTATTTTATTATAAAGTAATACTATATTATATATACACTTGGAATACATTTTTGAAAACTGTTCAAGGTGTATAGGAAAATGTACCACTTTTTATGTGTTCCACATTTTTTTAAATTATTAAATCAAGTATGTAATTGGATTTTACAAAAATGTATAAAATTGTACATTTCTGAAAACTTAATTCATTTAATTTTTTATCTTAAACATTATTTGTTATTGAGCCATAACAAAAGTGTTTTTGTGTCACAGTGAAATCACTCCAGAGGGAAGAAGAATCACAAAACTGGATCAGATTCTGCTCAATGGCAATAACATCACAATGGTATGATCATTGAGTTAATCTTTAAATATCAATCCACATATCACACTTCATGAATTGACAGCATTTGCTTTGTGATGGATTTAGTGAATGAATATGCATACAGGTAATATGAGTAAAGCTCTTCTGCAAGTTTGGTATGGTTATGGTATTTTGTTTACTTTTATTACATTTTATGTGTAATCTGAATTTATCAAATTTATAAGCCCTAAAGGAAGCTGTCTCTTTAATTTACTGATTTGTAATTCCAATTTAATCTGTTAGTCACTTGATAAATTACCATCAGTGTGCAAGGTAAAGATAGTCGCAATGCATAAAATTTACACTGACAACCAACTCATGTCATACAGACTTTTTGACAGTTTTGTTTCAGTTTATCAGTTTTCACTAAATGAAAATCCACCTATTTTTATGCGCATTTTGGGATAGCACATAAAAAAAACGCTGGAGTGAAAAGATAAATTCTAAAAATGTACTTTTAAAAACTTGCGTAGTCAATTTACCCTTCGCTGGGAGTTTGATCGACAGGTGATCTGACCAATCATAACGCAGAATCTGCCATTTTGTCCGACAAACAAACCAGACAGGAGAGTTAGTATATTAATGCCGATAGACTTGAAAAATGGTGTACTGACGTCTTTCCATGCTTGAAACAACGTACCTTCTGATGTTCATTCATGTTCACCTGCCGCTTGAAGTGATGTCACGACACATTAAATAGCCACAAAACATATTTCACCCATATTTTTTTTCCTCCATTGTTTTTCTTTCCGTAAACAAAACTCGTGCCAGGGGAACCGGCTGATGACTTTGTCCTCCATTTGTTTTTCTTCTCAAGTCACGTTTGATCTCACAATTTTCCGTGAGATCTCATCTCACTGTGAAAATGTTAAAATCAACAGGTGTGTGGTCTTGCGGTCCAGGCGAATCTTCTAGTGTGTGCATTCAGAGGATTATAATGCTAAAAATCTGTTGAACTGTTCCCAAACACCAGCATCTGAACGTGTATTGCGTTTCGCCCTGCGTGCGTTGATGCACAAGTCATTTATGATGAATGGAAAAAAGAGCCAGTTTCTTCTCAGATTGCAGCAAATTAGCCCCGCCTCCATTCACTTACACCAGCTCAGAGATCTACTTGCTCAACTTTACTATAGTAAACGCTGCACGATGGTATCACTCTCTACACCGTCGGACACATATTTAATAGTTAATGATTATTAGCCTTTGGCTTGACTACCTTATCAAACAGCTAATAATGTGTTGCTAATGTTACACAAACCATGTTCCCGTTCACCATCTCAGAGTCAGACAGCTGCCTTCTAAAAATCAGTATCCTTAGAAATGCTTTGAAGAACTTAGAACGTCAGTGGAGAAAGATACAGTTCATCATAACATCATAACGTACATATACATAATTCACCCCACTATATTGCTAAATATACATGATTTTTCATATCAACAGAAAAATATAACAGGATAACCTGGCTTTTCTTATGCCTCCACTGCTTCAGAGAATAGTCAATTATATGCTAAATCCGCCTCCACATTAACATGATTGATTACAAGTTAGTTTGTGATGTAAGAAACACTGTCTTTTTTCACTGCAGTTTTAAGGAGAAAATACTCAGCAATGTTGACTTATGAATTTGCACATGATTTGTCTTAAAGCATATTAAAAACACCACATAGACATACACTCACCTAAAGGATTATTAGGAACACCTGTTCAATTTCTCATTAATGCAATTATCTAATCAACCAATCACATGGCAGTTGCTTCAATGCATTTAGGGGTGTGGTCCTGGTCAAGACAATCTCCTGAACTCCAAACTGAATGTCAGAATGGGAAAGAAAGGTGATTTAAGCAATTTTGAGCGTGGCATGGTTGTTGGTGCCAGACGGGCCGGTCTGAGTATTTCACAATCTGCTCAGTTACTGGGATTTTCACGCACAACCATTTCTAGAGTTTACAAAGAATGGTGTGAAAAGGGAAAAACATCCAGTATGCGACAGTCCTGTGGGCAAAAATGCCTTGTTGATGCTAGAGGTCAGAGGAGAATGGGCCGACTGATTCAAGCTGATAGAAGAGCAACTTTGACTGAAATAACCACTCGTTACAACCGAGGTATGCAGCAAAGCATTTGTGAAGCCACAACACGCACAACCTTGAGGCGGATGGGCTACAACAGCAGAAGACCCCACCGGGTACCACTCATCTCCACTACAAATAGGAAAAAGAGGCTACAATTTGCACGAGCTCACCAAAATTGGACCGTTGAAGACTGGAAAAATGTTGCCTGGTCTGATGAGTCTCGATTTCTGTTGAGACATTCAGATGGTAGAGTCAGAATTTGGCGTAAACAGAATGAGAACATGGATCCATCATGCCTTGTTACCACTGTGCAGGCTGGTGGTGGTGGTGTAATGCTGTGGGGGATGTTTTCTTGGCACACTATAGGCCCCTTAGTGCCAACTGGGCATTGTTTAAATGCCACGGCCTACCTGAGCATTGTTTCTGACCATGTCCATCCCTTTATGACCACCATGTACCCATCCTCTGATGGCTACTTCCAGCAGGATAATGCACCATGTCAAAAAGCTCGAATCATTTCAAATTGGTTTCTTGAACATGACAATGAGTTCACTGTACTAAAATGGCCCCCACAGTCACCAGATCTCAACCCAATAGAGCATCTTTGGGATGTGGTGGAACGGGAGCTTCGTGCCCTGGATGTGCATCCCACAAATCTCCATCAACTGCAAGATGCTATCCTATCAATATGGGCCAACATTTCTAAAGAATGCTTTCAGCACCTTGTTGAATCAATGCCACGTAGAATTAAGGCAGTTCTGAAGGCGAAAGGGGGTCAAACACAGTATTAGTATGGTGTTCCTAATAATCCTTTAGGTGAGTGTATAAACAACATTACAAACTTGATTTTCACCACAGGGGGTCTACATCTAAACTTTACTGAAACAAAAAGTCGCACGTTGATGATGCAAGCATATCAGTGTTTTGACCCGAGTGAAAATCGATTATGCAAATCTTAGATTTTTGCTTATGTTGTTTAAAGTAGAGCCTCTTGAAATTTCTCAGCCCTCTCAAACAAGTAAACCAAAAGACTAGGAGGAGGCCCACCGATCTAAAACATGCCTTAGCACATCACTGTGTTACACTATGGCACAAGTTATAAAGACTATAGAAAGACTAGTTATTTCATGTTGTTTGATCTGTTACATCTGTCGAAATGCGGTTTCATTAATTGGACCATATATTCCATTTCATAACAATACCAAAATTTAACACAATTAAAAATTGCATTAATAGATGAACGCTAATCAACATGACACGTCACTTTGTTATATATGATAAAACCATGTGTTTCTGCTGTTTTCCAGTTGATTCCAGGAGGAGAAGGACCAGAAGTTTGAGAAACATGTAGCACCTTCCAGAAAATAAATATACAATTTATGTTCCCGTTTCATGAAAGAATTGATTGCTACTTTTTTCTTTTTTTTAAAAAAAAAAGATGCATTTTCATTTCATGAGTTTTTCCACATTAGTTATTTTATTCTTTATGTGATCCAAATGGTTTTGTAAACATTTGTTGCTTGTTACAATAAAACAAATAAAAAGGACTTAATTGTATCTTAAAGGAATTCAATATATGTTATAACAGCATTTTTGTTACATATTCCTGAAGTGGAATATGTAGATAAAGAATATTTTGTAAAATCATTGTTGGTTTTAATGTGGTTCTGTGCTTTAAGAATATGTCCTATGGGTGAATTTGCTATTAGGGTTTCCTTATGTACCTGTCCACTGTGACTAATTTAACAAGTTTAGTTACAAACCACTTCAAAAGATGTATCTACTGTCAAAAGTGTCATGTATCTACTGTATCTAGAATGTCAAAAAATATGAAAAGAAATGAGAAGTTCTGAAAACTAATCTAGTTGTACAACTACATTGTATATTTAGGTTCGAGTAAGCATCTGTCTCAGTACATGGATGGCTTCTCTTCTCCTTTGGGATTTGTCACTTTCTCCAGGTTCTTGCTGATGACGTCATACAGTTCAGCCTGAGTACAAAGAACAGATATGAATCTATAACCGTACAGAAATGTCCACAATTATCGTGATTCATTCGACCATATCTTTCACTTGTGTTGTAGCATTTCTCATTTAGAAGCTGTTTGCTAAATGAATAAATGTAAACAACTCACGTAGAAACCGCGTATATCAAGCAAAATCACTCTGATCTCAGAATATGCTGCTTCGTCCTTCTCGTGCACCAGAGAGCGATAATCCATCTGTCAAAAGAACGTGTCCTTTATTATCACACAGAAAGGGTATGAAAGTGACTTGAAACTATGAGGTCAGCATGTAAATCGAAGGCTTGTACAAAGCCAGTTTCAGGTGCTACCCAGACAAGTTTAAGATTAATTTGAGCAAACAGTTTTTTGGGCTTAAGAAAGACGGTAGATTGGTTTTTAGTGGCGTTCATGATGTAGCTCTGGAACAGGTTTTATTCTGGGTTAGAGACTGCAAACCAAAACTGGACCAATCCGCTGTGATTAAAGTGACATATATCTGAAGCAATAAAGCCACGCCCTCAACATATCTTGCTCCCAATTAAAGCAGTTTACACTGAATTAATTTTAGAGAAAAAAATTGCCCATCTTTTGCTGCTAATTATTTATATTTACATTACATGAATTATGATTTATTTGTATGCTTCTATAAATGGACAATTAATATTAAACTTTGCATTTAAATTAATATAAATATATACATACAAATACTATATATATATAAATAATATATAAATCTTTTTAAATTACTAAGCTTACGTTTTCTTTTGAGCTCTTTCTGAACATATATAAATTATTTACATTTTAATGATTTAAACTTGCTTTGATATAGTCAGATATTTTCTTTCAGTAGCCTTCTCAAACTTTTGCTGCAGCAGCAGTGTTTACTCCTGCCTTGTAAATGCATTTATCATAATGATCTTCAACAGAGAAGTGAATCAAACTGACACAGATTCAAATTGAATCAAACTGACACTCTCCATGATCCATGTGGTTGGCTGTTTGCTGCACGTCACAGTCCAGTTTATTACAAACTCTGGATCAAACTCTGAGTTGAAGAGTTGAATGTTTAACCAATGTTGTAAGACCACTGAACCTGATTGCTCTATTTAGGGCTCTCTAATAGGGCTCTACCATTTATAGTGGTGTCTGAAACCCCAGTGAATGTTATCGAGTGCACTCATTCGATCCCATAATGCACCGCAATAACAAGTGTACAACTGATGTACACTCAATGGCTAGACTCCTGGAGGCACCACAGCCCTGCACATTTTGTACGTCTCCCTTATCAGACACACCTAATTTAGTTCTTGTAGTCTCTACTAACGAGCTGATGAGTTGATTCAGGTGTGATAAATGAGGGAGACACGCCTTCCGTATTCAACTTACGGAAAAAGCGTAACTGATGTGACGATGACGTCGGACGTAGCGTAAGCGGTTTGTACTGTGAGAGGCGTTACACTTTCTGCTTAAGTTGAATACGGAAGGCGGTCTGGCAGAAGCTAGACATTTTACTTTATATGGATATTTTTCTTACACAAATGCATCGCTTCGCTTCAGAAGGCCTTTATTAACCCCCTGGAGCCGTGTGGACCACTTTTATAATGGATAGATGTACTTTTTTTGGGCTTTACATTTTTGGCTGCCATTCACTGCCATTATAATGCTTGGATTAGCCAGGACATTTTTCTCCGATTGTTTTCGCCTGAAAGAAGAATGTCATATACACCTAGGATGGCTTGAGGGTGGGTAAATCATGGGGTAATTTTTATTTTTGGGTGAACTATCCCTTTAAATGGCAAAAAGCAGAGAATATGATACTGAATGCCCTATTTAATAACTGTAGTTAAGCAAAAAAGTTTACACTAATAAGTTGATTGGATAGGTCACTCACCACATGGGTGTCTTTGGAAGCTTTAGCCACTGCATCACCTCTCTCTGAGAAGTACCTGCAGATAAACACACTTTGATTACCAACATGACAACTTGAATGAATGAATGAAAACATGTCATCTTGTTTCCACCACAGAATAAAAAATTTAAAAGCTAATTGCGACATTTTTCTTAGTTTTTTGTGAGTTTATATCTCACAATTCCAATTGCAATTGCGCGTTTCAATCTCACAATTGCAAGAAAAAAAGTCAGAATTGCAAGATATAAACTCGCAATTGCAAGAAAAAAAAGTCACAATTGTAAGATAAAAAGTCGCAATTACTTTTTTTTATTTTTATTATGTGCCTGAAACAAGCTTCCATAGTATGCATAATCAATTAACTGAAATAGTTAGGAACTGCACATACTTGTTAATGTTGGTCTGAAAACCCTCCACCTTGGTCTTCACAGCGGTAATTCTCTCAAGGATTTTTTCCTAAAATTTCAACCAGTCATGTTAACCGCCACTTATCTTTAATATTCGGAAACAAAAACCTTATGTGCCACAGTCGATCACAGTCTATAACACTGTCTATAAACCAGCCATCTTCAATGAAGAATTAAGGGTTAATTACCTGAATTGCAACTCCAAAATCATTTCCATCTTCTATTTTTGGAATTAGATGAGCAATCCAGCAAGAGACCTGAAGAAAAGTAAAGAACAATGCTGCCAAACTACAGTCTGGGAAAATGCTGAAAACTGATCTAGTCAATTTTGTCCACTTACAGTGATGCAGGTCTCCTTCAGAGCCATTATCTCCGGTTTTACAATATCCAGCAACTTCACAATCCGCTCATTTCCTTTGATGAAGCCACACTTGGGAGCTGACACAAGAAAATGTAACGTTACAAAAATATTCTATATTACAGTTATTTTATCTACATTTTATCTTACCATCACTCTGGTAAACATTCATCTTCATCTAATTTGTGCATAACACTTACCCACTTTTCCAGTCACACTCCTTTGTTGATTACCAGGTTATTTTGTGCTGTTAACTTAACCAGTGTGTTTTCCTTCTAAACCAGCATTTAATGGTATCAGACCTGTTGGACTATGACTGATGGGGCAGCTGCTTCAATAATCTACCATCATGAATATATACAGTGGTGGTCAGAATTATTGGCATCCCTGGTAAATATGATCAAATATGGCTGTAAAAAATAAATCTGCATTGTTTATCCTTTTGATCTTTTACTCAAAAAATTCACAAAAATCTAACCTTTCATTGAACTAAAATAATTGAAAGTGGGGGGGTAAATCACATTATGAAATAAATGCTTTTCTCCAAAACACGTTGGCCACAATTATTGGCACCCCTAGAATAAATATATCTGAAGTATATTCCCATTAATATTGACATTTTTTAGCATTCCAGGGTGACTAGGAACATGACATTGTCCAGCTATGATGTCTTGTTCCACAGGAGTATAAATATGAGGAAACACAAAGGCCAAATTCCCTCAATCATTCATCACAATGAGTAAAACCAAAGAATAAAGTTTTGATGTGCAGCAAAAGATTGTTGAGCTTCACAAAATAGAAAGTGGCTGTAGGAAAATAGCTAAAGCGTTGAAAATTCCCATTTCCACCATCAGGGCAATAATTAAGAAGTTCCAGTCAACTAAAGATGTTACGAATCTGCCTGGAAGAGGACGTGTGTCTATATTGTCTTAATGCACGGCGAGGAGGAAAGTTTGAGTGGCCAAAGACTCTCCAAGGATCACAGATGGAGAATCACAGAGATTAGTTGAGTCTTGGGGTCAGAAAGCTTAAAAAAAAAAAAAACCCTACATCACCACATGTTGTTTGGGATGGATTCAAGAAAAATCCATCTTGCTCATCCAGAAACAAACTCCAGCATATTCAGTTGTCAGACACGACTGGAAATTCAAAAGGGACCTGGTTCTGTGGTCAGATGAAACTATATAAAGAGCTTTTTGGCAGCAAATCCACCAGATGGGTTTGGTGCAAACAGGGATAAAAAGTACCCCATGCCCACGGTTAAAAATACTGCTGGATCTTTAATGTTGTGGGCCTATTTTTTTGCTGGAGGTCCTGGACATCTTGTTCAGATACACGGTATCATGGATTCTAGCAAATACCAACAGATAAAAAATCTAAACCTGACGGCCTCTGCTAGAAATCTTATGATGGGCCGTGGTTGGTTCTTCCATCAGGACAACGATCCAAAACAAACATCAACACACAAATGTGTCACTGAACACAAAATGAAGCTTCTGCCATGACCATCCCAGTCCCCTGACCTGAACCCTATAGAAAATGAGTGGGGTGAACTGAAGAGAAGAAGCACCAACATGGATCTGGGAATCTGAAGGATCTGGAGGGATTCTATATGGAGTCTCTGATCTCTTGTTGTCCAAACTCATCAGGCATTATAGAAGAAGACTCAGAGCTGTTATCTTGGAAAAAGGAGGTTGCAAAAAGTATTTAATAAAAGGGTGCCAATAATTGTGGCCAACATGTTTTGGAGAAAAGCATTTATTTCATAATGTGATTTACCCCACACATTCAATTCTTTTACTTCAATGAAAGGTTAGATTTTTGTTATTTTTTTAAATAAAAGATCAAAAGGATAAACAAGATTTATAACAGATTTATTTTTTAAAGCCATATTTGATCATATTTACCAGGGGTGCCAATAATTCTGACCATTCATTATTTCTTTTCATTTACTTATTTTCTGTCACTATTCACATAGAGGTGCAAGAAGTTTTTCTATGGTATGAAAAAAAATCCCCTGTAAGTACTCTGTAAGTACCCTGTAGCGAAAACAAAAGCGTTTTTGTGTGAACTAACCCTTTAATCATGCTCTGAACTCATAATTACACTATTTTCCTCTACTTGAAGGGCATATACCTTTCTGTAAAGTTCAGCAATTCTTATTAAACACACTTAAACTAGATAATTAAGATTTTCAAGAACATTTGATATTTACAGACGTGTGTTGAAGCAGGTTGGAACTGAACTCTGCAGGAAGGAGGATCTACAGGAATAGCATTGGCACCCCTGGTCAAGACAAAGGGTGTATCTTAATCAGCTCCCTAGGGCACTGATCAGGAGAGTCAGACATGTTAAGAGCTGTCTCAATCGCAAAATCCATCCAGGGCACTGAAACGTTCACTCCCTAAAAAGTCCCACATTGCACCGTGAAAACCAGGGAGCATGCTCACTATGTTCCCTTAACAGAAGTTCTGAAATGCAAAAACTTAAAATCTTAAAAAAATACAAACCATTATTTTATTATATTTCAGCATAAACATACATCGCTAGGCAGGTAATGAACATAATCTAACATTTATAATTTATTTACAGCTGAAATGTTATATGTAACAATGTGTAATTTATCATAATGTACTTTAAATAACATTACAAGGAATGTCAGAAAGATATCAGCTCTGCTATTGTTCATAAATACTCGAAGTGGTGTTGTACAATGAGGACGTTTTCAAGTCAAGTCAAGTCAAGTCAACTTTATTTATATAGCGCTTTTTACAATGCCGATTGTTTCAAAGCAGCTTCACAGTGTTAAACAGGAAAATAATGCAATAGAATTTGATTCGGCTGTACAGCCGCTCTGGAGAAAACGGTGATGTCATCTAGCTCATTTCAATTACCATATATATTCAAGTAATGTAGTTGATATAGTTAATTTAGTTTAGTAATTAAATTTATTTGGATATTTATTTGAAAATTTTGTTTTCACCGGAAATAGAGTCATCAGTGTCCCGATGTTTAGTGAGCCAGCGTCCTTTACTATCCTTACCAGTGCCCGAATTTGTGTACACCATAAACTCACGAGCTTGGGAGCTGATTGACATGCACCTAAAGCCTTTATTCTCCACCCTCATCGACATCACATGACTAGCCAGATAAAACTGTGTGTGTGCAAAATTACCTTTCTTCTTTTTCTCATCATCTTCATTTTTATCTGTCTCCATCTCCTATTAAAATATTTTAATAAATGTTAGGGTTAGGGACAGGGTAATCTATTTCTAGCATCATTATGAATCCTGAGCCGGATGCCAACCTCATCCTCCGCAGCAGGGGGGTCAGGAATGGGAATGTCCAGGGGTGCATGGAGAGACGAGAGGTCAGTGATACTGAACTCATCCCCCTAAAACCATAAAAGAGAAGTATTTTTTTTATTTCATTTGTAGCTCGAGTCAAAGTAAATTTCCTCAACTGGTAACCATGGGCAGCAAAACCAAGGTCATTAGTTAATTTCCCAAGGACACACATACAGTACTGACACATGAATACCTGAAGATACAGGTCAAAATGAAATGTACCTTCAGCAGGTTGTCAAGCTGTGAGATCTTCAAAGGTATGTGATTGGAGAACAGCTCTTCTGCCTGCCAATACAATGACTTTTGTAAGTACAAAGAGCCACAGTGCAACGATCCCAAATAGCCTTTGTGTGTATTTTTTTAAAGTGAATTCATACCTGTTTATACAGTGATTGACGGTAGTTTTCTATCTGGATGAAGGAAACACAGACGAACAATTACAATAAAAATATCTTTTGTCCATGAAAATGATCGCGCCTTCAGGTAATGTCCGTGTTTACTTTCATTTTCAACATTCGCGGATGAGGAAGTGTGACTCAGGATTTTTTTTTTTGTTTTTACATATAAAAAGATTTCCAATAGTGTTTTATATTCAACAATTAAACAAACAAACAACAAAAAAGCCCTTTAAATCTTCTTAGGAGCCATACTGTCACAGTTTAAACAGACGCAAACGCGTTTACTTTAAATTTGGTTGACTCTGTTGACAGTGAAAATACTATAGAGATGAACTCACCCTCACTGCATTATCAGAGTTTATCTTCAGTACTTTAGCTCTGGACATAATGAAAGCAATTATTTATTTATTTTTTTCAGAGGAAAAGATCACGGTATACTAGCAGCAGACGTTCAGGTGGCTCGCGCAATTCACTTTCACATTCGATACTTTCGATTTGATAATGACGCCCACAATCCACTAAAGGATACAGTGAATTATAGGCTACCATTTTTATTATCATTATTATTATTAATAATATTTTAACGTTTTTAGATTACTGTGTGTAGCATTGCATATTTTACTTAGCCTACACATTCATCATTACATTATTATTTTCCAAGGGGTTGCACAAACAGTTGCCTATGCAAGGCATAGGTATGGGTCCACTAGGGGGCGGGCCAAAACATCACTTTAGAATTAATTTAAATGGTTTATTTATGTATCTTACATACACAAAAACGTTTTAACAATTAATAGTGCAGTCAAAGTTAAAAATGGTAAATTAGAAAGTGATACGTAACAGTGAGTGAACCCATTCTCTTACTGTAGCCTACAAGCGCGTTGTGAAGAAGAACATGACGGATGGGAGAGGCTCTTTTTAACAGAGTAGATGATGCTGTATTTCTAAACATAATGAGCTATCTGTATAAACTGTATATTTTATCCCCTTACACTACCCCTACCCCTAAACCTACCCATCATAGGAAACTTTCTGCATTTTTACATTTTCAAAAAACATCACTTAGTATGAATTATAAGCTGTTTTCCTCATGGGGACCAAAAAATGTCCCCACAAGGACAAGGATTTCGGATATTGTCATCTGTGTGGGGACATTTTGTCCCCATAACGTAGGGTTTATCAGGCCACACACACACACACACACACACAAACCCATACCCCTAAACCTAACACTGTTAGTATGTTGTTTAGGACACAGGAAGTGTCCTCATAAACCATGTATACGTTGTAAAAACCCATGTCACTAGTGCTGTCAGATCGATTAATCTCAATTAATTGCATCCAAAATAAACATTTGTGTTTACATGTGTGTACTGTATATAATGATTATGTAAATATATAAATACACACTCATTCATGTATATATTTAAGAAATATTTGCATGTATATACTGTATATTTATATCATTTATATTATATATAAATAATTTATATATAAATTAATATTTTTTCTTATATACATGAATGTGTGTGTATTTATATGCACATAATAATTATACACACTACACACACATATTATGTAAACACTAACTTTTATTTTGGATGCGATTCATCGCAACTAAACGATTTGACAGCACTACATTATACACATTTGTACATATACATAACTAATAAACCTGGACTTGTATACAATGACTGTTGTTGGCTCTGACATATTAGGCTACTTGTTCCTCTAGAGTCTGTGAGTTGCTTTGGATTAAAAGCGTCTGCTAAATGCATGAATGTAAATGTACTACTTACTTTTCACTTTTCAGTAATATCTTGCCATTTGTCTTTAAGCATAAAGATATATTAAAATACAAATAGACAACAGAAATGAAACTCAGAAAATGTCAACTTGAATAAAATGTACATTTTAATTTTTTTTTCTCACCTATGAGAAAACATACACAACATTCTGAAAGCACAGGGTTACGCTGTTTTAGTTTAGCCTTAGTTTAGCGTTTTATAGTTTTAGTTTAATTGTTTTTATTTTAGTTTTAGTAAGGCTTTGTTTGTGTACAATGTTAATAAAACATTGTTACATATTCTGTGCTCTTTCATTATGTATGCATTTTGACAAGAATTAAAAACCACTTTCAAAATCTGTCATTTTTCGTGATTAAATATTTTAATCAACTGACAGTACTAGTTATTATTTTTAAAATGCACATTTGGATACATATAAGTTTGTTACACAGCTCCTGCTTTAATAAACTCTGGTTTATGATCATATGCCTAAATTTAGAAACAAATTCAGAAGTATTTTATTTTATGTTTACCACACGCATACAAGCATTTAAGAAATGATAAGATATAAAATAATTACCGACCCTCAAATGTGAATAGTTGAACGCGGTTACAAGAGTGCAGAAGAAGGGATGCAGCCTAATTGTACACCTTTTCTAATATCAGAGCATTCTGGTTTTCCTCATTCTGTTCAAACGGTTGCTTCCAGCGATCCACCGATGACTTCTGCATATGTAATAAGTTTGAAGTTTCTTGCATTCAGGTGAGCTCTGGTCACAAGATTGTGATCTTCTTCCAGGAACATCAGGCCAATCTACTGCTGTCCAGAATTAAGTGGTTTGTCTTAGTCTGGCATCTCAGCTGAGACCTGTCCACTATGGGTGACCCTACCGGTAGTTCTGAAGTACCAGTGGCGTAGCTCTCAGCATCACTGATGCGCACAAGCCCTCACAGCACGTCAAGCTGCAAACCATGTGAGAGACCCTAACCTACCCTAACCTTACTGTTTAACAGCAACCGCATATAAACCGACCAATCAAAACGTCCTGACAACCATGTAGCAATGCACGAATAAAACACTCTGAAAAGTCCAGCAACTGCACAGCAACGCGCTAACAACAGCTCATAAAACCTTGGCAAATGCATTCCAACACACAGGAAACCACAAAAAACGTTCTGATAACCACTTAGCAACACATTAAAAACCACTTAGAACAACCTTTGAGGAGTCGCATAACAACACAATCACCAAAAGCATCTTAACAATCTTACAGCAGCGTGCTAAAAATGTACTCTACAAACTATAAACTTACTCTTTAAATATAAACTTACTCTATAACTATATACAATATTTACATGCGTAGGCCCCACTGTGCGATACACCAGCCTCCATGTGACACTGCGATGACTCAGTGTCTGGGCTTCTTTCTTCGGGGCTCCTCAGGCAGCGGCTCTTCACTGATGTCCACATGGATTTGTGGAGCCAAGCTTCTACTGGGTGTAGAGAAGCTCTCAGTGATGAGGATGCGTCCATCAGGCTGCTCTGTCTCCACCATCGAAGAGCAGCTGAGGGTCTCCCATAGGCGCTGCTTGATCTTCCGTCCCAGCGCAAGACTGTAGGGACGGCGGCGACCACAGCGTGTCTTCATCATGGGCTCCACCACAGAGCGGTAAATGTCCTTGTAACCCTCCACACTGTAGCCGTGGATGGAGACAGGCTCTTCCTGCTGACACAGAGGTGCCGGGCACACTTCCACCAAAGAGACTGAGGCTGCTGGGCGGATGTCGGGAAGGACAGCGGCGTTCTTCAGGTAGCGCTCTTCCAAACCCCTGGGTCTTCGTGCTTTCACAGAGATGCAGCTGTAAGTGTGGTCCAACCTGATTACAGCTGCCAACTGTGAAAGCTCACAGGGGTCTTGAATGGAAGAGACGCCCTCCACCAAGAATCCCCTCAGGTGTGTGGGAAGAGCCCTTGTTCTTCTCGAGCGACCCTGTTCCATGCTGATGACTGAAGAGCAACTTCTCAAATTAGACAAACTGATGAAACTTACAAACTTGGAGAGTTGTAAAAGCGTTTGTAGCAAGTATGATCAGACTTCAAGGCTTCAGCGACAGTTGTGTTGATTTCAAATATCAACTCCAGTTGCTGTACTGACATAGAATGTTGAGGCTCATTTAAATGTAAACAACACTTGATATCAGCAGTATGTCCATCATTTACAGTGTATATGTAAATATATATATATATATATATATATATATATATATATATATATATATATATATATATATATATATATATATATATATATACACACTCACCTAAAGGATTATTAGGAACACCTGTTCAATTTCTCATTAATGCAATTATCTAATCAACCAATCACATGGCAGTTGCTTCAATGCATTTAGGGGTGTGGTCCTGGTCAAGACAATCTCCTGAACTCCAAACTGAATGTCAGAATGGGAAAGAAAGGTGATTTAAGCAATTTTGAGCGTGGCATGGTTGTTGGTGCCAGACGGGCCGGTCTGAGTATTTCACAATCTGCTCAGTTACTGGGATTTTCACGCACAACCATTTCTAGAGTTTACAAAGAATGGTGTGAAAAGGGAAAAACATCCAGTATGCGGCGAAAATGCCTTGTTGATGCTAGAGGTCAGAGGAGAATGGGCCGACTGATTCAAGCTGATAGAAGAGCAACTTTGACTGAAATAACCACTCGTTACAACCGAGGTATGAAAAAAGTTATGAAGCGTGAATTGAATCTATTCGCTGTCTACTCAAAGATTCACAGCCCCACTAGTCAGCATTGATTGACTGGATTGGGAAATATTGTGTTGTCAGTCCCGGGCTAACAAAAGAAAATAATAACACGGTTACAAGGTGTGTATAATCCAAACTTTAATAACTCCTGACCAATTGGCATTAACAGTAGCTGCTGCTTAGTCTGCATACATGCACTGCTCTCTTTCTACTCTCTTCTGAATTCGTCCCTCAAATGAGAGCATGTTCTCCCTATTAAAGCTCCAGGTGAAAGGTTGCCACTTGCCAGATATCACAAAGTCAGTGCTTTGTGATTCAGTGCAATAATTATAGTCAGACACCATGGCTGCGTCCGAAAACTTAAAAATGCTGTCTTTAGAAATGCAATCCAAGGTAGGAAGGCATCAAGGAACGTCCGAATCCAAAACTATAGCTTCACTTCCTTTCCCCTGCGATGCCTTCATCTGACTGATTTTTAAAGGCAGCCTAGATGTATCCTTCACTGTCGTTGATATCCCACAATCCTGTGCGTTCCATTCTTTGACAGTTGAGCTAAAAAAGAAAGATGGCATCTGAAGTTTGTGTGTAAATGTACGTTTTTGACCAACGTTTATGACTTTTTATGACATTTTTAGTGAGAAATTACTATTATAGTATCAAATATTCACTTAGTTTTCACCAAAGCTCACTCTATGTTATTGTAGATCATTAAACCATTACGCTGCCTAAGAGGCCTGTTCGAAATCCGTTTGGTGAGGTACCTACGTCCGCAAACAATGTCTGCAAAGTCATTGCCTGATAGGGCAGCAAGGCAACAAGTCAGCTGCCTATGTTTTCGGACACAGCCCAATAGATATTTGATGAGGAAAATGTTGTTTTTTCCACAACTAATTAATTAAATTAACATGTTAAATCGACAGCCCTAATATATATATACACTCACCTAAAGGATTATTAGGAACACCATACTAATACTGTGTTTGACCCCCTTTCGCCTTCAGAACTGCCTTAATTCTACATGGCATTGATTCAACAAGGTGCTGAAAGCATTCTTTAGAAATGTTGGCCCATATTGATAGGACAGCATCTTGCAGTTGATGGAGATTTGTGGGATGCACATCCAGGGCACGAAGCTCCCGTTCCACCACATCCCAAAGATGCTCTATTGGGTTGAGATCTGGTGACTGTGGGGGCCATTTTAGTACAGTGAACTCATTGTCATGTTCAAGAAACCAATTTGAAATGATTCGAGCTTTGTGACATGGTGCATTATCCTGCTGGAAGTAGCCATCAGAGGATGGGTACATGGTGGTCATAAAGGGATGGACATGGTCAGAAACAATGCTCAGGTAGGCCGTGGCATTTAAACAATGCCCAATTGGCACTAAGGGGCCTAAAGTGTGCCAAGAAAACATCCCCCACACCATTACACCACCACCACCAGCCTGCACAGTGGTAACAAGGCATGATGGATCCATGTTCTCATTCTGTTTACGCCAAATTCTGACTCTACCATCTGAATGTCTCAACAGAAATCGAGACTCATCAGACCAGGCAACATTTTTCCAGTCTTCAACTGTCCAATTTTGGTGAGCTCGTGCAAATTGTAGCCTCTTTTTCCTATTTGTAGTGGAGATGAGTGGTACCCGGTGGGGTCTTCTGCTGTTGTAGCCCATCCGCCTCAAGGTTGTGCGTGTTGTGGCTTCACAAATGCTTTGCTGCATACCTCGGTTGTAACGAGTGGTTATTTCAGTCAAAGTTGCTCTTCTATCAGCTTGAATCAGTCGGCCCATTCTCCTCTGACCTCTAGCATCAACAAGGCATTTTCGCCCACAGGACTGCCGCATACTGGATGTTTTTCCCTTTTCACACCATTCTTTGTAAACTCTAGAAATGGTTGTGCGTGAAAATCCCAGTAACTGAGCAGATTGTGAAATACTCAGACCGGCCCGTCTGGCACCAACAACCATGCCACGCTCAAAATTGCTTAAATCACCTTTCTTTCCCATTCTGACATTCAGTTTGGAGTTTGCATTGAAGCAACTGCCATGTGATTGGTTGATTAGATAATTGCATTAATGAGAAATTGAACAGGTGTTCCTAATAATCCTTTAGTTGAGTGTAGTTCTGATGTGCAGCAAAAGATTGTTGAGCTTCACAAAATAGAAAGTGGCTGTAAGAAAATAGCTAAACCATTGAAAATACCCATTTCCATCATCAGGGCAATAATTAAGAAGTTCCAGTCAACTAAAGATGTTACGAATCTGCCTGAAAGAGGACGTGTGTCTATATTGTCTTAATGCACGCCGAGGAGGAAAGTTTGAGTGGCCAAAGACTCTCCAAGGTTCACAGATAGAGAATCGCAGAGATTAGTTGAGTCTTAGGGTCAGAAACCTAAAAAAAAAAAATTCAAACAACCCCTACATCACCACATGTTGTTTTGGAGGGATTCAAGAAAAATCCATCTTGCTCATCCAGAAACAAACTCCAGCATATTCAGTTGTCAGACACGACTGGAAATTCAAAAGGGACCTGGTTCTGTGGTCAGATGAAACTATATAAAGAGAGATGGGTTTGGTGCAAACAGGGATAAAAAGTACCCCATGCCCACGGTTAAAAATACTGCTGGATCTTTAATGTTGTGGGCCTATTTTTTTGCTGGAGGTCCTGGACATCTTGTTCAGATACACGGTATCATGGATTCTAGCAAATACCAACAGATAAAAAATCTAAACCTGGCGGCCTCTGCTAGAAATCTTATAATGGGCCGTGGTTGGTTCTTCCATCAGGACAACGATCCAAAACAAACATCAAAATCTACACATAAATGTGTCACTGAACACAAAATGAAGCTTCTGCCATGACCATCCCAGTCCCCTGACCTGAACCCTATAGAGAATGAGTGATGAACTGAAGAGAAGAAGCACCAACATGGATCTGGGAATCTGAAGGATCTGGAGGGATTCTGTATGGAGGAATGGTCTCTGATCTCTTGTCAGGTGTTCTCCAAACTCATCAGGCATTATAGGAGAAGACTCAGAGCTGTTATCTTGGCAAAAGGAGGTTGCAAAAAGTATTTAATAAAAGGGTGCCAATAATTGTGGCCAACGTGTTTTGGAGAAAAGCATTTATTTCATAATGTGATTTACCCCACACATTCAACTGTTTTACTTCAATGAAAGGTTGGATTGTTGTGAATTTTTTTGAATAAAAGATCAAAAGGATAAATAATGCAGATTTATTTTTACAGCCATATTTGATCATATTTACCAGGGGTGCCAATAATTCTGACCACAACTGTAGGCTACATATAAAATATTTAGAAATGAAGAAAAAAATTGCATTAAATTGAATATTGGATAAAATAAGTTTTATCCTTTATTGTGCACATATATTGCAAATACATGTTCCCATATAAATGTGAATGTATGTACACACATACAGTACATTTCTCTATATAGGCTATATGTTTGTACTGCATGAGTAAATATATCTGCAATATATTACACATGCAGTACCTTATCTGATCACATATACTGTACATCTATATATTATGAAATGTATTACTGAATATAAAAATACATACATTATGATAGGCTATATTAGTAAATATATTGTCATATATTTTTCAATATATAAAAAATTAAATAAGGCAATTCCTTATTTACTATTCAATATATTGTAATATAATAACACAATATATTATTCTGTATATTTTCAAATTTACCGTTAAATCATTTAATATATTGATCATTCAGATATAGGGAAATATATTTTCTTTGCGTAAGGGAATGTTGTGGAATAATGGAAAACTCATTGATGTGAGCGATGACAGCATCTGAAATTTTGACCGGTTCAAGATGGCAGATGCGTTGACGTGTCTGGAGCAGTCGAATGTGGCATCTATAAATATCTATGGAATAAAATGTTACAGTTATTAACTTTTCTTTTCTACCAGCCATTGATGATCCTGAAAGAAACCAACCCGGGAGTCGGCATAGTATAGTATAGTGCTATAGTAACAAATGCAACTTTCTTGTGCATCTGATCTTGACCGATAAACCGCACTCTCTTAGTTCAGTGTTGTTGTTATTATTGTAGTTATTTCAACAAAGAGTTGTGTGTCAATTAACTTAGTCCACTGGAGGTGAATTTGATGAACCCATGTGCAGTTTAATTTCATCCTCTCCTCGCATCCTGTAACAAATCTTTACCCTCGCGGGTCAAAATGACCAGAAGCACTATTTTTTCTATTTTTTAATGCAAACTTTTAGGAATTTTTTTATTTTATGTACCTTTAAATTTCTAGATTTGATCAATAAATAATATAATTTAAGCACATTCTTTCAACTATTTTTTTGGGGTGATCTTATTCCTTTAATTTGGTAAATATGATAAAATTTATAAACTAAACATATAACATTGACATACAGATATTTCACCTTGTGTTTAGTGTTGATTACTTGTGAATCGTATCACCAAAAACGCATCCAGGTGAAACACGCTTTGCGTCCTGGTGGTAAAATCGTTTAATGCACACCTAACCATGGATTAGCCTATCCCTTACATATTACATGTAGGGAAAGATGGGGGAGGATTAACAATGTGAATTGACTTTTCAATTGTAACACATTTAGTTGTTATAAACATATTTAGCAAGTTTAGCATGTGCAGGATGATGACACATCAGCCAATGTGTTAAGGAGAATATATTTGATCTTTTCCCTTCAAAGTAAAAAAAAGCAAAACAGTCACAGATAAAAAAAACTAAACAAAATTAGATCACAGAGACATGAAATTAAATAATCTCTAAACTGTTTAGATCGACTAAAACCTGGTTTCACAGACGGGGTTTAGATTAAACCAGGATTAGGGTTTAGTTCAATTAAAGGTGCACTGTGCAAATTTTAGTGGCATCTAGCAGTGAGGTAGTGAATTGCAACTGCCCACCGCTCACCCCTCACTTTCAAAGCACATTGTTATGGTGGAAGTTGAAGCAGAGGAGAAAGCAGGATCCAAGTGCAGCGGTATTTTATTCAATAAACTCAAAACTTATAGATATAAAATCACAGGGAACAGGAACAAGGCTCAGGAACGGCACCACCAACATCACGCAATGATAAGAACTGACAAGGCTTAACACAGGGTTTAAATACACAGGCAAACAGATCAGGGAAACGAGACACAGTTGACAAGACTAACGAGACAGACCTGAACTGAGATTTAGATCAACAGAAACTACAAACTACAAAAAACTACAAAGGACTACGACACATGGAGCAAAACAGGAAACAACAGAAGAGTCCACAAAAACACACAGGGAATTCATAACACACATAGAGAAGCTACGGTGGCCGACACAAGACAAAGATGTCGTCGTCTGAGAGAGTAGCTAGCGCTCTGTAGAGCAGTTTGTCCGTTTAGGGCTACTGTAGAAACATGATGGCACAAAATGGTGACTTCACTTATGAAGTCATTATGTAAGGTCTTTATACACCACTGAAAACATCGTTATGTATATTATAATGCATTTCTGTCAATAGATCCTCATAAATATTACACACTGCACCTTTTAAGTAGCTTTTATAAACGTGCCTTAGGAGAAAAAAAAAACATTACTGGTGTGCTTCTTGAGACAAAACAATGTCACTGACATATTTTATAGTTGATTTCAGTTAAAACGGCTCAAACATGTATTTTATATTATAATTAATATTTAATATTATAATTTTTATATTTAGAGGAATTAAAATATAAATAGTCTAGTGGGGTGGGGCATCTTACCCTGCCTTTTAAGCTACTTTTGTAAGGCCTATATCTCAATGTGTATACTATCCATCTTAAATAGTAGGTGACATTAGTAATATTCAATGTTATATTTAGGGCGGATAGGGTGGATAGCATGCAGATTGAGTACTGACATTGAGACCTGCAGGCGGCAGTAATGCGCGACATGTGCAAAAGCACGACAACGACGTCACGAAGAAGAAAAGGACGCTGCAGCACTTATCCTCAATGTCCGTTTGCTTCAAATGTTTTGGTTTTGTTTGATTTAATTATCGGCATTTTATATTTACTACTGCTAAAGGGATACAACACAAAGGTAAGTGTATTCTTTTGTGGCCGCTGTGATCAACGATTGATCGATTATGTACACTGGATTAATATTATTATGAACCTTCCTTAGCTGGCCATAGATGTAAGGCTTGCAATATCAAAATCTAGAAAGAGTCCTAGCTAGCTCGATTGTAGTTGGCAGTTTGTTGTGATTTTCTTGAACCTTGTATGGTTTTTGTTACTTTGCATTTTCCATCCATCTTCCAAACAAAGGGTAACACACACAGACATTACACACATTCACAGTCGTCATACACACAGAGAAAAAAGGGTGTCAAAATTGTACCTTTAGGGGTACAAGCTTGTCGCTGGGGCAGTACCCTTAAAACGACATCTTTGTACCTTGGTTTTACTCCTAAAATATGCATATTAGTACCCTAAATACGTACCTTAAGGTACTACTATGAACCTTTTTGTGGTAATAAAGGTACAGATATGTCCTTTTAATTGTACTTCCCCAGCGACAAGCGGTTGTACCCCGCCTAAAGGGTACAATTTTGACACCATTTTTCTCTGTGTACACATGAGCAATTTGCTGTCTCCGATGCACCTGTCCTTCAAATCTTTGAATTGTATGGTAAAACCGGAGCACCCGGAAGAAAACACATCAGCACAGGATGGACTTGCAAATGCTAAGTTACACAAAAAAGGCCTCCTCCTTGGTTTGTCTTTTTGCAATTGTTCAGATTTATTTAAGTTGTTATGATGGTTCATCTAAGAGATAGTTTCACCAAAGGAAAGTGCAAATTATTTACAATCTCCAGAAGAATGAAATGGCAAAAAATACATTATTTTGTAATGTCCAACACATCAAATTTGGAATAATTTAAGATTAAAATAAGTATTTTATGCTCATCAAGCCTGCATTTATTTGATTAAAATACTGTAAATCAGCAGTGTTGTAAAATATTATTACTATTTAAAATAATTTATTCCTGTGATGGGAAAGCTGAATTTTCTAGTCTTCAGTGTCAGATGTTCCTTCAGAAATGGTGCTCAAGAAACATATTATCAAGGTTGGAAGCAGTTGTGCTGCTTAATATTTTTGTGAAAACCATGATACAGTACCATAAAAAAAAAAAAAAGAGAGAAAACGCTTATTCAACAAGGATGCATTAAATTGATCAAAAGTGACATTTATAATGTTACAGAAGATTTCTATTTCAAATAAATGCTGAACTTTGTTCACCAAAGAACACCGTTTCCACCAAAATATTAAGCAGCAAAAACATTGATAGTAATAAGAACCATTATAATTGTAAGAACTGTAATAATTGAGCACCGGTAATAATTGATAATAATTGCACACAAAGTAATCATATAAGAATGATTTCTGAAGGATCATGTGACACTGAAGACTGGAGAAATGATGCTGAAAATTCAGCTTTGTCATAACAGGATTACATTATAAAATATATTAAAATAGAAAATGGTTATTTTTAATTGTAGTATTATTATTGTAGTAATATTTTATACAATATCATTGTTTTTACTATATTTTTGATCAAATAAATGCAGCCTTGGTGATTAAAAATGTTCTTTTTTCCCCTTCTTTTTTCCTCAGATGGGGGAGGTGGAGTTGTCCTGTCTGGCTTATGCCAAAATGTACCTACATGCCAGTCAGTTTCCACGCTGCAGTGTGAACGGCCTGCTGTTGTCCTCCAGTCCATCAGGGGGAGCTGTATGTATCACAGACTGTGTGCCTCTGCTCCACTCGCACTTGTCTTTGGCTCCAATCACACAGCTTGCTCTTACACAGGTAACTACACCTTTAATGAATATGGGCAGTGGAAAACTAGCACAGCGAGAGATAAGTGGAGGTAAGGTTAAAAAACCTGGTCTAAAAGTGTTTTGAGGTAGTCGAAAACACATTAGACCAGATTGCTTTCGTAGTGTTAATGCTCATGTGGTCGAATGCGTTCGAACAGCCACAAAAGTCTATGAGGGGCCGTATAGGCCGCAACTATTGAAAAGCCTCTTACAAACACTAGTGAAACGAAAAACGTTGATCAACCTTAGTAAAATTAATTCACATGCATAACTGAAATACATCTTACAAACACTAGTGAAATGAAAAACGTTGCGGACAACGATTCCTTTTCAAGTGAAATGAGCTCTCATCAACTACTGAAATCTTTTCTCATTTCAGTAACGTGTATGAATGAATTTCACTAAGGTTGATCAATGCTGTTTCACTAGTGTTTGTAAGAGGCTTTTCAATAATTATGGCCTATACAGCCCCTCATAAAAGACCACCTACTCTCTGCCTACTGACTAGGGCTGCACGATTAATCGAAATCGAACCACAATCGCGATTTGGCTTATGTGCGATTATGAAAGCGTAAAGGCTGCGATTTTAATGAAATAAATATATGTCCAGCGTGTTAGTGAAGAGCGACTCTTTGATCAGTAGTAAACGCTGCTCCGTCTGAAAGCACTGCGAGTTTGAGTCGCTTATAACGTGCGTTTGAAAAAAAAAATAAAAAATACAATGTTTAATAACGTTTTAACTGACTTCATATCGTCAGTCGAGGGTTTGATATTTCCTTTTTGTGAGCTGATGTGGCTTATCATCACAGAATGAGGCAGACGATTGTGATACAGTGAAGTGGATTAGCACTGCATTATAATATACTTTATTATTATGAAAATACACAAGAAGGCTTTTAAGAACTCAAATACACCATATATTGTCGCAGTCGTGTGTTTTTTGTCTTCATGTTTAATCAAAGCGTTTCTATCTTCTTTTTATTCAGCTACACAGCGCGAGCTTCACATTAGGGATTTCCTGAAAACGTCATTATATTACTTCTCTCTGAGGCAAATGTGGCGTTTCTGCTCTCAGGTGCCCTCTGGCATTCAGTATGAATGAAACATGAGTGTGTTTAGTGCCCAGCAGTGCTCACTCCATCCTATTTTGGGTAAAAAAATAGGAAAAGTAATACTTCTCTAAATAAATGTATATGACAATCCATATGTTTTTCTCCAGTGTACAGGTGTTTTTTCCCCACAGTGGATGCATAAGAGGCTCATATTTCATATTAAAGACATAGACTCGTTCTTGATTTTGCATACCTCCTGACAAAAATTAAGATATTTATATCTCAGATGTTTATAATAATAATATAATATTTTATAATAAATCCTTAGACATTTCTAGTGATATTTAGGCTGGCTGCATGTTAACAGGTAACCCTGCAGTTTTTTTGTAAAATAAGTTTTCTGTAAAATATAAATATTATTATTATCATATTGTTATATTTATTCTTAATTTATTGTGCAAAAGTCTTAGGCACGTTGGTATTTTCACACGAAAAATGTTTTTAAGCCAGTTATTTATATCTTTTACTGTAGTGTGTCAGTAGGAAATATCAGATTACATTTCCAAACATTCATTTTGCAATTAATTGTAATAATCCAGTGAGATTTTTTATGCACAAGAAGTCTGATAGCAGCCGGTATGATCTGATCTCACCATCATCGAGTCTGTCTGTGATTACATGAAGAAACAGAAAAAACTGAGACAGACTAAATCCAGAAAAACTAAGGCAACGTCTCCCAGACACTTGAAGAAACCTTCCTGCAAAACTACATGAATAGGTGTAGGAATAGATGCAGGTGACAAAAGCCGTTTTAAACGCAAAGGGTGGTCACCCCAAATATCGATTCGATTTAGTTAATAGAAGTTAATTCATAAATAAAAGCTATTTATGTTATTATTTTTGACATCATTCTCACTTTAAAGCATTCTGACAAGTGCCTAAACTTTTCACAGTACTGTAGTTTTGCACTTGGAGACGTTGCCTTAGTTTTTCTGGATTTAGTCCATCTCAGTTTTTTCTGTTTCTTCATGTAATCACAGACAGACTCGATGATGGTGAGATCAGATCATACCGGCTGCTATCAGACTTCTTGTGCATTAAAAAAAAAAAAAAATCTCACTGGATTATTACAATTAATTGCGAAATGAATGTTTGAAAATGTAAACTGATATTTCCTACTGACACACTACAGTAAAAGATATAAATAACTGGCTTAAAAACATTTGTCATGTGAAAATACCAACGGGCCTAAGACTTTTGCACAGTACTGTGTATATATATATATATATATATGCCAACACAAATAATATAAAATTACAAGATGTTTATTGTAACCGTAATATGAAACGCTTCAAAACAGAGCGCCACAAACCGCTTATGCGCATCCCGGGTGCAGAATTATGTGCTTAAAGCTAGTGCGCATTGAAAAGTTCACTGCACAAACAGGAGATGTTGAGTGCACAAATCCTAGTCTATAATGTATATCTGTCCAGCGGTTTACTGATCATTTGTTTCTTCCCAGTTTTAAATTCCAGGTATTGTGCGTGTGATGCTAATTAATAGTTATTTCGTTTAGAAACAGCTAGATAAACTCTAGCAAGATAAAGTCATTTTATGCAAATCCACAGTCCTTTATCTACATATCAAGTATAATAATGGGAATGTATCATCTTGGAGAGAGTTTTACCTTGCTGCTGCCAAACACGCTGTTTGAATGCTGAAGTTTCCGTGAACTTTAATTGAATGATGTAAATATTCTTCTGTCCCTCACATTCAGCTGTGGAATGGCTTTATATATATATATATAAATAACATAATATAAGAATGATTGCTGAAGAGGATCATGTGATGATATATATTTCTGATGATTATTTAATTATCATGACAGGCCTAACCTGAGCATGTGACTGCCTGTTTGAGTTTTGTCGACAGACGGAGGCGGCAAGAAATGTGACGGAGGCGGCCGCCTCGTAATGCTCTATGCAGGAAAAACCCTGTATATAACATTATAAACCAAAAATATCCTAACCTCCAGTAATCTCACCAGCTGCCAGTAAGACGGGAGACAGTATACAATAGACAGTAAAAGATACGCAGCACGAAGAAACACTAGTGTTCACGCTTGCGCACATACTGCTGTTTTGGCGCGCAGTGTTCTGATTTGCTTTGCTCCTATTTACTTGTTTGGTGAAGGCAAGCCAGAATTATCCAGAAACACCGAACTCTTTGGCCTGATTTTGGGTGATTTTGCTGGAAATGCAGAGATAAGTTATAATTTTGTTTTATTTGTAATTCTTTGGTAGATTATACATGTATAATTTCTGTTACATTACTACTAGTACTGTTGCTACTAATAAAACTATCTCTGGGGGCCCCAAAAGTGTGTGGGCTCTTAGAATCTTCCTAACTCAAATATCGGCACCCCTGCTCCCTCGTCTACTTGTAATCCGATCGACCAAAGCACATCTTAATACGAGGGCCAAAGGATGCTGTCTCACTTCCTGTTCAAAAATAGTCTGGCTATAATCAGGTTGTCATTGGACTAAAACGTTTTGTTTTGGTAGTGACAAATTTGGGACAGATTTATATATTTATTTATAAAGCTTGACTATACAGTTTTTTTTTTTTTTTTTAACAAAAATGACTACACTCAAATAAAGGGGGTTTTCGCAGTGATGCCATAGATTAATCATTTTCGGTTCCCCCAACAAACGTTTCACAACAGTTCTTAAAAGAAAATAATCATCTATGGAGCGTACAACGCCTAGTTTTACTATGCAGAAAGTCATTAATAGTTTTTGAATAGTTTTTTTTTTTCTTTTTCTCGATTGTAGAAGCCCAGCTTGAAAAAATTTGAAAAGTGAATAAATGTAAATGTAATGACATTTATATGCTGCTTGAATAGAATTCATGTTGATATTTCGTGTTGTAGGTCGATGTTTGGTGTGCACAAACACAGCAAAGGATTGTGGGATATTATCAGGCCAATGCTTGTGTGTCAGACAGCAGGTACTGCTTCATCTTTTCTTATTTCTTGAGTTCCTTATTTTTCAGTGCATTTCACTTTCTTTAACTGTCTTTTTCCAGCCCTACACCCTGTGCGTTGAAGATCGCAGAGAAGATCTTTGAGCAGTGTAACAATGCCGTGTTGCTTATGGTAATTTCTTTTGGAAATGTACTAGAAAATGTCACCTTGTTATGTAGGTTAATTGGAAAAGTCTTTTTTTAATTGGAAAAATGTTTGTCTCAGATTGATGGAGAAAAGATGTTTCCGGGCTGCCGTGTTCCTCCGATTGTGATGTATGAGCGCAAAGACGCCCGCTGGGCACTCAAAGACAAACACACGTAAGAAAATCTCAAAGGATGCGCTGCTTTGTTTTTGATGATAATGTTGTAGTGCAGCTATTAATGACGTGTTTCTTCATTAGAATAATGCTTCGGCAGTGGGAAGAAACCTGTTCCATAGTTAATCAGCTGTTCAGCTCTGGTGATCAGGCATTATTGGTGGATTTTGACAGCCATTTGGATGACATCACAAAAGATTGGACCAATCAGAAACTCAATGCCAAGATCATGGAGCTGGTCTCTCCAGCCAATGGAAATGTTTAACTATACAAACTAAATCAGCTCATGTCATAGTGTTTTTCTCTGTCACCTCAAAATTCTGTTTTTAAGATGATTTGACTGCGCATCATTATTAAGTTTGTCATATTTATGTGATATATATGAAATATGCAGAAACATAATTTTCTTATGTTCTTTGACTCTAAAAATAAACACACACACTTACACTGAGGTGGACTCATAATACAACCAGCATATTTCCTTACTCTCATCATTCTACATGTCATATTTAATTAATTACATTTTTAAAGATCTATCTAAACATTAAATAATTCTGTAATACTAAAATGTTCTTCAGGTGCTTTCATTACATAGCATTCTCTGTTTTATAGACTTAATTATAGAAACCATTTTTACACATCCAGACTAAAAGCAGAAAAAAATAGAATAGTCTATATATTCAGCTTTAACTAAATGAAGGTGATCGTATTAATGACTGACGGCATGTGCACTAATCAAGTCTCTTTAGATGGACAGGTGGTTCCTTGCAGCAAATTGAGAGTAAATCAAAGCGCTCAGAGCAGCATGAGTGCGTGATTTCATTTAAATGCGTCCTACATTATGAGAATCTTTGGGTGTCTGGAGCTTTTATTTGCTGTTCTCTTGCAATTCTAAACCTGTATGATTTTTTTCTTTGGAACATAAATAATATTTTGAGAAATGTCTGTGTTTTTGTCCATACAATGAAAGTCAAGTGTCGCAAAAATGGTTTAGTAACCAACATTATTCCAATATTATATATATACACCGATCAAGGCATAACATTATGACCACTGACAGATGAAGTTAATAACACTGATTATCTCTTCATCATGGCACCTGTTAGTGCAGGCATTCTCAGCCCTGGTCCTCGAGGGCCACTGTCCTGCAGAGTTTAGCTCCAACATTATCCACTGAAAGTTCTTATTTTGGTCATACTCGCAAGACGTAGAATAGAATTTGTGATTCTGAAGTACAGTATACACAGCTGTGCGGTGAATGAATGACAGCAACACATACTCCTCAAAACATTAGATTCATCCACGCAGAGTAGCCGAGCCGATGCACAACCCACGTACAGAGGATAATTCCGCAAATAACTGCAATTGCAGGTTTCAAACAGAGATGGCAACAAAGAGGCAAAACGTACTTACTGCAGCTTTAAGTTTGAACATTGTGGTCAGGAGATACAAGTCAATTCATGAAAAACGTGCGATGGCAAACTGATTAAATTAAATCTTTGCAATACTTTGATGAATCAAAATGGCCATCACTGTCCCTAGCTGCTGTTTACAGTGTCCAATTTTAGGCCAATGGCAAAAGGTAGTTTTTAAAAAAATTAAATATTAATAAAAATGCTGGAAAAATCTAATTGACAGAAATGAAATTAGGGATATATCAAGGGCAGATCTTGATCCCTAGGATTCAGTGGAAGCAAGAAATTTTGGTCCCACTTTATATTAAGTGGCTTTAACTACTATGTACTATGACACATTTTTTTTAGCCCCATTGGGCTCAAGAGTTATGATCCAAAACGTAAATTTTTGTACTGCCCATACACTTTCAGGGGATGATGATGATGATGATGATGAAGAAGAGAGTTCAAGCACCTTCAGTGCTCAGATCTCTAAAACAGATGCATGACACCCCTGATACCTGCATGGTTAATTGTTTTTGTATGGCTATTGATAACTAAAGTTGGTATAAGCTAAAACAATTAGCCTCACACTTTTTTGTGGATGGAATCCAAGTAAAAGTGAAGCTCTCAGTTTCTACAATGACGATTGCGACAGCAGAGAACAAGGCAAGTGACAACATTTATTGTCATTGATTAATGTAAAGTGACAAATTCAATGATACATTAGCGTTGGATAAAAATATACAATGTAATATAACAATACATTTGTAGTTAACTGGGTACATTGTAATGCATATAATACGTTTGAATCTCTTTATCTTTATTCAGACTCCACTAGGCCAGATGGGATATGTATAGATGTACAAATGACAAAATACCTTTCATGCTTTATTACAATTTGCGGTGAGACATACAGTGCTACATTGACCAAAAAAGCATCTTTGTATTACTTACTAATATTTAACTGCTATCTGGCTATATATTTAAGCAAGTAATAATTGCAACTACCTACAGTAAAGTGTTTCTACAAGTTGTCTCTTCATGATCCTTAATGTCAAGAATGCAGCGAGTGTTATCTCAAGAGTTTTGTTATTGGTTGTTCTGATACTTCAACAAACGCTCAGCGTCACTTCCCCTGTAGGAGACTGGCTGGCCAAACATTTGAGGATTGCAATAGGGTCTCTGAGAGTCTTGACCTCTTCTATCTGCAACTCAACCCATGGGAGAGAGATCTGGAGAGAGCAAATAAAAATGAAAAGTGCACCCAAAGATAACAATTCTGGCAAAAAATTTTTTTTGCTGTACATCTTTTCTTCTGCCATAGCTCAAAAACTCTCCTTCATGTTTATTTTCAATTCAGAACATTCAAACATGCCTCAACACAAATGGTCTAAACATGTGCTTGACTGCCCTATTCAATTTCATGGTCTCGAAGCAGACTGGACATTATGCAAAACAACTTTTGTTTAAAATGACATGAAGGTGAAAAAATGACACTGCTGAACTAAACCTTTCAATAACGTTTCTATTCCAGGTAGCTTCTAGAGCATCCACTTACAGCACAAATGTAGCATCTGATCTATATACATCCATTATACTTCACATCAGGTCTTTACCTTAATGATGATGTGTTTATCAGAGAAGTTATCTCCATCATACAGTTCTTCTCCGAAACACAGTGTGATCTCACTTTGAGGTTCTTTTCCTCCATTGCGGAAAGCATCCAACTCTGAGAAGAGGAAAGAATCTAAATGAATGCTGTAATCATGTCAAATCATGTCACTTGGTATTATCCAGGGAATCAGAAGAAATACACATAGCTAGCTAATGGTGACATTATGTTTACACTATATAGCCAAAGGAGAACTGACCCATAGTTTTTTTCCTTCTGTATCTAACACCAACATTTTTCGTTCCTTGCCACAATTGCCTCTGGTTCACTGTCAGTCCAAATCTGATAATTTGTTCATCCAATTGCGTTGTGTATCACAACCTTTTAGATCAGATTTTGTGTCCCTTTCATTCTCTAAAATATCTGCATTGCTTTTCTATGGCAACGGCATTGTGTTGGTATGCCTAGACGCCAAAAAAACAACAACAGCAACATGGAGGCGTTTGGGACTCGAACCGGGAACTTTCTTGCTGTAAGCGGTCCAGCTTATATTTATGTTTATATTCATTAAAATGATACAAATATAAAATGTAAGCTATTTTCTTACAGCCACAGGTATGGATTCTAAGTAACAAAATGAGTGGTGCCTGGTTTCCCCCAGACATGACGCTTGCCATTCAGGCCAAAGAGTTCAATCTTTGATTCATCAGACCAGAGAATTTTGTTTCTCATGGTCTGAGAGTCCTTTAGGTCCTTCAGGCAAACTCCAGGCGGCCTTTTACTGAGGAGTGGCTTCCGTCTGGCCACCCTACCATTCAGGCCTGATTGGTGGAGTGCTGCAGAGATGGTTGTTCTTCTGGAAGGTTCTCCTCTCTCCACAGAGAAACGCTGGAGCTCTGTTAGAGTGAGCATTGGGTTCTTGGTCACCTCCCTGACTAAGGCCCTTCTCCCCAATCGCTCAGTTTGGCCGGCCAGCCAGCTCTAGGAAGAGTCCTGGTGGTTTCAAACTTCTTCCATTTACGGATGATGGAGGCCACTGTGCTCATTGGGACCTTCAATGCTGTAGACATTTTTCTGTACCCTTCCCCAGATCTGTGCCTCGATACAATCCTGTCTCGGAGGTCTACAGACAATTCCTTGGACTTCATGGCTTATATAGACAGGTGTGTGCTTTTCCAAATCATGTCCAATCAACTGAATTCACCACAGGTGGACTCAATCAAGTTGTAGAAACATCTCAGGGATGATCAGTGGAAACAGGATGCATCTGAGCTCAATTTTGAGTGTCATGGCAAAGGCTGTGAATTCTAATGTACATGTGAATTTTTTCGTTTTATATTTTTAACATATTTGCAAAGATTGCAAAGACTTCTTTCACATTGACATTATTGGGTATTGTTTGTAGAATTTTGAGGAAAATAATGAATTTAATCCATTTTGGAATAAGGCTGTAACATAAAATGTGGAAAAAGTAAAGCTCTGTAAATACTGTATATACTGTAGCGTTTATACCATACAATATATTGTTACAAAGCAGCTTTACAAGTGATAACGGGAAAATTATTAAATGATGCAAAACAGAGTTAATTTTGGCTTTACAGCAGCTCTAAAAGTGTTGTCCAAGTTAGTGATTCACACACAGAGCGAGGCGCGTTCCAGTTAGCATGCAAACTCTGAATTGACTCCTCTTTCTCGTCTCCTTGCACTTAGATAGACACAAACACACACAAATATGTCAAAATACCCATCCCAGCAAGTATTCTCGTGAATACAGTCGGTTATGTCTTAAGTGGCTTGCTCAGTTGGGGACACAAAATTTTCAAATAAATATCCAAATAAATGTAATTACTAAACTAAATTAACTATATCAACTACATCACTTGAATATATATGATAATTGAAATGATCTGATGACATCACCGTTTTCTCCAGAGCGGCTGTACAGCTGAATCAAATTCTGTTCATTATTTTCCTGTTTAACACTGTGAAGCTGCTTTGAAACAATCTGCATTGTAAAAAGCGCTATATAAATAAAGTTGACTTGACTTGACTTGAAGTGAATGTAAACAGTTGAGAAAGAATTCGGATGTGTATCCTTATTTTGGATCCGTGCATTAGGTCTTAATGTACCCAAACTTGGGTCTTCAGCCAACAAAGTTTAAACCTCATCTGGCTAGGGCGCTTCCCATAATGTTGACGCATTAGGTCAATACAGTAGATGGAGAGTAGGCGGTCATTTGTCGATCAACACATTTGACTACATAAGCGTCTACACTACAAAAGCAATCCGGTCAAATGCATTTTTGACTACCTCTGGAAGTGGTCGAAAGTGGACAAGCTCAAAACGTTTAGACCCCATTTAAACCTGTATTTAGCATCATCCACTTGTGATACAATCGACAAAAACACATCTTAATACCAGGTGTAAACAGGGCCATGGTAAAGTGACAGCAGCCTAGCCTGCTGTTGTCTATGTCATTAATGTTAATCAAACAACAAAACACAGTTTAACAAAGATTAATATATATAAAATTTATACAGTGAACATTATAGTTATTTTACATTTAATTATTACATTTCTGTACCTGAAATGAATACTACAGTTAGACCTCACTTTATTTGTAACTTTGTAATAAATGGAAAGCAAAGTTACCCCCACACCACTAAATTATATATTTTTTCCTTGCTGATCCAAAAAAATAATCCGATCCGTAAATCAAACACCATAATATGATCCGAACCGTGAGTTTTGTGATCCGTTGAACCACTAGATAAAATGCTGTACAGAAGGGGAAGTTTAAAGTCCTGTTTGCTTAGTGTAATGCATTGGGTTCAATAAAGTCAATTTATTATACCTGCTTGCCTGTTTATTTTATATACAACTTGCATTCATTGTTTGTTCCTTATGCATGTGTCTTGTTTTCTTTTCTTCAGTGATAGTGACATCTAAAAAATGTTCGATGAACGTCCAACTAAAACATTCCAAAAATACGTTCCATGAACTATGTATAAACAACGTGTATGTGCTAACGTTTTAAGAACTTTTTTAAAGACCAGATAACTTTGACATTCTTTTAACGTTACTGGAAGAAAGTTTGTTCATAATGTTAAGAGAACCTTACCAGAACATTAGTCAGTGTTTTGGGAACATTCCCTGTTAGCTGTGAATCTGCTAAATGTGACTATAAGGCATGACGATATTAAGATATTATAAAAGTTGCTTTGAAACAATGTGTGAAAAGCACTATACAAACAAATTTGACCACAATGTTTTATGCAAACATTCCAAAAATATCCAGCAAATATTAGGGTGTGTGTGTGTGGGGGGGGGGGGGGGGTGGGGTCTAATGCTATTTCAAGAATTCTGACTTATTTACAGTGTTGAAGAGGCGGAGTATTTCTGTGCCAAATACACTCTTTCAGGATTTGAATACGTTTCGGAACGTTTTTTTCGAGTATGGCCCTGTATGACATCATAAAGGGTGGAATTCCTTGTATGGGCACTTCTCTCAAAAGAGCGTGTGCACATCAACCAGAGCGAGAGCGAGAGCACACCCATCAACGAGCTTCGTTAGGTTACAGTAGCTGTCGGCAGCGTTGTCAACCACAAAAAGCAACAATGTCACTAAAGAAGTGTGTTTTTGGTTGTAAGGGAAAGATAACCTTGTTCAGCATACCAAATAACATAGCGTTAAGGAAACAGTGGATGGAGTTTGTTTTTCCGGCGCAGCAACGGAGTTCTGCAAGTATGTTTGTTCTCGGTCATGAGTCGAAACCACAGGCGGTGAGTGAAACTGCACCAAATGACTGTTTTGTTGGCAATCGGCGCATAAGTGCATATAATGTAAACAACACAAATGTATAGTGAATCGAAAGTTATCTAAGGATAAATCTTGATGTATTGTGTGTGTGTGTGTGTGTCGTAGATGTGTTCGGCTGTTTTCAGAAAGAATCGGTACAGCGTATCTGTCTTTTATAAATATGATAAAACGAAAGACTTTTCGGAGATATGAAGGATGCAATACTACTCTATAGGTACTCAAGATTAACATGAGACTGTGTGTGTTATGTACCCTTTAATAACATCATAAAGACGTTCCGAGAAAGTTTTTAAAAGGTTTTCTCTCAATGTTATGAGAACGTTCAAATAAAAATAGCATTGTAAGGATGTTCCATGAATGTTGTCACAATTTTTTCTCTCTACATTATGGGAATGCATCAAGTATAAATTGTACTCAGAATGCTTTATGATAACATTATGAAAACTTTTACCAAATACTTTCACCAAATAATAACATTACAATCATGTTTCAAGAATGTTATTCTAAGAATTTTTTCTCAACATTATGAGAACATTCATACAAGTATTGCCATAAGGACGTTCCAAGAATAATGTTCTAAGAACATTTTCTCTTTGCAAGAACATTGTGAGAACGTATATATTAACTATTAATAACGCTATAAGAACGTTCCATAAATATTATTTTTTAAAACGTTTTGTCCTAACATTTACATACATTTTAAAGAATGTTAGTGAAAGTTAAGGGAACGTTCCCTGTTAGCTGGGTGAGAACCAGACCTCCAGAGAAAGTCCTCTGCACAGACCCTATAGCCAGTTTTAACTTCTCCCACCAAATGCTGGCATGATGTATCCCGATCTTTAAGCAGAAGCAGCTGGGAAAAAAAATTCTGAATGAACAATCCACAATCTGATGTGTAATGCTGACTGTATATTTTCTTCATTTCTGTCGCAGTGGTGTTTGGGTTCCTTGCCACTGTCACCTTTGGCTTGCTTAGTTGGGGCCACTTAATATTCAGCAGTATACTGATTTGACTGCACTTACACTATAAGATGAGAACAGAGCTAGACAATGACATCACTGCTAATTGTGTTTGTATCATTGATCATTATTTATTTTTTGTAGTTTATAACTGTACAGCTTCTTTGAAACAATCTTTGACCAAAATCTTGTGCCACGAGATGGGT
The DNA here is from genome assembly GCA_039654625.1 of Rhinogobio ventralis. NCBI lineage: Eukaryota > Metazoa > Chordata > Actinopteri > Cypriniformes > Gobionidae > Rhinogobio > Rhinogobio ventralis. Next base: position 11,855,237 of record CM077212.1, on the reverse strand, counting down.
CATCTTCTATCACAGTAATGGCACAAATCAGGATTCTGCTGACCTTGGTGTATCAATCACTATTCTCCTCTTTTTCTACCAATGTTCACACAATGCAAACACATCATATTACCAAAACAAGCTCAACAGCATTTCACACATGCAAACTCTTAAAAAATATTCAGTTCTCTCCTTTGCCCCCTCTACCTCAAGCTGATGACTTTATTTTATTTAATTTTATATATAAAGACCACTACTAATAAAAGAAAATCAAATGCTAGTATACTTACATCATTTATATAATTTATTAGACAGAATTGTTAAACAGAGACAGTAAACTAATGGCGACAGAGAATGGGAGCAAACAGGAAAACTGCTGATATTTTGGCCCTGGTGATATATCGGTGGACCACTATTTAGGACCTGTTATTACGTTTTTAAAAATAAAGATTCTTTATTGGCATCTCTGGTTCCATGAAGAACCTTAAACATCCATGGAACCTTTCCACAGGACAAAACCTTAAATGTTCTTTAAATTATTAAAAATGTTCTTAAAGGGTTAGTTCACTTTAAAATGAAAATTACCCCATGATTTACTCACCCTCAAGCCATCCTAGGTGTATGGCTTTCTTCTTTCTGATGAACACAATCAGAGTTATATTAATAAATATCCTGATGCTTCCAAGCTTTATAATGGCAGTGACGGGGTCCATTGAATTTGAAGCTATCCATCCATCATAAACATACTCCACACGGCTCCAGGGGGTTAATAAAGGCCTTCTGAAGTGAATCGATGGGGTTTTGTAAGAAAAATATTCATATTTAAAACTATAAAGTAAAATATTTAGCTTCAGCGGACCGACCTTCCGTATTCAACTTACACTGAAAGTGTAACGCCTCTCGCAGTTCAAAACGCTTACACCACGTCCGACGTTATACGTCGCGCCAGTTACGGTTTTTAGGCTAGTTGAATACGGAAGACGGTCTGCCGGAAGCTAGATATTTTACTTCATAAAGTTTTAAATATGGATATTTTTCTTACAAAAACCCATCGATTCGCTTCAGAAGGCCTTTATTAACCCCCCGGAGCCGTGTGGAGCACGTTTATGAGGGATGGATGCACTTTTTTGAGCTTCAAACTCAATGGACTCCGTCACTGCCATTATAAAGCTTGGAAGTGTCAGGATATTTATTAATATAACTCTGATTGTGTTCATCAGAAAGAAGAAAGTCATGTACACCTAGGATGTCTTCTCTTATAAGTTAAGCATTAAACATTTCTTACCCATGAAACTTTTTTAAACTATGAAATGCATGGGTGTAGTATATCACAACAAAACAACTTTTCTTTAAAATGAATCCTGAGGATTCGCCACCCTGGGTCACATGACCATACATTATTAAATTACTTCCTTGAAGTGACCATTGCATGTTCCCTTCGCTAACGGACTTGTGGAAGGGCCCTTCGTGAAGGGATTCAGTTGTTCACTTTCGTTTGAAACACCCCTACAAATGGCATCCCCTTTCCTTCAAGAGTAAAATAGCGCCGTTTGGAATTATCCCAAAATGTCTCTCTTATCTGACACACCTGATTCAGATTATCAGCTCGTCAGAAGAGAGCTCCATGAACTCGGGTATGTCCCGACTGACAGGGTCCCTACACAGAGTTCACTGCTCCCTACTCCCAGAGCATGGGATATCTGTTGAAGTTCACTTCACTTAGCAAAATGTTTTCATTCGCAACACCCTGCAATGTCCTCAAACAGACGAAACTCAAGTCGCGCATTTTAGAGGAGTTTAAGTTTTGATGCCATAATATGTTTTTAATAAATAAATATAATGTAAATTACCATATTTTCATTTAATATATAGTATTAAATATAAATCAATAAAACTATTTATTTTATTTTATTTATAGAGTGTCCATATACATATAAATTACACATTTCACTTAATCTAATCTGTAAAATTCAAAAGCCCTAAACTGAATGATAAATGTATGTTGTGATGTTTAATATGAAAATAAATGTAATTTGGTAACATGTCTTTTTATCTTATTTAACCTGTAATCGTGATAGTTGACTTGTAACTGTTGCGCCTCATGCACTTTACACCCACGAACAGCCGCATACAAATACACCTGCTTCGATGGAATCTCCCTTAAGATGGCGAAATACACTTTTAAATCCACTCCGCAGTGCACATATGGTCGAATAGAATCCACTCTCCAACTGAGCGTGTTAGATAAGAGAGACATACAAAAAGAGCAGGGAGGTGCGAGGACTGGAATTGGGAAGCCCTGTTCTATGGCATAACTGGGAAAACCACCTTTTGGAACCTTTATTTTTAAGAGTGTCCATCTGTGTTTTGAAACAATACCGTTATCATCTTGTATCGTTTCAAAACTATTTCAAAACCTGTTTCAAGGTTTGCTTTCTTTAGCCACCAAACACTGTTGCTGTGCGGATGAGCGGCCGGAACACATTGGGAGTTTTCTATTTTGGTTGAAAATGGTGTCGTGTAAGTGGCCCCAAACTAAATAACTAATGATTTTTTACAACCGAAATAAATCGATTAAAAACTTACTTTAGCTGGACAATAACTTTTTTCTAGAGCTGATGTATAGCCAAAACAATCTCTATTCCATGAATTTCCTATTATCACTGTAAAGCTGCTTTGAAACAATCTATATTGTAAAAAGCGCTATATAAATGAAGGTGACTTGGCATGTGGCCGCAGTTCCACACATCTACAGTCCTTTATTAAGGATTTAACATTCAATCTTATAACTGAAATTATATGGATTCAATACATTTCTACCAGTAGTGCAGTATTTATCATGTTGTTAGACTGATCTCCTACACATTGGATCAAAGAAAGTGTGGTATTTTGTAATTGATGACTATTTTTATGAACCAGAGAAGGACAGTATAGGGAACATAGAAATTTGAGTAATGTTTTATTCTGGATTTTCCAGTGCAAAATATATGCTTGTGAAACACTTACCCTGTCTGAATACATCCATGTTGAACAGCTGGGTGGGCTCGCTTGCTCTCTCCATTTTACAGGGTCCTGTGGTGGTGTTGTGCGGTCCTCTCCAGAACACCCGTCCCTGACAGAAGCGCTTGGCATAGATGCCTCCTCCTGTCGAGGTCAGCACTACTCCCCGCTCCATGAAGGGCAGCAATTTGTTAAGATCGTTCAAACGCGGGGCAAGGCTGGGGTCGGCGACCATGTCTGATGGGGGGTCTGGGAGAGGGATTCGATGGAAGCCAGTGCCGTTCAGAGACGGTGGAGACGGAGGGATAGGTGACGGAGGCAGGTAAGCGATCCGAGCATCATTACCCCTTACTTCTCGCCGCAGAACCTCCTGACCAATGTAGTGTACGGTTATGTGGAAAGTGTTCAGCACTGAAAGAACAAAAGTGTTTTTAGAAACATCTGCCGATAGTTTGGTTAAACATGAATCAATTGAGAGATCCGATAAATGAATCAGATTTTATTTTTAATTACCTTGCTTTTCTTCTGACAAAGGCACTGCTTCAATTGTTAGGTTTAACTGGATATCTTCAGCACCTCAAGAAAGTGTTGAATAATAAGACAGTCAACCACTTCGCATTATTAACATCAACATTAACCACAAAAGAACTAAGTTGAAAATGAATAGAGTAAAATCAGATAATTACTGTCACTCTTTAAGAAGATTGTCTGCACCCCTGCTTGAAATGTAATCTCACTTCCTGTATGTGGAACAATTTCCTGTGCACTCTGTTAAGATCAGAAGTGGAAATAGTGCTCAGTTAATTGTATCATACTCTTCGCATTGCAAAACTAAAAGTGGAATGTCTCAATGCATTTCTCATTGGCTTTTTGACTGTGCTAAATGCTTTTTAATGCTTTTGTAAGGCAAGCGTTCGCTATTTAGCATGCATGCTGCAAATTGCATCTTAATTATAGTTTGAACAGCATAGCTCCTCAATGATTAGCTATGATGTGCTGGATGTTTTTACCATGTTGATGGGCTGGAACACAACAACCTCCTCTTTGATCTTTTTGCATTCAATCTGCTGATCATGCTCAGATTCGCTGCGTCTCCTCCTGCTGCTCCTCACTGCTTTCTGTCCATTCTCTTTTTTGACTTTCACCACTCCTATGATGCGAGGAAAATGAACTAATTACAAAAAGTAATTCCTTTACATACTCATTGCAGTTATTCTAGACATTTAGCTGTTCATGAAAGTAGTAGGAATGTGCAAAACCTGTGCAAAACTAATCAGTAGAAGGGTTTGTGTTTACTTAATGTTTAAGAAAGCTTAATTTCTCAAAAAACAGAACACAACAGAACATACAACAGACTACAGAACTTACAAACTTGCTTAAATTCTCCATAACATTAAAACTAACTAGTCAACTTCACTAACTAAATAGTCAGTTGCTGGATTGACTAGTCAATTAGTCAGCCATCTTGTGACATCCCTTGTAAGTGGCTTAATTCTCATGTTGGATTGACTGTGGTTGCCAGGCAATTTACCTAAGTATTTAAACTTTAATCAGCATTAATTTAATTTAAATTAACATTTAAACAGAGACTTGCTTGCTGTTTGGTGATGTGTACATATGCACATAAGAGTAATTTAAGTTATGTGGCTGAGGAAAGCATTTCTCAAGCGCATGAAACAGCACAATCACTCTGACGGCACCTGACGTGGTAACCTGCCCAAATTAAACATCCAAAACAACTCAGTTATGCACTTTTCTCAATGCGGTTTACTCTGTGGCGTCTGTCTTTTTTAAAGTGCCTCTATTATGGCTTTTTGAATATTCCCTTTCATGCAGTGTAGGCTTGCTGAGATAGTCGGTGTTACCGGTGTTCAGGCGCAATACCGGTTACATCACTTACCCACCGCCACCCACCCTTGTTTTGATTTTTTTCATTTTCAGTTTAAGTTTTAGTTTTCAGTTCATTCCTATGAAGCTCAACTTCCATAGGAATTCATTGAAACCACTCGCTTTGCTCCGCTCCGTTATGAATGCCCATTTTACTTTTGGTTTAAAAGCCCCCGTCGGTATTACCAGTGCTGTCATGTCGATTAACCGGTGGGAAAATTTCCTCACTGTCACATCCTTAATGCAGCGTGTAATATAGCTGCTTGTGAATGTAAACGTTCTGCAAAGTTGTAAAGTCGAAAGTGTCGACTCTGAACCGCCTATACGAGTCACTTTGTTTCGAATCCTACTGCATGACAGTTCAACGTCACTAGAAAAGACATTTGCATAATGCCCACCTATGTTGTACGTTGTCCGGTTGTGAACAACTTAGCCAGCCCTCAAACGTAATTTACTGATGACTGGACAGAGCTGAAGAACAGTTATGGTAATAGCACTTCGTTTCTAAAACATGCGCTGTACACGATAAATTAATCACAACAGACTGGGCCATCTGGCCAATCAGAGCAGAGTAGGCTTGCAGAAAAGAGGGGGTTTAGAGAGACTGATTCGTCTGTCAAGTCATTTGAGAATCATTGAAAAATGTGAGGATACAATATATATTATGAGAGAATGAAACCAATGAAGGTTTTTTGACCTTTGATGCATGTAAACCTGTTGTAGGAGACCTCCAAAACAAAATTAGGAGCCTTTAAAATAGCATAATTGGGGCACTTTAAAATGTGTCTTTTATCATAGGGTACTAACACGTTTTTCACTTCTGTAAGTGACATTACTGACAGAAGTTTTTTGTCACAGCACACATATTCAACTAATCAAAAATTCTCATCCACCATAGTGGCCTGTGACATTCTGAAATTCAGTGACCAAACAGAACACACAACCTGCATTTGGCACTTGGTAGGTGTTAATTTCATACCTTAACAAAATTTAAATGTGAAATTTTATTGGTAGAATCTTGCTGCTTTAGACCAGTCCAATCAAGTATATCTGTTAGTCCAGGGGTGTCCAATCCTGTTCCTGAGGGCACATTTCCTGCAGAGTTTAGCTCCAGCACACCTGTCTGGAAGTTTATAGTTGTCCCAAAGACCTTGATTAGCAGGTTCAGGCTCAGATGGTCTTATTATTGGTAGATACGAGGGTCTGTGGCTCTACCATTGGAAAAAGCGTAATGGCTAACTTGGATCACATGTTGAAGATTAGCCGATGGGCTGTCAATTCATTAAATGATAAGCTATTTCCTCACAAAAGGAGTTTATTCAGCATAGTGAAGCCTCTCCTCCAATGACATCCATTAAAAAACACAGCCTCTTGTCTCTTTCCCTGCATACAGCAGCTTTAGCTGGCGTTACGCTTTTTCCGGCTAAGGTTGCAGCCTTGCCTTCAAGTGGCTTTGGTTCAGGTGTGTTTAATTAAGGCTAGAGCTAAACTCTGCTGGATAGTAGGCCCAGAACTGGACACCCCTAGTTTAGACCAATCAAGCCCCATTATGGTGGGAAAATGCTATGGATTTTTATGCTAATTTAGGAATTTATTTTGTGTTGGAATGTATTTGGGTGGCGTGAGAGCAAGAGAAAGAGACTGAAAATGTAAAATGCGTGAGAGTTGGCAACCCTGCTAATATTACAAAAAGAATGTTTCCACATCCATTGGTTACCTTGTTCTTCTAGTGGTACGAGGCGGTAGACTTTGTAGGGTTCTGAGATGTCCAGTTGTGATCTTTCAGTGACCTCACTAAACTCTGGACTTTTGTTGAGGGCACACCGAAGGCGAGTTTTCCAGGATGCAGGGTCAGAATTTCCATTCTCCAAAAGCTTCCCTTTAAACTCTGCCCAAGCCTTTCATCAGAAAAGTTCAAATTAAAATTTCAAAAACTAATTTTGAAAGGCTTGCATGCTTAAAATAATTACTGCTCAAACTATCTTTCAAATTAATTATAATCAATAATGTGAAAATGAATTTTCATCAACATATAATAATTTAGAAATCCTCGGTTATGAATATAATAACACAATAAATTGTGCAAGTCTAAAACTCACACTTGGGAAGTTGTTTTTAAGAACTACTCGAGAAGAAATACAACAAAAGACAGAGGTGGAAACAAAAAAATGGTACTAGTAGAACAAAAGGTATAGACGGTGAAAAGATCCAGTGCTTAGCCAGCCAAATTCCGCAATTACAGTGGGGCAAAAAAGTATTTAGTCAGCCACCAATTGTGCAAGTTCTCCCACTTAAAAAGATGAGAGAGGCCTGTAATTTTCATCATAGGTACACTTCAACTATGAGAGACAGAATGAGAAAAACCTGTAACTTCTTTAAGAGGCTCCTCTGTCCTCCACTTGTTACCTGTATTAATGGCACCTGTTTGAACTCGTTATCAGTATAAAAGACACCTGTCCACAACCTTAAACAGTCAGACTCCAAACTCCACTATGGCCAAGACCAAAGAGCTGTCAAAGGACACCAGAAACAAAATTGTAGACCTGCACCAGGCTGGAAAGACTGAATCTGCAATAGGTAAGCAGCTTGGTGTGAAGAAATCAACTATCAAAATTATTAGAAAATGAAAGAGATACAAGACCACTGATAATCTCCCTCGATCTGGGGCTTAACGCAAGATCTCACCCCGTGGGGTCAAAATGATCACAAGAACAGTGAGCAAAAATCCCAGAACCACACGGGGGGACCTAGTGAATGACCTGCAGAGAGCTGGGACCAAAGTAACAAAGGCTACCATCAGTAATACACTACGTACAGTACATGTCCGGGCTCGTCTGAAGTTTGCTAGAGAGCATTTGGATGATCCAGAAGAGGATTGGGAGAATGTCATATGGTCAGATGAAACCAAAATAGAACTTTTTGGTAAAAACTCAACTTGTCGTGTTTGGAGGAAAAAGAATGCTGAGTTGCATCCAAAGAACACCATACCTACTGTGAAGCATGGGGGTGGAAACATCATGCTTTGGGGCTGTTTTTATGCAAAGGGACCAGGACGACTGATCCATGTAAAGGAAAGAATGAATGGGGCCATGTATTGTGAGATTTTGAGTAAAAACCTCCTTCCATCAGCAAGGGCATTAAAGATGAAATGTGGCTGGGTCTTTCAGCATGACAATGATCCCAAACACACCGCCCGGGCAACGAAGGAGTGGCTTTGTAAGAAGCATTTCAAGGTCCTGGAGTGGCCTAGCCAGTCTCCAGATCTCAACCCCATTGAAAATCTTTGGAGGGAGTTGAAAATCTGTGTTGCCCAGCAACAGCCCCAAAACATCACTGCTCTAGAGGAGATCTGCATGGAGGAATGGGCCAAACTACCAGCAACAATGTGTAAAAACCTCTGTCATTGCCAACAAAGGGTATATAACAAAGTATTGAGATGAACTTTTGTTATTGACCAAATACTTATTTTCCACCATAATTTGCAAATAAATTCTTTAAAAATCAGACAATGTGATTTTCTGGATTTTTTTTTTCTCATTCTGTCTCTCATAGTTGAAGTGCACCTATGATGAAAATTACAGGCCTCTCTCATCTTTTTAAGTGGGAGAACTTGCACAATTGGTGGCTGACTAAATACTTTTTTGCCCCACTGTAAATGTTGTATAATGTGATATGTATAGTGTAATATTTGCACCTTGAAAATAGCTGCATCTTCCTCACTTCGGAAATCTTGTTTTCCTGCATGTTTCCATGGGATACGAAACATGGTTTTCTCAGTGTTGTCCCACACTAGGCCGTGATACTTCCCACTGTTTACCTACATCCCAAAGCACACATAAGAGAGAAACAATTATAATTACTATTATTTCTGACCCTAAGGTAATATTAGGTAGCTAGATACTCTGCCTGCACATAACAATAAATAAATAATAATCTGTGAAATATATGGTAAAAAAATTGTTTCCAGAACTTTACTGTAAAAAAAAATATGGTAGCAACATTTTATATTTTTATAGATTAGAGTTAATTTTACAGTAAAAAATATATATATTTCATTAACCAAAATTAATAAAATACTTTATTACTAATTCATTACCAAAATTACTCAAATCTATATTTTTTACCTTCATAATATATTGACATCCACCTTAAAGACCCCCTGTGGTGAAAATTAAGTTTGTAATATTGTGTCTATGTTGTGTTTTTAATATGCTTTGAGACAAACCATGTGCAAATTCATAAGTCCACACCATAGACTGTAAAGAAATATGGACGTAGTGTCCGTGACGTCACCCATAGGATTCTGAAGAGCAGTTTTGAAGCATAAAGTAGGGTCGAGCTGGCTGTTGCCATCTTAGCAGCGCATCATCGCGTTTCATCAAGCTATAAAATAAATTCAGCCCCTCACTGTTGTCATGAAGGGCAAAATTAGCTATATAGACCAAAACCACAATTTATTAGGGCTGTCAATCGATTAATTGTTTTAAATCGTGATTAATCGCAATTGCGTGCAATTTTGTAATGTGCAATTAAGCATATGCCATTTATCTCATTAAACACATTCATTTTGTCATCATTTGCTATATCCAGCAAAGTAAACAATCAGATTGAAGGGTGATTCTCACAAAGCTGTATTTTCTGCAAGCTTCAAGGATCATTGGAGACTCCAAAAGGACACCAAATAACCAAATATAAGGAGTCCATATAATTTTATTATATAATACATTTATACACACCTAAGCACCCATGAAAAAAAAACATTACAGAAAAAAACTACAGAATTCAGTGTATAGTATGTGTACAGAGCAACAACAACGAGACGGTTTTCATTTCATTTTAGACAAGTCAAGCTGCGATACCGAACAGGACCACACGGAGATGCCAAAAAAACAAACTCCTAAAATAACCTCTTTGACTGCATAAGCCTACCATTACTAAACACAACAATGTACACCTGACAAATCAAACATTATCCTTCCTGAGTGTGTGTGGAAACAACGCGAATGTACTGAGATGTGTCTGTATTTTTTTACAGTCTATGGTCTAACATTAATATACCAGACTTACTGTACAACTCCTGTACGTCACCAAAATTGCGCTCTTCAGAAACAATTGCAGAATACGTCAGAGCCCGTGTTTTAAAGCAAAGCACACACTGGAATGAATAATTCACTAAAAACGCAATGCGAGTGTCTATTCTCTCTGATATGTCTGATGTAATCAGCCTGGCCTTCTTTACATTAGCGCTGTTTTGGACTGTTTGAATGAATTTGATTACTGGATCACTGAAAACTTTCCCAGAGTTTAACAGCTTAAAATGGCCAGAATCAGGTTAAAGAGTTAGAATGGAAATTTCCTCCTACCAGGGTTACAGGTGCTTGTAGATGCTCAGTGTGATTGTGATAAACTCCCGACTTCTAAGATCATCTAACTGTGTGACGAAAATTACGTTAATGATGCAGCCTCAGTACTTCTGTCATTTATTTGTGTTAATTGCATTAAATCATTAAAACGCGTTAAGGACTTTAAATTAATCGCATGCGTTAACAGTGACAGCCCTAATATTTATATTTTATTTATTATATTTTATAAATTTAGCAATATAGCGGGTGAATTATGTATATCAAGCGTAGCATCAGTTCTGGCAGGTCATGTTAGTCAAGCTCGCATCAGCTGATCACGTCTACCTATAGGAATACAATGTCTATCACAGCATACATATAAGCTCCTTCAGTATTATCAGCAGCTATCGTGTATATCCAGAGCTCATTTACCCTCCTCCATCCCCAGCTCCTCCTCTCGTCCAGTCAGGATTTGGTATTCTGATTCCCCTTGAATCAGACTAAATTCCCAAATTATTTTTGTACATTAAATATTGACATTAATGATATCTGTAATACATTATGTTGGTTCTGTTCTGTTTACCCTAAGGGGTGTTGTTGCTAGGATGCATGGATGTGCAGGGAGTTCTTGCCCAGAACAGAACCGAACCATACCGCCAATCCAAACTGTTCGCTAATTGTCAATCGTCTTTGACGATAGTGGTCTTGACAGAAATGTATCTTACGATGTTATGATGAACTATATCTTTCTTCACTGACGTTCTAAGTTCTTCAAAGCCTTTCTAAGGATGTTGATTTTTAGAAGGCAGCTGTCCAACTATAAAATTGGCGAACGGGAACATGGTTTGTGTAACATTAGTAACACACTATTAGCCGTTGGATAACGTAGTCAAGCCAAAGACTAATCATATTAATTACCATTATATGTCCAACGTTGTAGAGAGCGATACATAAAACGCATTACTATTCTGATACATTGACTTGTATACAACCCTGTATAATTCACTCTTCCACCTCTTCTTCTGAATCAGTTTCTGGTTTAAACATGGCTGAATTAAATCAGTATTTCCACTTGCTATCGTGCGGCGTTTACTACAGTAAAGTTGACCAAGTGGATCTCTGAGCTGGTGTGAGTGAGTGGAGGCGGGGCTAATTTGCATAATCACGTATATTCACGATCCGTGTATATTTAATGAAGCAAGGGCGTAGAGTTACATTCAAGCTATTTTAAGACATGAATACATTTTTTTCACAGAAAAAAACATTTAAATGTGTAATTTTGGTGATCAAATATGAGTTTTAAAGGATAAGATTATTGACTACAAGGGGACTTAAAAAAATTCAATGGTAACGAGCTTTTCCGCAAGCTGAGATAAAAACTAAATAGAAGGTGCATGTGTCATACACACAAATACAAAACACCACCATGGTAACACAGATGACACTAAAATAATACAATACATTTTAATTTAACAACATAAGAAAAAAAGAAGAAGCATTATTTCAATGAAAATCTATCAAATCTAATCTTTTGTACTTCATTAACTCAGATCCTTTGACACACTCAACATACTGCACGCACACACAGACACACACACACCTGTTCCACTATCCAGGAGCGCAGGCGGCGTGTGGAGCGAATCCTTCCAGATGCCATCTGAAAAACACATTGATTGACAGATGCTTATCTAATTTTTTTATTATAAAACCTAAATGTATGTTACATGTGTACAATTTAAGCCCTCTGTGTGTATTTTAATGTAATGCTTAATACTTTATTAAATAAATAGGCCTACTTTAATTTTAATTCATTTTTGATTGGCCAGAGGTGGGTTACAAATGTGGATTACAGTTTTAATATTTTGAGCATCTAGTCAACAGTAGCCAACATTCTTGTTGAGCTTCTGTCATGACTCTGTTTTACTCTGTTTAAGGTTCTTCATAACAAAAAAGCAGTTTGAGAGACTTGTTTTATTTTTAGGTCATGTCAGCTATTTGTTCGCAGAGTGACCATTTTGTCTCTACAATGAAGAGAATGTAAGTGAGTAAAGTTTCTGAATTAATGAATGTGTTTTGAGCACTATGAAATGAGATAACTTTAATGTTTCTGAACTTGTTCTTCTGAGCTTTTTGGGCTTAGGAACGACAGTGATCAATGGAGCTGTTCTAAGCACGCTTGACAAAAACAATTTATGAATTGTAATTACGCACTGGTTATTAAATCTTATTTTGACTTTGACGATTCTTAAATATTTTCCTTTTTTTATTTATTAGTGGCAATCCACTTCTTTAGAAATCGCCGTTTGGTGCCCCCTTGGCTAGTGCTCTGGACACGGGCTGCCCACTGCGCGTACAGGGAGCGACGGTATTTACAATCATGAATTTGCCTACTATTAATATAGGCCTACCATAACTCTGTTAAGACACATTCACAGTACTTTTGTAAACGTATAATCAAATTACCTGCTTAAATCAAAATCAAATAGAGATACAACAAGGTATTTTATAATTTCAACAATTTCTTCTAACACTATCCACATCCAAATCAACGTAGCCTAATATTTCGTTATATAAACAAGTTAGCGGACAAAACGGAATTTTTGTTTAAACATTGTGAATAGTATTATGTCGTTAGTTTGTAGTTTCGATTACCTTTAGTTTCGGTCCTGTATACTGTCAGCAGTTCTGGAGATCACAGTCTGTCCAACCCATCGCACTTACAATTCCTGAAAGCAAAACAGTGGAGCGACCTGAGCTGTTTGCTACTCACTTCCACAGGGGGCGCTCAGCGGCTCACATCACACTGTTCCTCAATAATATGTCATGAGTTTCTTTGGAAAATCCGGAATATTTTTTAATTAACAAATTATATTTGTGAAATATGTAACTCTGTATGCCGAAGGCCAAGGCATCATATAAAAACATTGCTAACGTTTACTGTTAAATAATTTTTAAAAATCCTCTTCCTCGTTGTAATTGGGCCAACTTCACCAGTGATAGAACAGTCTTAGGTACCACGTGACCTCCTTTATTATGTTTTTGTATATATATATATATATTCATTCTTTTTCTTGTTTTTGTTATGTACGTTCCTACCTTCAGCCACATCACTTCCGGGAAATAATGAATATTATTTACTACAACATAAGCAGGTGTTACGTGACATTTACTAAAGGCATCAAAAACTCCGCCCACTTTGGTATCTTCATCTAGCCGATTTCCCTTCTGCCAGTTGAATTCGTTTCAAAAGAAACGCCGCTCTTCCCAGAAACCACGTGATAGCGCGGAGATCTCATTCAAGCCTTCGGGAGGCAAAAAAAGATGAAAAACTGTAGAAATATGTTCGTACTGTGTCGAATGTGGTATGCAGGTAGAACAAATGATAAGTTAAAAAAATGACAATGACTGTAAAGTATCCACTGAAATTATTTTATATTTGATACACTATTAATTTTTTAACCTGTTGACAATAATATTGTCATCATAGTACACACAAACGTTGGGTTTCCATGTTTTATGGGGGACTTTCCATAGACACAGAAAACTTTGTACATGTTCGAAAATACAATCACTTTGGCACTAATTTCAGAACCTTGACGTAATTTTTCAAAACTCTAGTCACAAAACGGTCATCACTTGTAACACAGGCTGTCCAATGTTCAAAACATTGCATTGTGCATTCATATCTTTAAATAAATCTTGCACTTGCACAATCATTGGTTTAAAAAAAAAGGTTTAAATGTAAGGAAATACCATTGAAACGTTAATTTAGATCACCCACACACAAGCAACCAATAGTTTCACTGTGTCATTGTTCGTACAATCATTAAATATTGTAGTACAAAATAGGTGATACGTGTTTCATTATGGTACTACATGTAAATATATCCCTGTAAAAGTACTGCAGTAGTAGAAAGAATACCACAGGCACAGTGGAATCATTGAAGAAAATCTAAAATATATTGATGAAAAACAATACAGTACAATCACAACATAGGTTTATCTGAATCAAAGCAAAATAATTAGCTATGAAATTGAAAAGAAAAGACAGTACTGTAAAACACCAAATGCAGTGTTTCTCAACTTGCTTGTAGGGTGATTGGGACACTTTTTTCAAGTCATCTCAATGGTAAAAATTGTCCCAATCACCCTGAATTCACCCTACTGTAAAAAGCAAGGAGTGATTACTGTACTTCTAAATTTTAGTAAGTAAGTAATTTTGGCCTCACTTCATTGGCTTCAGTTTAAACTCTTGTTGTTTGTTTTTAAAGCTCTTAATGATCAAGCTCCTCATTATCTTAAAGATCTTCTTACTCCTCTGTCATCGTCCAGATTTTTAATATCTTCAGACAGGGCTCTTTTATCCATCCCTCGCTCTCGTCTAAAAACTAAGGGAGATAGAGCTTTTTCTGTTGCCGCCCCCGTGTCTGGAACCAATTGCCCCTGGACATCCGCCTTGCACCTTCCATTACTATTTTTAAGTCAAAATTGAAAACCTATCTATATTCCCTGGCATTTTAATATTATTATACTTCTGTCTGACTGTTTGTTTGGTTTGGCTTTCACTTTGTTTCTATTTGATCTTATTCTTTTTTATTGTATTTTTCTTTACTCTGTTCAGCACTTTGGATAGTTCTATGTTTAAATGTGCTATATAAATAAAATGTACTTACTTACTTTACTTACTAAATTTTCATCAACTCTGTCTTCTGGATTAGGCCACAGGTTCTCATCTACATCACAATGGATGTTTTCATTAGCCAAACATCTTGGAAAAAACCTTCGGGCATGGCGAATCCAGGCCTGACACTGGTCTGCTGTGATGTCATTGCATGCGTCATCCATGGCCTGGAGAAGAGTGACTTGTTCATGAGGATGCCTATCATAAACATTCCATCTCCATGTGGAGAAAAATACCTCAGTCGGGTTAAGGAGAGTATGGGGGTAAATACAGGGTGGCAAATTGTGCATGGGCCTGAAACCATGCTTGCACCATATGAGCATGGTGGAACCTGACATTATCCCACACAATGACATAGGTCATGCCATCAGCTCTACAGACCTGATCAAGCTCATCAAGTAAGGTTACAAGGAGAGCTGCATTATATAATCCAATACAAGGTCACAACACACCATCTTCTGATATAGCCGCACACATGGTAATTTTGGCCCCACGTTGTCCAGGTACTTGGATGGTTGCCCGCTGGCCAATGAAATTCCAACCTCTCCTCCTTGTCTTGGCCAGGTTAAAGCCTGCCTCATTCAAATATATGAATTTGTGATGGTTGCCATCAGCATCCAGCTCCATCACCCTCTAAAAATACATTTTGGAAAGAGATTTACTGATTAATGTACAATGTAGAATTTTAAGGGAATTTTATTACAACAGCCATTTTGAAACTGAACATACTCAGTCCTCAGTTGCTTCACTCTGTCTGTATTTCTTTCAAAAGGCACATGGTATAGTTGTTTTAAAGACACCTGGTGCCTTTTCAGCATGCGTGCAATAGTCGGCAAACTTATGGATTCCACATTGTTAAACATGTCTTCATTGTCCAAGATATGCTGGCGAATTTCTGCAAGGCGAATATCATTTCTGGCCCGAACCAAATGGACCACAGCCTGCTCTTGTTGGTCAGTCAGAATTTTGCCTCTACCTCCCCTATTTTGCCTCAATTCTACAGGGAACATTACAGTTAGAAGACACTTGGTCACAGCACCTACTCTGTGAAACACATTGGTATGTGGTCATTTGACAATTGAGAGTAGCATAATGTTTAGTGCATGCTGACGACTTACCGGTTCTCATTGCAGAAAGTTCTGATTGAGGCCACGGTTGACCTTCTGAGGTTTATTTGTATCATTGTAGCCACCACAGTCATTGTAACCCCATGATTTATGACATGGTCTACAACTATTGCTCGGATTTCATTGGACACTCTTTGCTGTTGCTGCCGCTGTCTTGGTCCGTGGCCTTGTCCTCTACCACGTTCCACCACACCTTTCAAACGAGGCCCACGACCACCTCTAAGAAGGGGTGCTTGTCCCCTAGGCAGCTGCCATTCCTTTGACCAACACATCTTCCTCGTCTTCCTCCCACCACCGCTTGACCTCTATTGTGACCTGAATCACCTGCCGGCTCCATGTTACATATCGCTATGTTGTTGCAAGTGGATCCCAATCAATTTTTTATATACTCGTTCCACAAGGTGAACTCAATCATCAGTAAAGGAGTTGGCAGAATTGAACAAGCAATTACAATGGCCTGCATCCATACAGTGCAGTACTGTCAATACTGTAACTAGTCTGAAAAGGTGGTACATGGGACCATAGAAACAGTGTCTGATACTTAAAGAATGATTATGAAATATTGAAAGAATGAAATATTACATCCATAGATAATGTAATCTAATTGGTTCATGCTCCACGCTAATTGGTGACAATGAATCTCGTTATCTTGAAACTTTCATGATCTAAATGAATTGTTTGTCTGTTTCCATACAGGGGCAAGTGAAAGTGAATTTTACTTGCCCGACAGGACAAGTAACCCGATTAAAATGTCAATAACAAAAAATAACTAGGGAATCACCAAAATGCAAGAATGATTCTACATTCATTTAGTGTAAGTGGCGATCGATAGTGGATTATAATATAATATATAATGTACTGACGGTAACAAGGTTGCGCTGTTGACGCTCGCGCAGCCTCTCGAGGAGAAATCAAAACAAATGAGCACAGCTCAATAAAAATTCGAAATGTGGAGTTTTTATATTTATAACATATGATACAGTTAAGCAACAAAACACGAGCAAGAGTGCTGTTTTCCTGAATACCATCACGATTGAAAACGTGACACTGATTTCATATGGCAGTTCCATAAACAATTAATTAACATTAAGTCACTTACATTTTAGATGCAATATTGACTGTTTTTGTTCTATTTCAGCAGCGAAAATATTTCCAAACAAAGATCACCGCAGAACCATAACGCATCTCACAGCAACAGTGCATTACTGAATGATTCAGCGTTTTGAATGAATCGGTTGAATCAAAGATTCAATTACCTATTCATAAACGAACCTGAATCAATCAGCTGTTTCACTGAATCGACTCAATGACTCACTCATTAAGACGGTCACCTGCCGCCACCTACTGGTGGTTTAGTTTAATCTTTAAACCCTTTCCAACATTATTTTTATATTCAAAACATACACTCACCTAAAGGATTATTAGGAACACCTGTTCAATTTCTCATTAATCCAATTATCTAATCAACCAATCACATGACAGTTGCTCTTAATGCATTTAGGGGTGTGGTCCTGGTCAAGACAATCTCCTGAACTCCAAACTGAATGTCAGAATGGGAAAGAAAGGTGATTTAAGCAATTTTGAGCGTGGCATGGTTGTTGGTGCCAGACGGGCCGGTCTGAGTATTTCACAATCTGCTCAGTTACTGGGATTTTCACGCACAACCATTTCTAGAGTTTACAAAGAATGGTGTGAAAAGGGAAAACATCCAGTATGTGGCAGTCCTGTGGGCGAAAATGCCTTGTTGATGCTAGAGGTCAGAGGAGAATGGGCCGACTGATTCAAGCTGATAGAAGAGCAACTTTGACTGAAATAACCACTCGTTACAACCGAGGTATGCAGCGAAGCATTTGTGAAGCCACAACACGCACAACCTTGAGGCGGATGGGCTACAACAGCAGAAGACCCCACCGGGTACCACTCATCTCCACTACAAATATGAAAAAGAGGCTACAATTTGCACAAGCTCACCAAAATTGGACAGTTGAAGACTGGAAAAATGTTGCCTGGTCTGATGAGTCTCGATTTCTGTTGAGACATTCAGATGGTAGAGTCAGAATTTGGCGTAAACAGAATGAGAACATGGATCCATCATGCCTTGTTACCACTGTGCAGGCTGGTGGTGCTGGTGTAATGGTGTGGGGGATGTTTTCTTGGCACACTTTAGGCCCCTTAGTGCCAATTGGGCATCGTTTAAATGGCACGGCCTACCTGAGCATTGTTTCTGACCATGTCCATCCCTTTATGACCACCATGTACCCATCCTCTGATGGCTACTTCCAGCAGGATAATGCACCATGTCACAAAGCTCAAATCATTTCAAATTGGTTTCTTGAACATGACAATGAGTTCACTGTACTAAAATGGCCCCCACAGTCACCAGATCTCAACCCAATAGAGCATCTTTGGGATGTGGTGGAACGGGAGCTTCGTGCCCTGGATGTGCATCCCACAAATCTCCATCAACTGCAAGATGCTATCCTATCAATATGGGCCAACATTTCTAAAGAATGCTTTCAGCACCTTGTTGAATCAATGCCACGTAGAATTAAGGCAGTTCTGAAGGCGAAAGGGGGTCAAACACAGTATTAGTATGGTGTTCCTAATAATCCTTTAGGTGAGTGTATATAAATGCACCCAAACCTACAGCTTATTCGCTGTATTCACATAATTGACAAACGTTGCAAAGCAATGCAGCTTCTTCCGAGCAGCATAGAATACATGGTTAGAGAAACCTACAACTGGTTTGCTCATTCAGCAAAGTAGCAGTATGACTACAACTGTCAGGAGTTTGGTTTGATTACTCTTGTGCTGCGTCCCAGTTCGCCTACTTGTACTACGACCTAAAAGTATGTACTCTTTTTGTGAAGAAAAAGTACATATTTTTGAGTGTGTAGCAGAAGAGTATGCAAGCTTTGGGACATACTACTTCGTAATCTATAACGGACTTAGTTACGTGCATCCCTTCACCGTTTAAACTGCCCTGTCAATCATCGTCACAGTTAAAATCCTCCACATTCAGTTTAAATTCCTTCCTTATCGGAGAGAAATGTAGTAGCACGTTGATCTGCCATTTGTGGGTCTTTAATGCAGAGACTTCCCTCATGTGTTTGCAGTTTAAATATAATGATGCATTTAAAAGTTAATGGTCAAACGTATCATCACAAAAGTTCACAATGCTGCTGCAGGTGAAATATAATGTGGATAACATTGAATAAACATATTTTCGTCAGGTTAAATACTGATAATTGATCACTCAAACCCCTTTATCTAAACCTCTCTACCTAACCGTCGGACTCGCACAATCCGTCATGTTTGTAGTTTTTTAACACTTTTTTTATCCGCGTTTGTAGTTCTAATCGAATCCTAGTCCAACTCGCAATGGGTTGTGGGCAATATCAGCCGTTAGAGTGTGCGTCGATCTGCACTTCGAATTCTGTATCTTTGGAATACTCTTTTCAACATACTATGATTTGGGACATACTAATTCTGTTTTCGAATGCTATTTAGTACGGATAGTATGCGAATTGGGACGCAGTGTTGTTGTCCTTCTCTCTGAACTGCACGTATGCTCTCGCACAGCTGTCCGCCATCTTAATCAGCATCTCACACCTGTTCCTCCTTTGCCCTGATCACCTTGCTATTTAGTTCTTATGTTCTTCTATCCTCTTTGTCTGGTTATTGTTTGTTCATTTATGTCTGCAACTTACGGCTTGTTAGCTACCTCTGCTCGTCTAGTCCTGTTCCGTCCTGTGGTCGTGTTGGCAGACGAGGATTTTATCCTGTTTTCATCTGCCTACAAGCCTGCTCTTCTTGCTGCCGTTCCTTCTCCTGTTCTGCGTCCGCCTAGACGGCCGGTGACCGGCAGACAGCCTATTTTGTCCTTTTTCCCTGCTGTTCAATAAACAACTGAAACCAGTTTTCGCTTTTGGGTCCTTTCTGCACTGTGACAACAATAATATGAGACTATTAATAATGGGGGCTGTCCTTTGAAATTAATAAGTCCAAACTGTACTTGTTGGCTTGTGGCAGACTGCATTGAATATATTGTGGAACAAAAAAATGCTCTCACACTTGTATAATGTATATCTTCAACCTGTTCTGATGGAAATCAAAGCTGTGAATGAATGCTTTCAGCTGGAAACAGGTGACCCTCTCTGCGTGTTTAGAGACCTGGATAGGCTGTACATGGCAACTGTTAGACGCATTCTCAAACCGTGCATCTTACACATGAACAATGACAAGCAGCTCCGGGAACTTGACCTTGTCCTCCGACGAGACATGAAGGTTGAGGATCCATTTATTGGGGTAATCCACAATCAAAGTCAAAACACAGGTTAACAATCCAAACATATACCAGGTCAGGAACACAGGCAGACAGGGTCAAAACCAGGCAACAGATAAACAATGACATGCTCAGAAATGCAGTGAAGACACATACAAGACTTAGGCCCCGTCCACACGGCATTTAGCTGTATACGTAAAACTTTTTTAATCGTATCAGCGTTTTGTCCACACGGATTTTGCAGTATAGGTTTTTTTTAAACCGGGTCCCAGAGTGGATAAATCTGAAACCGACACCCCTGCATTTTCGTGTGTACAGCCAATCCGTATATTTTATGAAACGGTGATGTCATTACACCACGTCCCACGCGGTAAAGACTAGAAGGAATACAGCTACGGGCACTGGGCATGCGCACATCAATATTGCATCATTTAATTACTGTATTTGCACTATTGTAAGGGTAGGTTTAGGGTTGGGGTAGGTGTAGGTGTAGGTGTAGGCGTTAATAAAACAATCTAGTAAGTAGCAAATTTATTTATTGTTATTTTATCGTGAGATTCGGCCTCACTTCCTACTATTGCTTTACCCCTTCTAGCCACAACTCTTCGTTTTTAGTGTATTTCTGTGGCAGAATTAAGCTTGGTACATACTCTGCAAGAAAAAAGAAATTTGTTTGTTTTCTCGAGGTGGCAAGAACAAGAACAAAGTTCGTTCTGGCCAGTACATTCCATACTTCACGAGAAAAAAGCAGGTGCCAAACATGTCCGTTTCTCCGCATTAACCCCGCCCACTTTAAATTCCTGACCAATCACACAACAGTTCTCGGACACCCACAAGAAAAAAGTTCTGCTCAGACGATGTGTTGAGAACAAGCTGCGAGAACTCCCAAACCAGGGCTGCGAGAACAAAATGACGTCATTTTGTTCTCGCAGCCCTGGGAGCGAGAACTTTTTTCTCTGTTCTTGCGGAGTATGTAACGGCCTTTACAGCAGCACATACTGGCCTGGCATGTATACTACATCGGAGTCGGTTTCAGTGGTTTCGTGTGCACGCAGATATTTCTTGAAACGAGGGAAAAAAAAGATCGGATAGGGAAAGCTCTGGCTTCGTGTAGACATGGCCTTAGCAACAAATGACAGAATTGACTAGGCTTTTATAGGGTGAGGTGGAGTGCCCTCTAGAGAACAACCAGGTCACTCCAGCTGGTGATTGTGACAGACCTCACAGTCTACAATATTGCTCTCCCCTCTGGATTCGGACCTGGGTACCACATTTATGAACCAACTGGAGGAAAGTAGATTTGCCCTCGACAATGAAGGAGAGAATCGCATCGTGTTGAATGGATCCTCTGAAAGAACTTGTAGAGCAGTACTAATTGCACTTACCTGCTTCAATGGAAATGTTGTGCAAACTGGAGCTACTGTGCCCAAAATCTGTTATGTTTGTTCACTATAAATAGGCCTGGAGAAAAGGACTTAATTTTAATTATAATTTGTTACATTTATATAGGGCTTTTCTCTGCACTCAAAGTGATTTTACATATGAAAGCAGGGAATCTCCTCAACCACCACCAGCAGGCTTCTCTGATGATCAGGACATAAACAAGTTTCGGCTGGTAGTCAAAGTGTTTAAATATCCAGGAGGACTCAAGTGTTCAGGAATTAGCACAAGGTGCTATAAGACTTCTTGTTCTGCCTGTCTCCAATGTCGAGCGAGCATTTTCCTTGGTCTCGCTTTTGAAAGATGACACTAGAAATCGCATGGGACCACTGATACTATCCAGCATCATGTGCGTACCGGCCTGGCCAGAAATGGCTGGACCTCTGCAACATTCAAACCTCATTATTAAACAAATAGCTGTCGTATAGTATAGTGTATGTGTGTGTCTGTATCTAAAAAGTGCACTTTAGTCTAACCCATTTGTTTTATAACAGTACGCATTCTGGGCTAGTATTGTTTTAAATGGCCGCATTTTAGACATTATCAAAGACTACTTTCTATCACAGTTTATATTTTATTTTTTTGTTTAAAATGTTGAATATTCTGGCTCAGCTAACTGGTAAACCAACATGCTGGTCTCCAACTGATCCTTATGCCTGGTACACATTGTATGATTTTGGGCTGTCCCAGACAAAAGATGGCCAATCATGGCTATTTCTGTGGTCATGGCTCCTAAATGGTGGTCCTCGTACAGTGAGAGAGGTTCAAAGACGGCCGTTGTCACGGTCTTGCTACCAAAGATAGCCTGCGATAATCTTCTGACAGTGTCAGAAATTTAGCATTATCATCTCACAGTGTGTTTACTGCTACGACCTACACAGAAAGCTCTCAGATTTCATTAAAAAGATCTTCATTTGTGTTCCGAAGATGAACGAAAGTCTTACGGGTTTGGCATGACGTGAGGGTGAGTAAGTAATGAAAGAATTTTAATTTTTGGGTGAACTAACCCTTTAAGGCCACAGGTGAGTATGTGCTCTGGAAAATGCATCCTTACACTGTGGGGAAAGATGAAAGAGGTGGGAGACAGAAATGAAGAGGAAGAGGAGAGGGAAAGGAAAACTAAGGGGAGAGGGCCAGATAACATTTGTTCCTTGATAAAGTATGAAACGCTTTAGTTGGTCATGTTTTTTTTGCATGGAATGACCATGAGGGAAGCTGGCCAGTCGAGTTCAGCTGGATGTGAGCTGTTTGTACATTCAGACAAGAAAACAGAAACTACTTCTTACATGTAGGCCTACTGTAGTTAGTTTTACATTTAATGTAGTGTAGTTTTGCAGAACAGACTGAATTAGGTTTCAAGACTACAACAAGGCCAGTTTCATATTCAAAAATATTTCAAAAATTGTTTTATAAACACTTTACAACACAAATGAGACCAGAACTATGCTTGTAGTCCAAAGGCTTCATAAACTATATCTAATTTGATTATGCCATTTCTTGGGCAAAAAGGGGATGCAAATTAAAAGGTTAATACAGTGGTGGCCAAAATGATTAGAACACTTGGCATCTGGCATC
This sequence comes from Rhinogobio ventralis, assembly GCA_039654625.1. NCBI lineage: Eukaryota > Metazoa > Chordata > Actinopteri > Cypriniformes > Gobionidae > Rhinogobio > Rhinogobio ventralis. Next base: position 11,831,921 of record CM077212.1, on the reverse strand, counting down.
TGAGTCGTTTTATTGGGCCTGGATTTTTTTTCCAAGAGGACAATGACCCAAAGCATTCTTCTAACTATTGCCGGAACTATCTGCGACGGACGCAATCTGCTGGAACATTGAAAATGATGGACTGGCCCCCTCAAAGTCCGGACCTCAACCCCATCTAGCACATCTGGGTCAAGTTGGAAAATAAACTGGACAGATCTATTGTACATTCAAAGAAAAGCCTTTGGCATCAGTTGCAGAAGGCATGGGATAACATTAGTGTTGTTCTCAGAGGAAACATATTGACACTATGCCAGAGAGATGTCCTGCTGTAATTGCTGCAAAAGGTGGACAAACCAAATATTAAAGTTAAAAGTAGATAAAAACAGTACGTCTGATATTTGATGGTCAGAGCAACCATCTGCATCTTTCATGAACATTATGAAATTAAATCATGTTTTGGAGGCAAAAAAAGGTCAGTATTTTCAGATCTGTCAGGTGTTCTAATCATTTTGGCCACCACTGTATTTATTTTTATTTTTTAAATGCGACACCTTTGCTTTACCAATTTGTATAGATGTGTGCATACATTGTCTCTTCCATGAACAGAATTCATATCACCATGCTTATATGTTTCTCTTCAAAGCTGAGAAAAAGCTAGACTGCAAATCCTTTTGAATCCAATAAAATAAGTATCATTAATTAACAAATAATTGGCACGTTCATGACTTCATTGGGGAAAATGCCTCTTGGAGCGAGGAAAATAAGGGAATGGAATTAAAGGTGCAAAACCGCTATTTAAAAGTTGCTGGACCGAGCATCACAATAAACGTGTAGCCAATCAGCTTTAGGGGGCGTATGATGGTGCAGGAGAGAGAGTGAGCAAGAGGGAGATTTGAAGAAAGTGAGATGAGAGACAATCCAAAAGAGAAAATCTCAGAGGAATATCACTGGAAAAAGAAGGGTTATAATCAGGCAAGAGCTTTAGGACCCGCGTTAATATTAGAAAAGCTTTCCAGTGCTAGAGAGACCTACACGGGAAGGCCTGAAAACGGCATGTAGAGGTTATGTTGTTTCTGCTCCATACGTGAGTAACATTGGTTTTGCAGTTTCAAAATATCAAGAAATGTATTTGTTTTAATGCTAGCTATAGTAACAGGACAGTTTTGAGTGTCATTGTTTGGTTAACTATTTTGCTGGGGAAAATATGCATCTTTCTAAAAATCTAAGAACTGAAGATGAAGTGAATACGAAGTTCTGTCATGAAATTAGATGGCACTGTCTGAGGTCCTTAAAGGGTTAAAGCTGCTGTGCTGCTGGCGACTAACAACCAACTCTTGCTTGTATTTACTCTTTTGTACTGTATGTTCATTTTCTGTCATCTTAGCTTTATTTTTCATGAAGCATTATTTTGCTTCGCTTCTGCAATGAAAAGTAGACATCCACTCTTGTATTGCGTGTGTAACGGAGGCCAGCTAGTGAGAGCTGTGCAGGTAAACCTCACTCATTTGATCTCAAGAGGCGCGATGGCGCCTGAAGCTAGAAAATGCAGTTTTTAGTGTCCTTGTTAGCGTGCCGCAGGGTTCAAGACCAGCTCAGAGCTGGCGGTAAAGTGTTTGTGAATTTTGGAGGCAGAGCAATGAAGAGAGGGGTGGGTTTGTTTGGTTTGATTGCAAATATCAACAGTGTTCAACAACGATTTTGGGAGATCGCATACTGCACCTTTAAAACACAAAATGTGCTGGTATATGTAGAGGTTGAATGAAGAGAAATAAAAGACTATAAAATGGTATACAAACAAAAAATGTTTAATACACTTATTAGTCATTTTAAGAATAAAACAATTCATCATTCAAACACTAATTTGGAAGGGCTGACCTATATATTAATCTCTGTTCCTAAACTTAGTATTGTTTAGTTTTTCTGTGATTTTCTTTTATTATATTTTCCAATAATTTTGTGCTCTCCATTCTATGAATGGGCTCATGAGAGCTTCTGTCTCAATAGATGTAAATGCTCTCTTCTCCCATGTTTCCTCATTCATTCTCTTGCCATTCTCTTCTTCATCTTCTGTCAACTTTGTCTTTACACTTCACGCTTTACCTGGGAATCACAAAAAGAGGAGTTTCAATAAACAGAAGGTCAATACTGAGCAGATATTAAGCAGCACTAAATGTCATTGTGAAACTCTGTTCTGGGTATCATCCACTAGCTCACAACATGATATGTATCAAAAAACATGCATCACTATACCATATACCGTATTCCGATATATCACAAAGCGTCATATTCACATTGAAAACAATACAAAAACAAATTAGCAAGTGCTTAAAAAACATTTGTCTGAAACAAATCACAGTAAACTTTTTTTATTGGAGCTCAACAGCCACATTCCCTTACATTATAATACATATTATTGTACTATAAAGTAATGTATTAATTCACAACACTGTATCTTGAAACTCCAAATAATATATTTGAGTTCAACATGGTTTACACAAGCAAACATGTTCTTAGAACACGATTTACCCAAATAGGACATTGCTGGATCATCCTTAATGTTCCTGGAACAACATTCCTCTCAGTTAATCAGATTTTAGGGACATGTTAGGGTTGGCAAAATGCACACTGCATATCCACTGTGTAACATGCCATTTAACAAGTAGTTAGTTTACATTATGGAAGTTAGTTTATAGTATATTTGATGTAAAATATAATTTCTCACTTAGTAGAAATAAGTACATTTTAAGATGCATATGTTTTTGTATTGGGCTGACAATGCAATCACAGGTTGGTGCAAGCTGTGAACTAGATTAAACCCTTGTCACTGAGAAGTTCAGCATATATTTCACAGGTACTCCATGCATGGTTAATTACAGACCAATGTAAAACCACATGTTCTCTCAAAGCAACCCCAACCAACATGCACAAGTATAGAGATATGTAGACATGTATAAAGACAGCACAACAGCTCTGAGAGGGGTATTAGATACCTTGCTTCTGTTACTTGAAAACTGGGAGGTGGGACTGTTTAGACTAGAAATGAATAGTAGGTTAGTGGGAAATAAATGAAAAGAGTGTGAGAGAATAGGTAAAGGACAGAAGAATAAGTGTGGGATTAAAAACTAGCTTTTTAGTGCAACCAAGTCAAAAGGATTGTGCCATTAATAGAAAAGCTTAATTAAAAGTTTAAGGAAGAAATTAAAAAATCAGTATAACATGGCAAGTGTAAATAGAGTATAAGTATGAATGTAGTTTGACATTTAAAATGTGTTTACTTAAATGCATGTTATTTTATAATTATGTGAAGACATGCTTATTTACATTTGTTTGAGAACTTACCCTCTATGTAGTTGCGGGCAATGAACTTCAACACCTCATCAATGAGGATAACAGGGAAAGAAAGCTTCAGTACCACCAACCACTGTTCCAAGTTCAAGTTAGTCAACTTGAAAATCATCTGTAATAGGAAAAGAAAGGTTGTGGCCAGTGTAGAGACATAGTCAGATATAAAGAACAAGATGAAATAAATGTGAGAGACGTACAGGCAGGGGGTCCACAGAGAGGATCATGAAGTGGAGGGACATGGAGAGGGTCATGGCGGAAAGGAGCCAGCCATTACTCCATGGGGGCATACGCAAAAGGGACTGATTCTCAGACAAACTAATGAGAAAGACACAGAAACACAGAGAGGAATCCTTATTACCACCATCAATGTCAGGGTAACATTAGCTCTGTTCCAAAACCTGACAGTATTGTAATGCATCTAAGGTTCCATTAACACTAGGCAGTAACATGCATCTCCTCTGATCACTTACATTTTTCTGATGCAAAATTAAACTTTTTTTCTTTTTTTATATTTTTGACACACTAAGTCAACGTCAAAGAACTAGTGGAGACAAAAGCTGACTGCGTTGTCGCCTCGCATCTGGGCCAAAAAGCTGCGCTTGAACACACCAAAAGGACTACAGGTGACTGCCAGGTCAACTAGCATGTATATTCTGCATCTATGTGTAAGGAAATAACTGTCTATATCAGCAGGTATTAACAGTCTATTTTCGTCATTCAAAAAGATAACCCAATACTAGAACTCAGATATACAAACTGTAAACAAAGCAGCGTTTGCGTGCCATTTTGAATATCAATCATGCAATCATCCATGTTTTAAATGATTCGGTAAATACACTCAGTTCAGTAGTGAGTTCCAAATGAATAACAGTGAGATAAATGTGGAAAACTGTATTAAACTAGCAATATTCTAGGTGTGGTATGTTGTGGGAGCCTCAAAGAATATCCTGGACAGAGCAAGGGAAATTGTAATTACACTGTACATATACTTAATTAAATACCGAAAATCTACAGCATTAGACAAAACACTATTTTAGTGATACATAGAGGTTAAGTTGCTTCCTCTGTAGAAATCAGTTACGAAGAATATTTTGGTTACCATACTGCCTAGAAGTTAGACTAGCGAGGTAGCTCACTAGATTTTGGAATAGAGCTATTGAGCTTTCACACCTGAGCGTTTGTTTCGGAACCTGGTGCGTTTTCTCCCTTGGTTTGGTTCGTTTAGGAATATGTGAACACGGCAATTGAGCTCGGATCCGCACCAAAACAATCGCTCTGAGACCGCCTGAACGAGGTGTTCACGGCCCGAATTCAAACGAACTCTGGGCCGGTTCACTTGAGGTGTGAAAGCAATCCAACCCAACGGACGAACGAACGAACAAACTAAGTGGTATTATAATTCATAAAGGGAAATGTGCTATAATAGCAATAGTGTCTGATTCTGTGAGTGATTTGACAGTTACAAATAAAGCCACAATAAGCTCATGGAGCGAACTTGTCAATCATCTTGATGGATGACGCAGAGGAAACTCTGACCAATAAGAGGACTCGCATGTGACTTACATAAACACACTTTGGTACACTTTGAAATGTTGCCTAATGAAAGCGAACCGAACCAAGAAGAAAATGCAACATTGTAACAAATTAAGTCCCTGTTTTGTAAAAAACATGTAAAAAAACATGTAAATGTACATGTAAAAAACACCCTAACTTGTAAATGTAAGACAAAATCATATTTGATGTTATAAACTGCAGTGAAGATGTAACCTGTTAAGGGCATTGAACATCTCAATTGTGACCAGGACAGACAGAGCCATGGTCATGGGTGGACAAGCCTCAAACACCTCACATTCAACACCAACGAAGTCATCATTCTCGTCGTGGCACTGCATGAAGTGAGACTATGGCAAGAAGAAAAATTAGCATAAACATGTATGATAAAGAAGATTTGATTCAAATAATAATGATATGATGAGATATTGCTCACCAGCTGGTAGTAGGTGACATGAGGACCCTCATCATCATACATAAACCAGTGGGCGGCAGCACCCACAGTGGCAGCACCCACATATCCTGAGGACAGTCAAGTCATTAGAGTAACAAAACTCACACAGAGAATATAGGTAAGCTGATATTCTACAGAAATAACAAGGATACCAACCACCAATGGCCATGTATCTGAAGAACAGCCAGCCAGAGATCAGGGGCTCTTTGGGAGAGCGGGGGGGCTTGCCCATGATATCAAGATCAGGGGGGTTGAAGCCCAGGGCAGTGGCGGGCAGACCATCAGTCACCAAGTTCACCCAAAGCAGTTGGACTGGGATCAGAGCCTCAGGCAGACCAAGAGCAGCAGTCAGGAAAATACTAAAAGAAGACAAGAAACGAGAAGAATGTGAGAAGGGGTGTAAAATTGTACTTAAGTTAAAGTACAGATACTAATTAAATTAAATTAAAACATTTATTACAAATAAAATACCCCCCAAAAATGAGTGAAAGTAAAAAAAAAAAGTATTTAAAAGTTAAAAAATGTGTAGTGTTTTAAAAAAGAAGAGGCAGAAGAGATTTTGCCATTTTAGTTTTTTTGATGCAAAAACTTTGTGAAGAAATTTAGATAACACTTTATTTTACAGTGTCATTGTTACATATGTTACATATAGTTACTATAGTAATAACTATAAATTATGCATAATTACATGCAACTAACTTTAAACCAAACCCTATGACTATTTGCTCATTGCTCTGACTATTTTTAGCAGATGATTTTACAGTAGTTTGACATTTGAATATAGTGAGTTTTAGACTAATAATCAACACTTATCATGAACCGTGTTCACACTTGACTCAAGTTCATCCATCTACAGCAATGGTTATTATAAAACTCACATTACTCTAGTTCACCCTTCTCTTTAATTGAGAAACGATTAAGTCGCATGACATGTACTTTGTACTTTTAAGTCTACATAAAATTGTAATGGATTAATTTGTTTTTACCATGTAAATGTAACTAAGTACAAGTATTTTTTTTAACAGAACTCAAAGTAAACAGATTCCCCAAAATAATACTCAAGTATAGTAGTGAAGAACTCAAATCCACCTCTGTGTGTGAGCATACATGAGACATGAGAACGTTAGACATGGTATTAAACAAGGCCATGGACTCTTACCAGACGACCTCTCCAACATTGGAAGAAATCAGGTAACGGATGAACTGCTTCATGTTGTTGTAAATAGCTCTGCCTTCCTCAACAGCTGACACAATGGAAGAGAAGTTGTCATCGGCGAGGACCATCTCAGAGGCTGACTTGGCAACGGCAGTGCCAGAGCCCATGGCAATGCCAATTTCTGCCTTCTTCAAGGCAGGGGCATCATTGACACCATCACCAGTCTAGAGCAAAGATAATGACATTACTGTATCATCTTAAAGGCAGGTTTTCATGTGATATAGTGTTGTGGATGTTGGCTTGTAAAGTGCGAGTGTACTTATGTCTCACCATAGCAGTAATCTCATCATAGCTCTGCAGGTACTCAACAATCTTAGACTTGTGGGCGGGCTCAACACGGGCAAAGCAGCATGCCCTACAGACAGCCTCACTTTGCTCAGCATGGGGCAGGTCATCAAACTCACGGCCAGTGTAAGCCTTGCCGGTCACATCCTCATCCTCAGTAAAGATGCCAATGCGACGGCAGATGGCCACAGCGGTACCCTTGTTGTCACCTGAGGGTTTACAGTTTTTATGAGATTTTTTAGTTATTTGGTGGACATGTCAGGTGTTGCAACAATAAAATATTGAAAGAGATGCCTGATGAAAGGATGGATAAAAAGCATACCAGTGATCATGATAACACGAATGCCAGCAGCCCTACAGAGTTCAATGGAGCTAGTAACCTCTTTACGGGGGGGATCCAGCATACCAACACAGCCAACGAAGGTCAAGTCAGTCTGACCAAGAAAAGGAAGTAGCAAGACAAAGATGTGATGTAGTTTAGCCTTTTCATTTAACCCTTATACATCATTCTTGCTGGACCACCATAACTGGAGCATATCAGCATATTATCTTTTTTTTTTTCATAAATCAGTGCTGTTGGTCATCTTTTATGTCTGTCTGTGAGTTTTACAAATATTTAACCAATTAAAAGTTGTGACTAAATTTGTAACTCCATTGGATTCTTAAACTGTAGGCAAAACCTCATTGCTTAACAAATACAGATCTCCATATTCGCTGAACAAATTGAGCTCTGTTTGAGTTGGTTTTGGTAAAATGTTAATAATATAATGACACATTCAAGTATCTGGCCATATTTAAAGTAACGATACTAACTCTGAATTATTTTTTAAAAAAAAAACTGTTTTTTGAACATACAAGGTTTCCGTATGATAGCAACAATATGGAATGTTTTGGATGCTGGCCTCCAGCATGGGTTGGCAGCCTTCTTAGCTAGATTTAATGTTCACCTCATATTCAATAAATTTAGTAGAATCCTCAAGGACCATTTCCTCAACTTTCAGGGGAGTGTCCCGGGTGGCCAGTGCCAGGCAACGCAGAGTGTCACGGCCAGTACCCCACTCCTTGATGGTGGCCATGATCTTATCCTTTACACTTTCAGACAGGGGTACACGAGTAGCACCAACACGTACATAGGTACACCTGTCAATCACACCCTCTGGTGCACCCTATTTAAAAAAAAAGAATTATTAGATTCAGAAGATGGATCTATTATTAGGGCAAGATCACCATCAATATTTACCATTTTTGTTACAATTTATTTCTTAAACCCTTACACAAAAACAAAAATAAAAAACTGTGATGGTACCGTGGTAAAGTGATGTACTAGATTAGCAATGCACCATGGTACCATATCATATACCATGGTATTTGCAAGGAACATCCAAGAAACCATGAAACGTCTTGCAACTTCCAAGAAACCATGAAACTTTTTTGAGTGAGAGACATGATGGGGAAATAGCATACCTTCACAAACATTTTGCTGCCTGCATCACCCTTGGTAGGGGTACAAAACACAGACATGGATTTCCTGTCACGGGAGAACTCCAGAGTAAAGTTCTTCTTCATTAGCTGCTTAACAACCTACACAAGATGAAAATGGAAACAAATTTGAGTTTCATAACAATCAGCTCCAAGCTACATTACTGATGTTTTAGGAAGATACACCTCTACTTACACTACAGCAAGCATTTGCTCTCTCAATCTTAGACATGTTGTTGACGTTGGACTTGAAAACATTCATCTTCTCAACCAAGCAACACAAAGCAGTTTCAGTGGCTTCACCGACCTTCTCAAAGATCTTCTTGGACTGTAACACAAAGGAAGATTACAGTTTTGTTAGTTTATTTGGACAAAAATAGATAAGAGAATAAAAGTATGAAAGAGTATGTGTCTCTCACCTCATTGTAGTCAAGGGAGGAATCATTGCACAGGGCACAAATGGTGGCCAACTCAACTAAACCGTCAATATGACTGCAGTCAACACGAGCACCCCCCTTTGTGCTGAGAAAAAGATGCCACTCAGATTACATTTATGATTTTAACTTGTTGATAGCCTGATAATAAAAAGGAGCATTTTAGGGGAAGTGTTTAATTGTGTACTTACACCTCACCCTCAGGTGTGTACTTGGAGCCAGAGATATCAAAGCAGTTAAGATCAACGTGATCACCATCAATTCTATCAATGATGAACATCTGTAATGACACATAATTTCATTTTAGTCTGAATGTAATAATATGTCCATATTAATATAATTGTATACATGTGAAGACTTATAGGCTACTTTATGTTCAAAGGTAAAGTGTGTAATTTCTGGACCAATTGCAGCCATCAACGAAAGTGCAAAAATAATGTGCTTTAAAAAATGTTTTCCAAACACACCATTGTTCAAAATATAGTAATACCTTCCACAAACTCTTAACACTTGGTTGGAAAAATCAGACTGCTTAAACATAAAAAATGTTATCTTAGCCTACAGGGTTGCAACTCTCACGCATTTTTTCTCTCACGCATCAAATTTTTAAAGTTTTAATACGAAAATCAAACAATAAACACCGGTTTGGCGCACTTAATATGGCATAACAGATTGCTGTAGCGCCTCAGTTAAAGCCAGACCCGTTGAAAAACAGTTGCAACATGCTTTGATTTTGCCAGCGTCGTTACCACTCGGTCACGTGGTTCGTGGAGCTCTCCAAACAAACCAGCGCTGTCAATACATTTGAATGGCTTTAAGCAGGGTAGACAACAGCTTCACTATACAGGTATTTGCAGCCATTTTTAGTAAACATTACAGTATAGTGTGCATTGATAGTGTGCAATCATACTCCTTGGTGGTCAAATGTGACCATACACCTTAACTATTTTTCAATTCAATAAATGTTCTATATTTTAGTTTAATAATTTGTATTTAATATTTTGAGGAGATAGTTTGGTACTAAATACTATTTGTGCAATAATTATGGTCCATTAATGACCACTTAAAATAATATTTTTTCTTATATATTTTTTTATTTATTTCTCATATATTTTCTAATATATTTTTATTATTTATATTACAATTAGTGTAGTATTTAAGGTTAAAATAAAGTTTAAAAAGTGAACTATTGAAGTCAGCCTACTAATGACTCGGCAGATAAAAGGCGAGTAGGCAATTTTTTTCCAGAAACATTTTTTTGTTATGCTGGTTGAAAGTTTCTTCATATCCTGATAGCAATCATTAAGTAAAATTGTCTAAATATATTTCTATTTCTGTGGAAGGTGTAGGACCATAAAATATTTGTCCTATACGATGCCCTACCTGCCTGTCAACATATGTATTTGCATACCACCGCGCACCCTGTTTGCGCAGACATCACTCGTCACATCACGCGTTTCATGCTATCAGACGTCAGTCAACGAGCTTATGCCGCGTTCATGCCATAACTACCATAAGTTAAGAGATGGCAACCCGTCACATTCTACTGGGAGCTGTTCACATCCTCAGAATGCATTTCAATGGAAACACTATCAACGCTGAAATGAAACTGCAGCAGTCAGGTGGTACAGGTCAGTGCTCTAAGTTGTTTATGTTCATTATTATTGTAATGTTATGAACTTTGAGACGTGAGGTAGTTTAATGCTGTCTTTAGTGACGCTTTGTAGACTCTGCTCTGGCTGTGTGTAGGCGTTGCGTTTATGTGTTTTAGAAGAGGCGGGGCTTTGGACAGCGTTCTAAAGGGAGGGTAGGATCTTATGCTTTCAGAGCAAGCTCGCTATTGCTAGCCACATCCAAAATTGTCTACCCTACCTTTAAATTGTGACAAGTTCTTTTTCAACACTAGAAAAGTTACACACTTCACCTTTAAGATAACAGTATATCTATATATATATATTCATTATTTCTTAGTTGATGCGTGTACATGCAACACCTACTTTGGTCACACACATCTGATTGGTGGTCAGGGTGCCAGTCTTGTCAGAGCAGATGACAGAGGTACAGCCCAGGGTCTCCACAGAGGGCAGTGAACGGACAATGGCATTTTTCTTGGCCATACGTCTGGTACCAAGAGCCAGGCAGGTAGTGATGACAGCAGGCAAACCTGATGAGAGGAAATTAGTTTATGGATGGATCAATATCTGTCAATAATATTGATAATCTTGATAGATTTAGACAGAAACTATGCTTTATGTAAAGTATAGATGAAAGGACAAGGTTTTAGCCCTCTTGTGGGCATAATGTGTTGCGTAGTGGGTATTACATAATAAACCTTGGGGAAAAATAAACTTTGAGATATATGTTGCACGTGTTATCATGCTCACCCTCAGGGATTGCAGCCACAGCCAGAGCAACAGCGATCTTGAAGTAGTAGACAGCACCACGGATCCAGGATCCACCATGGACGGGGTCATTGAAGTGACCAATGTTGATCATCCAGACAGCGATGCAGATCAGAGTGATAACCTTAGAGAGTTGCTCACCAAACTCATCCAATTTCGCCTGCAGAGGGGTCTTCTCCTGCTCTGTGGCGGCCATCTGGTCACGGATTTTACCAATCTCAGTAGATACACCAGTAGCGACAGCAACTCCAATAGCCTTGCCAGCAGCAATGTTTGTGCCCTATAGGTGGGAGAGGAAACCAATGATTTACCCAAATAGTATTTTTTCCTGGATCAATATTGCTTGGTGATTAGGCTGGTGTTGAGGTATGAACAACCAAAAACACATCCTTTACTGGGCGAAATCGTGGTCACCAGGTTGGGTTAGGGTTATCATTATCTGAGAGGAACTTTGTTCCAGAACCTTGTGTGTATGGAGTAATATAGCTAATTGGAGAGGTAGAAAACTAATCTGTATATAGTTGGAGGAGTGTATTGATGAAAACTCACAGAGAAAAGCATGTTCTTTTTGTCCTGATTGACGGCTCTAAGGTCGGGGACAACATCGGTGTGCTTGATCACACTGACAGACTCACCTGTGCAAAAATATAAACCATATTTACATACAAATACAATAAAAAAACTTGAAATGACCAACTACATCCCAAAAATACTATATGTAATTATAGGGATAATCTTCATATGACGAATATTTCTGTTACTCAAATAGCTACATTGGAAAATTTAGTTCTCGATACACTGGAAAACAGAGGGACTGCTTCTAAAGTACAGTTGCCTGACAAATTATTTTTCATTAAAAAGAAACCACTTGTAATGTTTTTAGTGGTTATATAGTTTTAATGTTCTGACAATTTGGACACAAATTTCATGATCTCACCCAGGGCCCCAAAAGCTATATTTTCAAAATCCATAGGTATACACCGTTAAAAGCACTAACCAGTAAGGATGGACTGGTCAACGCGAAGGGTGGTGGATCGGATAGCAGTAATCCTGATGTCAGCAGGAACCTTATCACCGACTGGGGAAGAGGAAACAGAGAGTTTTCAGTATGGAATGATAGTGGTGATTCATGACCAGTGCATAAACAAAAATCAGACCTACAGTAAGCTTGAAATGACTAAATATATATGATTTGAATATATAGCCATGGACCACAAAGATTATAGTGTATGTGCCCTCTGTGCCAGTGGCAGCTATGCCACATGATTTATGGAGAACTACTCTATTATAATGACCTAGACATGCTACCTCAAGCTATAAATGTAATGCTCTGAGTAGTTCTTTACTACACAGTATGTAGCCCTATAATATTTAACTTTTTGTTGCTTCTGTCAATCAAACTGGCCTTGCAGGGTTTGTAGTGTGCTCCAACAGGGCCTAACATAGACGGACAGCATCAATCTCACCTGGCCTGGCTGTATCACTTCTGCATAAAGCTCAACACTCCAAACAATAATTTCAAATCCATTTGGTGTAATAGAGATACTGGATACTGGATACTAGATTATGAGTCATCGGGGGTTTCTATGCATGTAGAAAATATGCAAACTGTGCAAAGTATATTCCAAACTAAAGATTGAACGACATTAAGGAGTCTTACCAGACACCTCCACAATGTCACCGGGGACAATCTCCCTGGCCTTGATCCTCTGGACGCTCTTTCTGTCAGAGCGGTAGACCTTACCGATCTCAGGTTCATACTCCTTAAGAGCCTCAATGGCGCTCTCAGCATTACGCTCCTGTATGACAGACAAGACATTTGCTTGGTTTGCATACAGATGCCTATGAGTTATGCTTTCACTTTGTGAAAATCAATAATCAATAATCAAAAGTAACTGTGCATTTGGTGCATTACCTGCCACACACCGACAATGGCATTGGCGATGAGAATGAGCAAAATGACAAAAGGCTCAACAAAGGCAGTAACAGTCTCTTCACCCTCCTCAAACCAGGCCAGGACCTAAAAAACACACAAATACAGACATTACAGACCAGCACAAGATACATATTGCTCTTGATTTCCATTCAGGGAGAATATTTCCACTTTTACAGCAGATCATGTTAAGATTTTTCAGCTTGGTGGTATCCTCTGAATATCCTGGTAATTATCTCAGAAGAAAAAGATGTAATAAATAAATAAATAAGACTAAAAAGAATAAGATTCTTATATCATCAGTGGAATATATTGAAATAACTTCCTTAAAATGTTTTCAGAATGTACTTGATGTACTTGTACTTTAATGTTTTGCAAAGTATTGTGTCATACTCAATAGTTTTTTTTATGAGAAGAAAGATCTGGAGTAAAAAAAAGTAATCTGGAGTCAAAGTGTAGTACAATTTTTGCAATTATTTAATTAATATAAGTTCTAGAGAAGATAAAAAAGACATTTCACAAGTACCTGTATCTGCCTATATAAACTCTTGATGAGTTTATTGATAAGTGGCTTAATGGCTCACTGGGCCAACCCTAAATATTAATTATGAACATGAGAAATACTATTCTTACATCATGATGCTGTTGGTTGGTTGCCTAATTTCTATTCTTGTGCAATGCATGCATACAATAAAACCCATCCCATTTCACAATATTGTTGCACAACGGGCCTACAGTTATATCCTTTCTCCCTTTACTTTCTCTCATGCATCTCCCTTGACCTTTTTAAAGGATAGAGTTTCAGTTTTCAACTTGAGTCTTGCTTAAAATAAACCCCGTCGCCCTTTCACACGTCTTGTGAGCACCTCAATATTTTCCTTCTAAGGTCATTCGAACAGCTGGTTGAGGCGCAGTGTGGTGGGGGTTGGACATTAATACCCACCATCTTCACCTTTAACCCTAATACCCGCTAAACCTTCCAAACATCCACCTTACAGAGTCTTTCCTGCTTAGAAAACTATGGGATAAATAACACCACACGTATGGCTTCCTGACACAAGATCAATCAACTCTATAGGAAACTGTTTGATGCTACATTGCAATATGTAATACTGCCATCATATCTTAAGGCTGATGCTGTACTGTTCACAGTACTATGTAGACCTTTGCACATAACCTTAATGCTAAATAAAATGGCAAATTAGCATGTGTACCTTAATAAATGACCATACGTGGCCGTGGTGTATGTTACAGCATTAAGTTCAGTAAGGCAACCAACACTATGTTACAACAGCTGTTTACACGACACACCACTCAAGTTTAAAGGGTATGTTTAAAAGTGTGTGACATGTTGTATCTATATGCTGACAGATCTGATTAAATCACATGAAAAGTGTTTGATATGTTTTGTATGTACATCACTATGACAACATACTCATTAATGTCTTTGTTGGGTCTCGACTTGAACTATTTTGTTCTAAAAATTATCTTTTTTGTAATGCTCTCTTTATGTTAAATATATTTTGGGTATTTTTTTGTTGGTGAGATAATAATATTTAGGTATGTTTTTAACATCTCGAACATGGACATGAATATTTTTCTGTGGTTGCTGATTTATTTGCAGTCTTTTTTAAATGGTTCACTTTTAAGTAACTTACGAAAGAGATGCAGGCAGCAAGCAGCAGAATTCTGACCAACAGATCTTCAAACTGCTCAACGATCAGCTCCCAGATGGATTTTCCTAAAAGGAACAGGATTCTAGTTCAATCCTTACTTAGTAGATTTTGAGATTCTATTGATGACTAGTTATTATGAACTCAGTTTATTTCTCATGTTGTTTATTTATTAGCAATATGTTTGTACATACCCTCCTCAGCTGGCAGCTCTGAGAAACAAAGTATAGACAGAGAAGAAAGAGAGAGAGAGAGAGAGAGAGAAAGAGAGAGAGAGAGAGAGAGAGAGAGAGAGAGAGAGAGAGAGAGAGAGAGAGAGAGAATAGAAGAGTTAATAACTTACCAAAAAACAAGACATCACAACAACATTACACTGGCCAATATTTTATTGTATCCCAGAGGCGCTATTATGGCATAACCATTTCTAATTGATTTCATATGAAACTTATAAAAAAGGAACTTGAGGCATTTCAATAATTTTGCAGTATTAGTATTAGTAGGATGTTTCTCACACAGGAACAACTATTGAACTGTTTTAAAGCAATTCTTACATTCAGTCCTAGCTTCAATATTCATACTCATATTATATTATATTTTAATATATTTGAGTACACATATGAGAAATGTTTAAATAATAAACATATACATTTTTTAAATGAATATAAACTTAATAATGAATATAAAAAACACAAATAACAACTGATATTAATAATAATAATAATAATTATAATTATTATTAATAATAATAATAACAATAATAATAATAATAATAAATGAACATACACCCTGAACAGTAATGTGAAACCTGTCTTCTAACAAGGGACGTTTTCCAACACTTGGAATCATTATATTTGAATTTTACAAGTGCTTGTGCATGCTAAGTCCTATCAGTACAAGTGGCCATGGTTTTTAAATTGTATTTGATCTCTCAGGCCAACTTCAGCCAGCACCTAAGAAATTCCCTTCCCCCATCTGCTTGAAATACTGCTAATCTAATAAGACCTCTCAAATATCCAAGCAAGGCCGTTGTGCCATCACCTGTCTTTCTTCCCTTCTCCTGCTCTGCCAAAGTCTATTTTCAATCCCAGCTTCTCGGCTTCTGTGCCAAAACCTATTGATGTTCCTTGAAATGTCACTGAAGAGTCTGAACATTTCAGAATATACTAAATCATCCATTATCAAGATTGTCTAAGATCTGTGCAATTGTATATACTATTTTTGCTATTTAAAATCTCTGTTGTACTATCTGTTTGTGTCTATCTGTGTGCCTTCCTAAAAAGAAATGTTTCTACCATTTAGAGTGTTTGGTTGTCTTTCTATTAAACCATGCATGCATCTTTAAGACATATCATTAATCTCACCATTGTAGCCGTACTTATCCAGGTTCTTCTTGAACTGATCAGGGCTAAGACCGGTGGTCTCATTAACCGAAAAGTAGGCCAGACATTCATTCGTGGTCTTGGCGTATGCGTCCTCCATCCTGTCAGGGGTGAAGGATCTTTAGGAGTGGCAAAAGCTTAGTTAAATAGGTCTGTCCGTTCCTTTTAGTCTTTATTGCTCTTTTTGCTCTCTGTACTACAAAATCTGCCCCCCGTTACTTGGACCCCCTCCTTACAGGAGTGATGGACTGACAGAAAGAGCGAATAAATTCACACATGTGCAGCGTTTTATACTGCTGCCAGCTGCCCTATTGGTCAAAGTTGCCCATCGCCACACCCCGAAATTCCAGTCAGTTGCGTATGGCTTGGCAGGACTGAGTTATAGTCTAGGGGTTGAACGTCTTCGGCGTCTCAGACTTGAAATTGTGGGGGGTTATTTGGTGGGCAAGGAGCATGAGGGGATAGCATATGTAGGGGGTAGCACTGAAATGAAAAGTTGATCTGTTTTTGGAACATGCATGGTCAGTGGAATAATGAGAGTGGAGAAGGTGAGAGAGTTAGAATGAGTGATGGGCCAAATGGCCTCTGATAGGAGGGGGGAGTTAGAGGAGTGCTGGAGGGTTAATTTGGTACAAGCATTAGAGGAGTGTGGTTACATGGGTGGCTTAAATAAGAGAGTCTCACACTGACCACACATTGGTTTGCGTGAACAAGAACACCATCATTTCCTACGATCCTTTTCAGATCTATCTTAGCACTCATTTCGAACTAAAATCAAGTAGTGTATCAACAGGTATCTTGTCATGTATTCATGACTAAACACAAACTCTTAAACATACACTATATTGCCAAAAGTATTGGGACACCCCTCCAAATCACTGAATTCAGGTGTTTCAATCACTTCCATGGCCACAGGTGTATAAAATCAAGCACATAGGCATGCTGACTGCTTCTACAAACATTTGTGAAAGAATGGGTCGCTCTCAGGAGCTCAGTGAATTCAAGCGTGGTACCGTGATAGGTTGCCACCTGTGCAATAAGTCCATTTGTGAAATTTCCTCAATACTAAATATTCCACAGTCAACTGTTAGTGGTATTATAACAAAGTGGAAGCAATTAGGTACAACAGCAACTCAGCCACGAAGTGGTAGGCCACATAAAATCACATCAGGGTCAGCGCATGCTGAGGCGCACAGTGCGCAGAAGTTGCCAACTTCCTGCAGAGTCAATAGCTACAGACCTCCAAACGTTGTGTGGCCTTCAGATTAGCTCAAGAACAGTGCGTAGAGAGCTTCATGGAATGAGTTCCAGAAACTGTGCTCGTAAAAATTACAAATGGCTTACTTTTAGCTTCTGACCAAGGTTTTATCTCAATAGTTTTACTTGATATTAGTGCTGCATCACTATAGAACATAAAATACTATTAGATCGACTACAAAATTACACTGGTACTTAGGGACAGGCATTAAGGTGGTTCAGATCGTACCTATCAGACGGTTATCCTTTTGTCTATTTAAATGGGGACAAATCTAAGATAACGTCATGTAAATGATGGTGTGCCGCAAGGATCTGAGTTAAATTCAGATAAGACTGAGATATTACTTGTTGGACCAAAAACCTGTACACAGAAACTTTTAGAATACAATTTGCATTTAGAAGGATGTACTGTATTATGAAGGATGTGCTATATTACACAGCAACTTGTCTTTCGAAAATCATATTTCATATGTTACAAAAACAGCCTTCTTCCACCTCAGAAACATTGCTAAGCTATGGAACATGCTATCTGCTTCTGATGCAGAAAATCTTGTTCATGCATCCATGACCTCTAGACTAGATTACTGTAATGCATTACTAGGTGGTTGTCCTGCATCCTCAATAAACAATCTAAAATTAGTCCAAAATGCAGCTGCTAGAGTTCTTCTCCAGGTCAAGAAAATATGATCATATAACACCAATTTTCTGTATCGATTACAAAGTATTGCTACTGACCTAAATGGTTTAGCTCCTGTGTATTTAACCAATCTTCTGTCGCCCTACAATCAATCACGCTCTTTAAGGTCACAAAACTCTGGACTTTTGGTTGTACCTAGAATATCCAAGTCCACTAACGGAGGGAGAGACGTTTTGCATTTCGCTCCTAAACTCTGGAATAGCTTTCCTGATAATGTTCGGGGCTCAGACTCACTCTCCCAGTTTAAATCTAGATTATAGACACTTCTCTTTAACCAAGCATTCGCATAATGCATCTTATAACCTTTTATTCCAGTTATATCAGATCAAATGCACATGATTATCTTTGCTTAATGTTATGAACAGCAGCTACGCTAATTATTTTCCATTTGCTTTTCTGTTTTTTTTCTCGGGATGCCCATCTCGAGGTAACTCGAGTCAGCTCCAGTTTGGATCCAGCCCCTTATGAAGACTTCAGATGCCCCAACATCTGTGAAGAGATGACTGACTCCTGACAGGACTTCAGATGATGCAAACTTTGAATCAACAGGCACCAATGCTAAATTTCTATATATTATCATATAATCATTATGTTCACAACTTGTAATAATGACTTAAAAGAGCTCATTGTTTCTGCTTTAAATTAATACATTGCACAAAAATTGTAATGTAGACATACATTTTCTGTAAAGCTGCTTTGAAGCAATAAAAAAAAAAAAAAAAAAAAAAAAAAAAAAAAAAAAAATCGCTATACAAATAAATGTGAATTTAATTGAATTTTAAGAGTGTACATAAACTGTACATAAACTTAGTACCACTGCTTAAACTATTAACACATTTTCTTATTTTAGGGCAAGTATAGTCATTTGTGCAAATGAAACAACACTTTTTAAACATGTGTCCTATGTTCTTATTGGTTTCTTGTCTTATGTGTCACATTTTGATTGGTTCTCTGTCTTGATTATTCACAGGTGTTCCTTGTTTGGTCATTAGTCTTTGTGTATAAATAGCCCTCATGTTTTCATTGTCTGTTGTACAGTATTGTTCCCAGTAACCTCTGTTGGAGAGTCTAGTCTAGTCTAGTCTAGTCTAGTCTAGTCTAGTCTAGTCTAGTCTAGTCTAGTCTAGTCTAGTCTAGTCTAGTCTAGTCTAGTCTAGTCTAGTCTAGTCTTATTTTCACTTTTATGCTCATTAGGGATGTGCCAAAAGGAAGCTTCTGAAGCAGTGGGGCTTTTACAATAAACTGTGTTGGTGCTTCGAGGCTTTTGACAGTGCTCTACTTTGCCATCTGGTGGTCAATAAAAAATCCTACACCAACTGTGTCATTCTGATGGTTTGTTTATTGGGAAGGTTTATTTGTATATTTAATAAATTTCATTGTATTTTGCACAATACAATGACAATAAAGACTTTCTGTCCTTAATTTTTACTCGCATCAAACTTCTAAATAGAATGTTTAATACGCCAATAAAATAGGCCTATGTGATTTTTTTTCATTGCACCATTTTTTGTGTGTTCCTTAAAAACAACACAAACATGCACATTGTTAAAAAACACAAATACAAATGCAATTACATATTTTTATAGAAGAATATATCCGCTGTGCTCACACCAATGTGAGCTGTAGACAACTGAGGACAGTGTTTACAAGGAGCAAACAAGTTTGTGGTTGAGGAAGGACATTTATTTATTTTTGGGGAACAGTGGTTAAGCTCAAGGTGTTTTAATTTACATTTAGACAACAGAAATTCAAATGTCATTACTTTTAATAGTAGTATTTTAATTAACAACAATACACCAAGTTAATAAAGCTACATACATATAGGCATGACCAATATAATTATAATATTGCACTAAATGTATAGCAGGTATGGGACAGCACAATCTATGCGCTTTGTATTTGAGCCCGGCGTGACGTGTGAGTGAGGTAATGAAGCTTCATTTCCACAGGTCACGTGACAGCCTCATTTCAAGCAATGCTCTGGAACACTTTTTCGAAGCACTAGTGCATTGAACACTTGAGACATGTGTCGACACTGGGTGTCGAACTACCCTTCCCTAATGGTCGTTATGTTTATCGTCAAGTCTAGTTTAATTTATCGTCTTGTTTAGTTTGTTCTGGATAATTTTCAATGAACTGCACATGGGTTCACTACAACTCGCTTCAGTGGACTCCTTTACAGAATACTCGACCTCTAACCATGAAACCATTGCCCTGCTTCATCTCCGTCTAGGTGAACTGGTTATTGAGACTTTATAATATACTTTATAATAGACTTTAATAATAAAGTATTACATTTGAAAATGTATTCATATACATTCAGTAATTTGTGTGCACTCATGACAACATCTTGGGCATGCTCCTGATTAGATGACGGATGGTGTCCTGGGGGATCTCCTCCCAGACCTGGATCAGACCTTTGGATGCTCCAATACACAAGTTCTCAATTGGATTCAGGTCTGGGAAAGTCAGGGCCAGTCAATGGCATCAATACCTTCGTCATAAAAAAGCTGCCTATACACTCTAGCCACATGAGGCCGGGCATTATCATGCACCAGGGGGCTCTCATGCCACCCCCATAAAGTCTGTTTCTGACAGTTTGGTTTGAAACATGGACACTAGTTGCCTGCTGGAGATCTTTTTGTAGGGCTCTTGCAGTGATCCTTCTGTTCCTCCTCGCACAAAGGAGCAGATACCGGTTCTGATTCTGGGTTGTTGCCCTTCTACATCCCTGTCCAGCTCTCCTTGTGTAATGGCCTGTCTCCCGGTATCTCCTCCATGCTTCTGAAACTGGGCTGGGAGACACACCAAACCTCTTTGTGAAGGCACATATGGATGTGCCATCCTGGAGGAGCAGAACTGCCTGTGCAACCTGATTGGGTTGCAGGTACTACAGGTAAAAACAAAACAATCAAACAAACAAACGTGTTTCTGAAATAGATTTTTTGAAGTAAATCTTTGTTTGACATTCTTGTTAAAGGCCCCTTGAAATCAAAATGGAAGTATTTTAGCTTTTAGTATGACTATGTTAGCCTTAAGGTTAGGAATAAGCTGGTGTGTTCCAAAACAATGACAAAATTCGTATTTAGGAGATATAAGCATTCAAAGCGAACAGTCTCTCACTTCCGTTAAAATGGATCACAGATTTTGATGACATAATCAAAGACTTCAGCTTCTCATCACATCTTCTGTCCAATCAAATGCTCTCTAGAATCTGAAGCGTCCCGCCCCCTACACTATAAATAGACGCTGAAGCTGCGGCTGAAATCGGTCACCTGTTCACAAATTTACTATTTCCTACATGGTGAATGGCACATAGTGCACTGTACATGCGATAGGAAACGATTCAGACAGTGTAAATATGCTTTCAGTTGAGGCGAATGAAACGTGGTTTCACATTAGATTTCACGCGCAGCACCACAGCACACAGTCTAGACCAGAGCCGTTGACTAGAGACAGGAGAGCGCAGCGCAGATCATATGCGCGAGTCGGTGCATACAATAAAACATATCAGACCCATTTAAATTCTGCACAGAATGCTGTATTTTAAAGCGATATGGAAGAGATTGTGATGAGAAACGGTTAGAGATTAGGAGGAAACTGTGGCTTTACCAAACAGAGAGGCTCTAGTCAAACTGTGGTATTAACAAAACGCTATTTCATAAAAGGGGAGGAGCTGCTAACAGCTGGAGCGTTTCAGGGGAAATTACGTCAACACATTGAATAATGCTGCACGTTTCAAGGCACTTCAGTGGGCCTTTAAGCTATGTTGCTGAAGTCATATTGAATGTTTTACTCTTTACAGACACTTTATTGTCAGAATTAATGAACAAAAGGATTAAGCTTTTTGCATGTTACACAGCATGCATGCAACAAAGTCTAGTCTAGGTTCTCAGATACTGTCATTTCCTTCTCACATCACTGAATTTACTATTAACTATTCACCTGAACAGTTTATGATGTTTTATATGGTATTATTGTAATCCTTGGCCATCAAAACATAGGTAGACATCACCTTTTCTGTGTTATCATGTTTGATTCAGGATATGATATAAAATACATAATTTGGTTATGACGGAAAGTAAAATGCGTGGACTTTTTTTGATGGCTTGTTCAGGGCCCCAAAATGTACAAGTGTACCAAGTTTCATGCTTTTATGAAAAAGTGAACATATCACCTTAAATTTTGCACATATCACCTGGACTATTAAGGGTATTTTTCATAATGGACTTAATCACTTTTTGAGGTAATTAATGCCGAAAGCAACTCTCTGGGTACTCTAGCCGAATATATTGACTATGCTTTGTTATTAAGTGGATCCCTGTATTCTGTGGATGTTGCAGATGAAGGGCCCTGCAGTCCTACAGTACCTACCACGCTCGAACCTGTTCACGTCATGCCTGCCAAGCCTGATTTTGTTCACGTCATGCCTACCAAGCCAGAGACTGTTCATGTCACACCGACCAAGATGGCCGCTACGCCTGTGTCTTGGGACAAGATGCCCGCTATGCCTGTGTCTTCGGACAGGATGGCTGCCACGCCTGAGTCCTCAGCCAAGATGGTGCCACGCCAGAGTCCCCAGCCAAGATGGCCGCTACGCCTGTGTCTTCGGACAGGATGGCTGCCACGCCTGAGCCCTCAGCCAAGATGGTCGCCACGCCAGAATCCCCAGCCAAGATGGCCACATCTCCAGAGTCTCCAGCCAAGATGACCGCCACGCCAGAGTCTCCAGCCAAGATGGCCGGCATGCCAGTGTCTCCAGCCAAAATGGCCGGCACACCAGTGTCTCCAGCCAAGATGGCCGACACACCCAAACGTCTGCCCACCCAATCAGAATTTAGGCAAAGATAGTGTTAATCTGTTTTTACGATTTGTGCATTGATTAAAAACAATCTGAGGTGAGCTGTGTTCAGAATTTTGATGAAGGGCTGTAGAATGCCCCAACCAATAATAAAAAATAAAAAATACCAGAAAATTGCATCATTTTACTTGAATGATTTAAAGTTATTTGGCTTCCATTAAAGTGGGTCATACCATTGCAATTACCTGAGTAGTTGAAATACGCTAGAAAATCTTGCTCATTTGAGAATGTGCATTTATTGCCTAGAGCAAATACATAAGTGTATAAATGCATATGCATAATTCACTTGAAACCTTGCCCTCTTTGGCTTGCAGTTAATGGTGTTAAACCAAATAAAAAATGTCTGCTTAAATAACATTGAAATAAGAATGTGCTGTTTATCTACACTATATTGCCAAAAGTATTGGGACACCCCTCCAAATAATTGAATTCAGGTGTTCAATCACTTTCATGGCCACAGGTGTATAAAATCAAGCACCTAGGCATGCAGACACTTCTACAAACATTTGAGAAAGAATGGGTCGCTCTCAGGAGCTCAGTGAATTCAAGCGTGGTACCGTGATAGGTTGCCACCTGTGCAATAAAGTGGAAGCAATTTTGAACAACCGCAACTCAGCCACGAAGTGGTAGGCAACGTAAAATCATAGTGTGGGGTCAGTGCATGCTGAGGCACGCATTGTGCAGAAGTCGCTAATTTTCTGCAGAGTCAATAGCTACAGACCTCCAAACTTTGTGTGGCCTTCAGATTAGCTCAAGAACAGTGCGTGGAGAGCTTCATGAAATGGGTTTCCATGGCCGAGCAGCTGCATACAAGCCTTACATCACCAAGTGCAATGCAAAGCGTGGGATGCAGTGGTGTAAAGCACGCTGCCACTGGACTCTAGAGCAGTGGAGACGTGTTCTCTGGAGTGACTAATCACACTTCTCTGTCTGGCAATCCGATGGACGAGTCTGGGTTTGGCAATTGCCATGAGAACGGTACTTGCCTGACTGCATTGTGTCAAGTGTAAAGTTTGGTGGAGGGGGTTGTTTTTCAACAGTTGGGCTTGGCCCCTTAGTTCCAGTGAAAGGAACTCTTAATGCTTCAGCATACCAAGACATTTTGGACAATTTCATGCTCCCAACTTTGTGGGAACAGTTTGGTGATGGCCCCTTTCTGTTCCAACATGGCTGTGCACCAGTGCACAAAGCAAGGTCCATAAAAACATGGATGAGCGAGTTTGGTCCTGACCTCAACCCGATCGAAAACCTTTGGGATGAATTAGAGTGGAGACTGTGAGCCAGGCCTTCTCATCCAACATCAGTGCCTGACCTCACAAATGCACTTCTAGAGGAATGGTCAAAAATTCCCATAAACTCACTCCTAAACCTTGTGGAAAGCCTTCCCAGAAGAGTTGAAGATGTTATAGCTGCAAAGGGTAGGCCAACTCCATATTAAACCCTACGGATTAAGAATGGGATGTCATTAAAGTTCATGTGCATGTAAAGGCAGACATTCCAAAACATTTGGCAATATAGTGTATCTCTAGTGGCAGGAATGGACAACATCATGAACCTGAGCATCCATCCCTGGCCACCAATAGAGATCACAAAGGCGTTGTTTGGTTCCCACCTCTCCCTGCGTCTGAGTTTCAGACACTGTTTATAGTATGGCAACAACTCAACAGCCAGTCCCTTGGGTGAAGGAGGCCAACCAATAGAAATCTGTTTACGAAGTTTGGTTAGTGCAGGACAAAAGCACATTCAGCATCAACATTAGCAGCAGACAGAATTAAAGGTGGCAGACAGAAAAGCAACAAACTCCTCATCAACAGCAGGAGCTGGAGCAACAGCATTATCTGCAGGAGAAGCAGGTAAGGGAAAATATGACAGATAATCAGAAGATAATCACTCTGCCATTAGCCGGTAGGGCCCATCCACCTGGCGCAGTGAGCTGCTCCCACAGAAGCAGTGCGGGCCCCCCGGTCGGGTGGGTCAAATCAAGCTGCTCCTTGTTCATCGGCCAGTAGGGCTCACCTGTCTGATGCTGCAAGCTGCTTCCGTCAAGAAGTGGCTTGAGTCCTCCTGATTGAGCGTTCCAAATCAGGCTACTCCTCGTTTAGTGGCCGGCAGGACCCGCCGGACAGCAATCGTTTTGGGGGGCTATTTTAGTCAATCCATCTGGCGGCTGGCCTTTTCTCATTTGTTTTTTGGTACTTTAGGTTCAGGCCGAATTCCGAGTTCGGAGCCCTTCCCTCAGACAGCAGACCAAATATGCATGACCTTTACTCTAATTAAGTGTAAGAGTGAACTTCAGGAAGTTCGGGAGGAGCGTGTTCAGATAATTAACCTAACTAAACGGGAGGAGCACATTCATTTAATCAACTCAATTAGCGAGCTAGGAGGAGCACATTCAGTTAATCAACTCAATTAGCGAGATGCAGCAGACTTACCTCTGTTCCATGACAGTTTTCCAGCATCCCTCCACCACCCCATCTCCTCACTTCGAACTATTCCTATCCCAACATTGGATGGGGTGTACTCTGGGCTCAGGCCAAATTCTGAGCTTGGTGTCCTTGCCTCTGACAGCACTCCAAATATGAATAACCTTTACTCTATCTAATTATATGTATGTGTGAACTTGTGAACTGATCGCGAATCATTTTGTCAGTACTGGCACTGAACTCACATTAAATAACAAGCTCTCACAAAGCAATAACGTACTGTAAAAGTCTTGTGAGGTGCCTAACAGCGTTTATGGAAGGCAGATATTCACCTACTATGTTAGCTTTTGGCACAAAGTTGGCTTTTAATGCTTTTTTTTGCATCTGTATATGTCGTACCTGTGTTAGGCAATGAGTAGAAAACCCATTGTCCCTCTGTGCCAAGGCAGTGAAGCAGTACAGCTCTCCATCTTTCATCTGGCCAGGCATATCCTGTAGCGTCGATAACTCTAAGGTAATTTTTAAAAGCCATTTTAAAAATTTGCTGAACAACATAGCAGGATCACTGGGACAAGGCAGAAGAAAACTCTGGATAGGCATGTTAGCACCTACCAATTTTGTGACCAACAATAGCAGAAAAGGCCTAACCCTCGTCGCCAATTTGTGGTATCTATCAGGAGTTATTAAATAATAAAGCACACGAGAAAGGAGTAGCAAACTTCATCAATCTTGTTTACTCATCACTTTTGTTCTCACACACAATACGTCAGAACACAACAGTTCAGACTTCCTTTTTCAAATTAGTAGTCACAATACAATTCACTCATGAACACAACGTTTGCACGTGACTTTTGGTTTTGTCTACTGAACACATTGCTCTGAGATCTTTTAAAATATCTTTTAAAAGACATTAATACAGGTTTTGAACTGCATACAGTAAGTGTGACTAAATGATAGCAGAATTTGTTAGTGCAATCTCTATGAATTTATTTATTAAAAACTAATCATGAAGGGATGAAGGACAGGAATAGTTCATATATAGGCTTATATATTGTGAACTATCCTTGAATGATGAATGATGATGTTTATTAAGGAATTTCCACAGCTAATGGATTAAACTCCGATTCACTTTTGTAAACAATCAAACACACTCTCGAAACATTAGTGTTGCTTGATCCTTGCCTGTCCCTGTGTGCTTTTTCTTGTGCCATTTTAGGTTGTTACCATTTTGAGATGGTAATTTATCTCTGCATCCTTACTCTCCATTACTACATGTGACAGAACCAACTAAAGAGTACTCTGCACACTTTACAAAAGTGAAATTTGCTAAATACAATTAGTTCTTTTCACTTTCACTCTATTATGAAAGTTGAAATATGAAAGTTCAAGGTACTTAATGGAAAAAGTTATGTGAACTCAATAACTGATAATATTAACCTGAACTAAAACTGAAGATAGCAGATTTGTAGTTTTTCCAGTATGTTTTGCAGTACAAGGATAATAAATGTTGAAATGAATTGTTATTTTGTGTGTTTTTGCACAAAATTAATATGAGAGATGTATTGGTGTTTAATTTTTCTGTTATGTTCCAGTTTTGGAGGGGTTACCACTGCAAAGCCTCAAACTTAAGCACTACACACTTACAACATAATGTTATCATCCAAGAATTGAGGAAAACGAAGGGCTTAAATAAAGAAGGGAGATCATTAACAGAACAGGGAACAGGTGTGTAACTTGATTAGAAACCATAGCAACTAACAATGAATGAACAGGGAAAGGAACAGGGAAAATAATGATAATGAAACCAAAACAGGAGGAAGTGGTTAGCATAGGCAGGGGAGGCGGGAGAGGGAGGCTGGGTGGGACTATCAGCAACAAAGGTAACCTGGAGCGGAGACGAAGGAAACTTTGGGGAATTATATCTTCCAATCCATCAATTAATAATGAAGAAACCTGGCACAGCTCACCCTCAGCAATGGTAGTATGGGCAGGGTTCTATGCCCTCATACACCACTAATATGACCACCTCAATGGACATTGGTGCTGGATCACGCACCTGATCAGACTCTCTGTGGGACACGGGCTCTGGGATGAAGATGGCCTTAGTAGTCTTTGTGGTAGTCTCGCATAGCCAGACCGTCAGACTGACGGCAGGAGGTCTGGACTCTGTCGCAGCTTTCATTGGTCAAGGACCGCCCAAGCGGACGTTTGACTGACATGTGACGCAACCAAGCACAGTTCATTTGTTACGCGTCATGTTTAGGGGCATGCAAATGTGAAGTCGATATCCCTGCAATAACAGACCGCCGTGCATCTATAAATTATTTAAATAACTTTTTGCAAGTTTACTGCAACAATGGAGCCACGAACTTCACATACTTTTGAAAATCCAGCATTTAGTTGATCCTGGTAAGCTCTCATTGCCACAGTTGTAAACACGACAGCGTTCTTCTTCCACGAGGGGGTTTGGCGACACAGCATTTGTTTCTGGCGGACCATTAAAGAACACAACACACCCTCGCGAACATCCTGTAGAATTCAACCAAGTAGATGACGACTTCGAAACTCCTGCAGTGTTTCCACATAAGTGTGCCATATGCATCAGACGTTCAGCCAACGGTCTGAGGCTGAGACTAGCTTTGTGGTGGCTCGGTCTTCGAGAGAAACTGCCCTTTCTCTCAAAAGTCATGGAGAAGGTAGTAGCTGAGCAGCTGACAGCTTTTCTAAGTAACAATGAACTCTTGGATAAGTATCAGTCTGGTTTTAGAAAGATGCAATTCTACTGAGACTGCTCTCCTCAAAGTGTCTAATGAAGTACAGATGGCTGCTGACTCTGGAAGTTACTCTGTATTGGTTTTATTGGATTTATCATCAGCTTTTGATACAGTGGACCACAAAATACTGTTGAACAGATTGGAAAAAGAGTTTTGTATTGTTGGGTCTGTTTTAAAGTGGTTTTCCTCTTACTTGAGTGACAGAACCTTTTCTGTATATGTAAATGGTAAACTGTCTGAAGCCACTTCATTCTTGAATGGTGTTCTCCAGGGCTCTGTCCTAGGTCCAGTTTTTACTGTACATTAGCCCTCTTGGGAAAATGTTGAGCCATTTTAACAATGTGTCATACCATTTTTATGCTGATGACATACAGTTGTATTGCTCGTTCAATGATTCTGAGTTACACAAACTAACACATTTATTGGATTGTATTTCTTGTGTAAAATTGTGGCTTGCTAGTAACGGTCTCCAATTAAATTTGAAAAAAAAAACTGAAACCCTAATTGTTGCCCCAGACAACAAAATCCCATCAATCCTTCAACACCTTGGTTCTCTGTCCAGTCGAGCCTCAGAAATCTTGGAGTCTGGTTTGACCAGTCAATGTCTTTGGACTGCCATTCTAGACTTTTGGTCAGAAATTGTTTTTATCATCTAAGAAATATTGCAAAATTAAGGGCAATTTTATCAGACTCTGATCTTGAGATGGTTATCCATGCTTTTTTTCCTCATTTTTTTCCTTATTGTAACTCTTTTTACTTTTTTCAACAAATCTTCTCTAAATCGTCTTCAAATGGTTAAAAATGCTGTGGCAAGGCTTTTAACAGAATCTGGCAGAAGGACACACATCACGCCCATTTTATCCGCCCTACTCTGGCTACCCATCAAATTTTGTATTGATTTTAAAATATTAGTTTTAACTTTTAGAGCTTTAAATGGTCAGGCCCCACAATACATTGCTGATTTGTTGTGCTCCTACTCCCCAGGCCGTGCCCTTCGATCCTCAGGCCAGAGTCTTTTAATGGTCCCAAAGATCCAGGGAGACCTGTCCTTTCAGGCTGTAGCCCCCAGACTGTGGAACGCCCTGCCCCTGTCCCTCCGTGTGGCAGACTCTGTCGATTCTTTTAAAAGGCAACTCAAGACACTGTTATTTAAACAAGCTTTTAGTTGACTGGGTTTTATTTTTCTGATTGTATATTGTTTTATTGTTTTGGTTGCACTTTGTAAAGCACTTTATGATTTTATCTGTGAAAAGCGCTCTATAAATAAACTTTACTTACTTACTAGTCTGCGGTGGGCTAAGGCTCTTGGTCCGTAGTGGGCGTGGCTGAATTCTGGCTAGGCTCTGGGTCTGGAGTGGGGCTGCCACTGGCCTCATCCATGAGACAGAATTGTAGCGTTTCACTGGAATTGTATGAGTTAGCTTAGTCAATTTTAATTAAACTGAAATTTACAATACTATTTTTGTGTAGTTCAAAGTTAACATAATCTTTAAGTTTATCTTAAAGGGGGGGATTTCATGCATACTGAGCTTTTTACACTGTTAAAGACTTGGATTCCCATGTTAAACATGGACAAAGTTTCAAAAATTAAGGTGGACGTTTGATGGAGTATTTCTGTGCCAAAAATACTCCTTCCAGTTTGTCATAAGTTTCAGAAAGTTTTTTTCGAGTATGGGTCCGCTTGACGTCACTTCTCCCAGAAGGGCGCGCGCGCGCACCCATCGACCAGAGCGAAAGAGTGAAAGCAGCACGCCCATCAAAGCGCTTTGCTCGGCTTTAGGGAAGTCGTTGGCTGTACCCTGTACAGCTTCCCAAAGAACCTAGCGTTAAGGGACCAGTGGATGGAGTTTGTTTTTCCGGAGCAGCAACGGAGTTGTGCAAGTGTTTTTGTTTGTCCCCTGCATTTCGGCGATGATTGTTTCATAAACAAGGCCCAGTTCGATGCCGGATTTGCAGATCGTCTAATGCTTAAGGATGGAGCGGTCCCAGCGATAAAGGTTCACGATCGTGCGTTGGAACCGCAGGCGTTGAGTAAAACTGCTTAAAATGTCTTTGTGTTGTTGGCTATCGGCGCGTAAGCACATCAAGTAAACAACATTATCACGTATAGTGGCATCGAACTGCACTTCCCACATGTACACCTTTAAAGAAAAAAAAATGCGAAATTAAAAAAAAATTACTGTTTACCTAATTTTTTAATTTTTAGTTCTGCTAACTTATTAGGGTTTATAGTGCAGATAATCTTCCCTTTTCCATTTCCTTTGCACCAGGGATTTGTCAATGAATGTCCCAGCTCGTCCACCTTTTCAACAACCATCAGAAGGCTGACACCCTTTTTGTGTGTGTCGTCTTGCCATGTGTTTGGAACATTGCATCTGGATCTTGACACTTCTGTTATAGCCTGTTTTCTGTTGCAGGTGTCAGAATCCTGCAGAAACATGCTAAATGGTGTGCATCTCTGCTGTAGGTGCATGGCTTCACTTTCAGGTTCTTCCTGGCTTCTGTTAGTGCTGTCTGTTGCCTTTTTCAGTTTGCGCACATGGCTTTTGTTTGGTTCTGTGTGGTATGCTCTTCTGTCTGTTCCCCATTGCATCCGAACCCCGAAACCTTGTTGAACTGATTATCTGTTTAGTTAACTCACTATCTGCCTAATTTTGACTCTTGATTTCTGCTTCTGTTCAATCTGTCTGTGTGTCTGTCTTGTGCCAGTTTGTTTTTGGTTTGTTACAATAGTGTTCTGTCCTGTTGGTCTTTTCTGGCTTCAGTTTGCCCAGCCCATTTGTGCGAGTCCTTGTCCTGGGCCAAAATAAACTGTTGAATTGAACTCTGCATTATAGTATGTATTAGATATATAAGATATGTTTATAGAGTAGCCTGCAAACTACACAATACTTCACTTAGGCCTCAGGTCTCTATGACTACACTGTATGTTTCCCATCAGCACTTCTGCGGTATTAAGAAATAAGTGGGCAAGCCTGCACCACTAAGTTTTACAATGATATTAAGCTGCTCTTTTTGATTTACATGTTGTGTATGGTCTCTTGATATATGGTTTTTAATATTTTCTCTTGATGTACACTATGTACTTTTTAATTAAACTTTAAAAAAATATATTTTTTTTAATAGACCAGTGTGCAGCATGCCACTAATAAAGAGAAGCCAGAAAGATTAGGAATGAATTGTGGCAGACAGAAGGAGGATGGGCTTTAATAATAATAAAAAAATGGTAGGAAAACACCCAAATGTATGTTCATTGGTCAAACAGGTTGGAAGAAACTGTATAAGAATGAGAGTTAGGAGTGAGAGGGTTAGATGTACAGCTGGCATTTCAGCTTTGTTGACTGGACAAGTGAGAGAACACTTTTGCCACATGTGACAGTGTCCTTTCTCTATATGTACACATTTTTGAGAAATGTGGACTATGTGCACACAAGATACAGGCATATCGTTTTATAACTTTTTGTCACAATGGTCTACAGTTCTGTGCAAATGTTTGGTGAGTTTGAAAAAAAAAATATTTTTTTCAGAACATTAGAATGGTGGTAAAATTATGTTGATAAACAAAAATTAGATACACACTTGTTAGCTGCTGGTGGCCATGTTTTTATGTAGCACAGTCATATTTAAGGATATGTTATGACGTCCAACAAAGAACAATACCAATTTTCAATGCCAATAATCATATGGTTACAACATCATTAAGGATATTATGTTGTATAAAACTCCCCTATTGGTGAAATTATGAAAAAAAAAACCTATTGGTGAGATATGACATGCATCCTCAGAAAGTCCTGTGGTCTATGTGTTTCAAAGTTTAAGTTTGGACGTTTTATTTAAGAGATATAAGTCAATTCATGAAAAACGACCAATGCCAGACAGTTTAATTCACTTATATTTTCACAATGCTTCAATGAATCAAACTTCTTTGAATAACTTTTTGCCAGCACTATTCCTAGATGCTATTTGCAAAATTTGGTTTGAAAAAGAAAATTCAAAATGGTGGAAAAAATGTATAGATAGAAATGAAATGGCTTGACTCTAAGGGTTCCAAAGTTCCAAAACACAATTCCAAAACACAATTTATCTTATTATAGCCCCACCTGGTGTCGGACAGATGCTGGTCTGTGCAGCTGAGTAGATGAGCAAGTTTGGGAAAATCCTACGAAGTTTGGGGTCTCTACAATATCTGATGCCCATCCACTTTTATGGCAGAAAAAAAATAAAAGAACAAAATATGTTCAAACTAATTATCCGACCCCATTGGCAGATAATATAAACTCACTTAATTTTGATAAATGTCTCAGAATTCTTATCTTATCACATTTTGCATTATAAGTACATGGATCTTGGTTTGAGAATGTTTAGATATTTTAATGGTGGAAAACAAGTCAAAATACTGAAGAAAATAATTTTTGCAGTGTGTAGTTTGTTTTAGGGATCTATATTCTGAATCTAAATGGTAAGAATGTGAAGAACAATCATATGTCAACTCTGTACTATGGCTAATTAATAAAAAAAGCATAAAAATACACCATTAAGAACATGAATGCAAATGTCATAACCTCAAATTATTTGAAGTATTCCCCATTTTAATTGGAAAGCAAGGAAAGGCTATACTAAGCATGGTTTAATAGATTACTTTCACCCACCCAGACGTGCCTTGAGTTTCACTCACATGCATAAACATGAAACTTGTGGCCTTATTGCATGCAGCGAACAACTGTGGCAACTGGCAAAGGGTGTTAAAACACATTGAATAAATAAAGCATAAACAAAAACAGCTGGACAGTAGCAGTCTTATGACATCCTAGATCTTGTAACGTTAGTCCACTGGAGGCAAGCTTTAAGAATCCATGTGCAGTTTAATGTCATCCAAAGGTGAACAAATACAAAATAAACAAAAGACCTGACTTGACAAAAACCTCACCAACAGCAGGTTACATAATACTCGACAAGGACACATGGCAAACATGAGGGCTAATTACACTGACTAATGACTGGACAAGGGACACCTGTGAACAATGATCAGACAATGAACCAATGACATGACACAAGAACACATGAGGGCATGGAAATCACATGACAAGACCAGGAAGTGCATGGCAGTGAGCAAGCAAACTAAGAAACATGACAGTGAACATGATAAACTAACAACATGAAACATAACCCAGAACACACTGTGACAGTTCCCCCCCTCTAAGGGCAGCTCCAGACGCCCAACAGAACAAAAGTCGGGATGGCGGGCCAGACCCGTGCAGGGGAACAGGACATGGACCCTGGCATGGCTTAGACCTTAGGCCTGGGAGCATGGGCGGACCTGGGCCATGGAGCAATGGCGGACCTGGACCATAGAGCGCGGCCTTCCAGGCCTTCTCCATGTATCCACTGCCCACAATTGTCTTGGGTGGGACTATGGGGTCATGGCTTGGAACCATCTCAGGACGCTGGTCAGTGGCCAGAGCCATCTCTGGATGCTGGTCAGGGGCCGGAGCCCTCTCTGGACGCTGGTCAGGGGCCGGAGCCCACTCTGGATGCTGGTCAGGGGCATGACTCTGGACGCTGGTCAGGGGCATGACTCTGGACGTGGACAGGAGACGTGGCCTGGTTCTGGACGTGGACAGGAGACGTGGCCTGGCTCTGGACGTGGACAGGAGACGTGGCCTGGCTCTGGACGTGACCAGTGACGTGGCTTGGCTCTGGACGTGGACGTGGACAGGCTGTGGCAGGGCAGGGCAGGCATGGCGTGAATGAGATCAGGCGTGGTAGGCATGACGTGGATGAAGTCAGGCGTGGCAGGCACTGTGGGGCTCCTTGTCCACCAAACCCACAGTAAATGAGGAACCACTCAATTGAAGGGCATGATCGATATATCCCTCCAGGGACCAGTGGATTTTCTCTCCTGGCAGCTGGGAGCATAAGGGCTCATTTAGCCCAAATCTAAAAATGTCTTTCAGCGCCACATCATTAAAATCAACAAGATGACATAGTCCACAAAAGTCCTGGACGTAGTCCTCAATGGGTTGGTTGCCTTGGCGAAGTTGAGCAGACAAACTACTTCTGGGTTCATTGTAGAGGTCGAGTATTCTGTAACGTGGAGGCAAGTTTGCTGAACCCAAGTGCAGTTTTATTGAGAAAGCAAAAGGTGAACAAAACAAAGACTAGGACTCGACTTGAAAACAGACTTGTTCACATAGCTTCACAATGTTAAACAGGAAAATAATGCAATCGAATTTGCTTCGGCAGTACAGCCGCTCTGGAGAAAACGGTGATGTCATCAGCTCATTTCAATTATCATATATATTCAAGTAATGTAGTTGATATAGTTAATTTAGTTTAGTAATTAAATTTATTTGGATATTTATTTGAAAATTTAGTGTCCCCAAACAATGAACCAATGACAACATGACACGACACAAGAGCACATGAGGGCATGGAAATCACATGACAAGACCAGGAAGTGCATGGCAGTGAACAAAGCAAACTAAGAAACAGAAACAGAAACAGTGAACATGGCAGTGAACATACAGGTGCTGGTCATATAATTGGAATATCATCAAAAAGTTTATTTATTTCACTAATTCCATTCAAAAAGTGAAACTTGTATATTATATTCATTCATTACACACAGACTGATATATTTCAAATGTTTATTTCTTTTAATTTTGATGATTATAACTGACAACTAAGGAAAATCCCAAATTCAGTATCTCAGAAAATTAGAATATTGTCAAAAGGTTCAATATTAAAGACACCTGGTGCCACACTCTAATCAGCTAATTAACTCAAAACTCCTGCAAAGGCCTTTAAATGGTCTCTCAGTCTAGTTCTGTAGGCTGCACAATCATGGGGAAGACTGCTGACTTGACAGTTGTCCAAAAGACGACCATTGACACCTTGCACAAGAAGGGCAAGACACAAAAGATCATTGCAAAAGAGGCTGGCTGTTCACAGAGCTATGTGTCCAAGCACATTAATAGAGAGGCGAAGGGAAGGAAAAGATGTGGTAGAAAAAAGTGTACAAGAAATAGGGATAACCGCACCCTGGAGAGGATTGTGAAACAAAACCCATTCAAAAATGTGGGGGAGATTTACAAAGAGTGGACTGCAGCTGGAGTCAATGCTTCAAGAACCACTACGCACAGACGTATGCAGGACATGGGTTTCAGCTGTCGCATTCCTTGTGTCAAGCCACTCTTGAACAACAGACAGCGTCAGAAGCGTCTCGCCTGGGCTAAAGACAAAAAGGACTGGACTGCTGCTGAGTGGTCCAAAGTTATGTTCTCTGATGAAAGTAAATTTTGCATTTCCTTTGGAAATCAGGGTCCCAGAGTCTGGAGGAAGAGAGGAGAGGCACACAATCCACGTTGCTTGAGGTCCAGTGTAAAGTTTCCATAGTCAGTGATGGTTTGGGGTGCCATGTCATCTGCTGGTGTTAGTCCACTGTGTTTTCTGAGGTCCAAGGTCAACGCAGCCGTATACCAGGAAGTTTTAGAGCACTTCATGCTTCCTGTTGCTGACCAACTTTATGGAGATGCAGATTTAATTTTCCAACAGGACTTGGCACCTGCACACAGTGCCAAAGCAACCAGTACCTGGTTTAAGGACCATGGTATCCCTGTTCTTAATTGGCCAGCAAACTCGCCTGACCTTAACCCCATAGAAAATCTATGGGGTATTGTGAAGAGGAAGATGCGATATGCCGGACCCAACAATGCAGAAGAACTGAAGGACACTATCAGAGCAACCTGGGCTCTCATAATACCTGAGCAGTGCCACAGACTGATCGACTCCATGCCACACCGCATTGCTGTTGTCATTCAGGCAAAAGGAGCCCCAGCTAAGTATTGAGTGCTGTACATGCTCATACTTTTCATGTTCATACTTTTCAGTTGGCCAAGATTTTTAAAAATTCTTTCTTTGTATTGGTCTTAAGTAATATTCTAATTGTCTGAGATAATGAATTTGGGATTTTCCTTAGTTGTCAGTTATAATCATCAAAATTAAAAGAAATAAACATTTGAAATATATCAGTCTGTGTGTAATGAATGAATCTAATATACAAGTTTCACTTTTTGAATGGAATTAGTGAAATAAATCAACTTTTTGATGATATTCTAATTATATGACCAGCACCTGTAAACTAAGAACATGAAACATAACCCAGAACACACTGTGACAGATCTATGGTAAAGCGTTGACTAAATCATATTAGATTCCTGTATTAGTTAAATAAACAGAATCATGGTTTTATCCTTGTGTGGATTATAATAGGGCAAACAACTTTGGCCTGACACATACTTTACTACTTTAACTACTACATACTACAACTTGCAGTATATACTATGTGTACCATATCATATAAACTATGTATCCAGAACATAGTACTGTATCCCATAATGCAATGCACTCAATTTCACCTTTCATTTCCAGAGTGAGAAATGACAATTGGATTAAAATGGTAAATGATCTTATGTATTTTTAGATGATATTTGGAGGCTATGTGCTACATTAATGTATTGTGATGAGGTCATGTGATAAAGTAGTATTCAGTGTACTGTATCCTGGGCAGCACTCAGTAAGCAGCATGTATGTGTTGTATTCTGAAATAGCTAAAGACTGAAATAGCGAGTAAAAGTGAAGGAATAGATTCTAGACCGCACTGTAGTTAGGTTAGGTTAGGTTGTTTTTTGTAAAAAATTTTTACCTCAACAACAATACAAGTGCCACCACAAATGCAGATATTACCACTATTCTTACTATTCTTGGAGTTTCCCTGATTCACAGCATTCACAACACCACTACATATAATTCTCCTGTGCATGTGCCAGATACAAGTCACACATGTCTACAAAATGTAAATTGACAAGAGTTGGGACTTAAGCATAATAAATATGAGCTCTGTGTCCTGACGGCGTAGCTCAGCTGTTCTAAGTCAGCAGAAAAAGGGAACACCAGCTTAAGCAACTCTAAATGTGTCTGTGTCAAGTTGTAGAAGGTGACTGTAAGGCAAGGGAAAGGGAACAAGTCAAGTTCATGGTGTCCTTACTCAACATGAATTCATTGAATTATGTACAAACCTGTCAAGAACGTCCAGGTTTTTTTTCACCCCCAAATCAAAAAAATATGGTAAAAAAGAAATGATAGAAGAAATTATATTTTTGTATAAATGAAGCCTATTTTTAGAACCTTTTTTTGCATTGTGACATTTGATAGATGAGAATGTGAGAAATGAGAAAGTAATAAAAAAAAAAAATCACCACTGAGAATAATGAAAATTACACAGTTGGCATGTAATCTTGCTTGTATACTCATATATATCATAACTCAGCTTTTTGAATTGAGAAGATTGTATCTGCAAGTTAGCATGTGGTCAAGCAGAAAATACTGGAATACATAAAGAATAAGATGTACTCTGTTCATGGAGTGTAAGTGTGAAAGAGTAAAGTAAGATTGATGGATTGGTTACAGCTAATCCCCTGTGCTGTTAATGCTGGGCAGGGAAGAGGATAGTCTGTCCAGAGAGATATTGAGTTAAATGTCACTGGGTTCTCGCAGGAAAACTACACACCCGCCCCCCTTTGCTATAATCATAGAGAGTGTGTTGCTTGGACTACATAGAAAGCATTGACACATATTAAAGACTCCAAAGGGCTTTTCACACTGCTCTTAACCCTCAGTTAAGATAT
Organism: Rhinogobio ventralis; assembly: GCA_039654625.1. NCBI lineage: Eukaryota > Metazoa > Chordata > Actinopteri > Cypriniformes > Gobionidae > Rhinogobio > Rhinogobio ventralis. The sequence goes on along the minus strand of CM077212.1, from coordinate 11,794,093 downwards.
TTTAAACTTAGTTTTAACCCAATGTTTCACACTTAAAATTTTGAAAAGAGCTTATCACTGCCTTTAACCTAGCCCTCTTAAATTTCTACCCAGCCCCCCTAAAAATGGGCGTAACTCCGTACACTAATGTACACTAATTTGTGATTGCTTCAGTGCCCTTTAAAGTCCCACTGAAGTGCCTTGAAATGTGCAGAGTTATTCAGTGTGTTGACATAAGGGCGGGGACATATCAAGCAACATTTCGTTTTGAAAAAAATCTGTCAATAAAATACCGATTTTAATCTGGAACATGTTTATTTTTTATGGTTTTCATCTCTTCTTACAAAATGTCCTTACCGCAACATTACAGTAACATTAATTTTATACACTTTTCTTTTTTAATTTCTATAAAATTTAAGACATTTACATAGATACTTTCAAGATTTTTAAATTTTTGTAAATACTGATACAATAATTTAAAATTAGGGGATTTTATGGTTTTCTTTATGTCATGGAAAATGTTTATGCCAACCTTAGATATCATATTGTTTTCATAGAAGCCAAGATAAAATATTTAGATTTTTATGACAAATATTGTCATTTTAATGTGTTAATAATCTCTACTGAAGTGTTCAAATAATTTTTGCAAACAAAAATCTGATTAATAATTAAAATAAATAATTGCTGCAGTAATGCTGCGGTAATAAAACTAATACACTTATGAATTTCTATTGTAACAACAAACTAATTTGAGGACTTCAGTATTTTGTTTTGTCCTCTGGTTTCTTTTGTTTATCCTCCATTATCTTCTTTTCTGATTTGTCAGTTGAGAGACACTCTTTATCTGCTCATTTTCTTTTTTTTCTCTTGTTCCATAACTCTTCATTTTTGACTCTTCACATTCTCTGCATTTCATTTGGTATCATATATTGTTGCAAAAATGGATTGTTTATATTTAGTTTACAATAGACTTAATATTTGCAATATACACTGATCAGCCACAGCATTAAAACCTGCTTTGAAACTATCTATATTGTAAAAAGTGCTATATAAATAAAGATGACGACATTAAAACCATCTGCCTAATATCACATAGGTCTCCCTCATGGTTCCTAAACAACTCTGATATGTCAAAGCAACAACTCCACAAGACCTCTGAATGTGCCCTGTGGTATCAGGTTGTGAGGTGGGGCCTCCATGGATCAGATTGTTCATCAAACACATCCCATAGGTCAGGGGTATTCAACTAAAATTTAAAGAGGTCCAGTTAAAGAAAATGTCTTGAAGCAAAAGTCCGGAAGATCATAATGTCTAACTAGTTAGTGTGATATATATTTAAGTAGCCTAGTAGTTGTGTCAACATTTGCATGTAATCAATACCTGACAGTCAAATCAAATGAATTCAGTACAATTCAAAAACCTTTTGACAATTTTTATTGTCACGTAACATATGTATGACTGTAGATACAGGCCCGTAGCCAGCCTAGTGAAGGGAGGGGGGGCGGCCCTTTTTTTGTGTTTGTTTTGTATTTAATTATGAGGTTCAAATACTTAATTTTGGTGACTTTTTATCCACCTTTTTCAGTCCAAACATACTGTGGAGTGTATATTATTTGCCATGGATATTCAAAACTTCCCCACAAAGTTTAAATCACAAATTCACGTGACAGAACTATTAAGCTAACTTTTTTTTTAAATTTTGATTTCTCTGATCTACATATGTGCATTTTAAGACATTTGAAGGCCAAAATATTTATGAGAAATAGTGGGCAGTCAGTGGGCAGTAGATTATTTGTCAGGTTCATTCAAACCACACAAACCCCCCCTGACTATGGGCATGAGATATGTATAACGTTCTCTCGTTAAATAAATAAAAGGGCAACATTTCAAAATAAGAGAAAATAAATAAAATGTGAAAAATGTGTATGTTCAAATAAAGTGCTTAATTTTAGAAAAATAAAACAGCTTGAATGTCCCCTTTTCTGTTTCTGTCTCACGTCTTTTTCTCAACTTTCTCCCGCACAGTCATCTGTATCTCTCTTTCTCCATCTCACTCACTTGTTTCTCTCCCTTTCTCAGTCTCACTCGTCTTTTTTTTCAACCTTCTCAAACGCTCTCGTCTATATCTCTTTCTTTTCTCCGTCTCAGTGGTCTATTTCTCTCCCATTGTTTTCTACATGTATCGCTATCTTTCTTTTTCTTGCTACTGTCTTTTCATGTGTAACTCTCTCATCTGTCTGCACTGTAGTCGCAATGTTTATAGTTTACCGCCTTACACAGACTTGATTGGCTGAGTGGTATCACGAGGGATGGCTTAACTCGCATGCAATTGGTCTGTGCGGCTCCACTACCACTACTGTAAAGACTACAAAAGCTGCACCGGTTAAAATAGCAGCGCTCTGTCAGGTTTTAACCTTCTGTTTTGGCTGTAGGTCCGGGTCCGTATGGGACGGCTTCTGGGTCCGGACCCGGACCGCGTTCCACCTGTTAGTGACCTATGCCATAGATGCTCAATTGGATTGAGATATGGGGAATTTTGAGGGCGAGGCAACGCCTAGAACTCTTTGTCATGTTCCTCAAACCACTCCTGAATAATTTTTACAGTGTGGCAGGGTGCATTAGCCTGCTGAAAAAGGCCACTGCCATCAGTGAACACTTTTGCCACTTCTTCAGGTAGGTGGTACGTATCAAAGTAACATCCACATGAATGCCAGGACCCAAAGTTTCCCAGCAGAACATTGCCCTGAGCATCACACTGCCTCCACCGGCACATTTGGCCCTTGTCCTTCCTTGCACCACTTTTGGTAGGTAGCCTACTAACCACTAACATAAACACCACAAGACCTGCTGTTTTGGAGATGCTCTGATGCAGTTGTCTAGCCATCACCATTTGGCCCTTGTCAAAGTCACTTAGATCTTTTCACTTGATCTTTTTACTGCTTCCAACTCATGAAATTCAAGAACTGACTTAACTGACTTGCTGCCTAATATATCCCACCTCTTGACAGGTGCCAATGTTATGATATAATAAATGATATTCACCTCACCTGTCAGTGGTTTTATTGTTGTGGCTGATCAATGTAAAATACAGTATAAACCTTGAATTTGTCTCTACCGCAACACAAGATCTTTACCGCAGCAGCTTTAAGTGTTGTGTTAAAGATCTTGTGTAAAGACGTGTTGCAGAAAGGAAGACTTTTAACACCTAATATAGGCTATATAGGTGTAATATGCTGAATAAGATTTGAATAAAATTTACTGTATATGTTTACCCGAGGTTTAATCTAGTAATCAGTTTAAATAATTATTAAATATTCATGTTGGTAAGTACGTTGAAATGTTATATTTTGCATTCATTAATATGTTTAGTAAATTTGTATGATGTTAAATATAAAATGTTAATATGTTTTTGAGGATGACGGGGAAGTCGGAGGAAGGGAGGAGCCTGATGACACCGTAGGGGTGCAGGGTGTAGGCATTGCCGGAACCCCGTAAGTCCGTGGCAGAAGCTGGGTGGCGACTGCCGAAGGCCGACCTGGAGTTCCGAAGGACGATGGCGATGGGATCAGGAAGTAAGACAGGGATGAGGGCTGAAAAAGATCTCCGGACGGGACCGGCAAAGAAGCTGAAGGTTCGAGGGGGGGATAGGGTGGGAACTGGATCCGCGGACCATAGATCTATTAAGTCCATGTCCGCTCCTGGCTCTGCGATGGACATATCCACCTGCCTGGGCTCTGGGCCTTCGAGATTCTCTGGCTCCGGTTTTGGGACGGCCTCGGTGGGCGAATCGACCTTGCTGGTAGCGAGAGAGAAGTCGCCGTTCCGGATCATCATCGCCAGATACCCCAGATGCGGCGTGATCACTGGACGGAGAAGGAGGTGCAGTGTGGGTGAGTCCATCTTCTTTTCTTTTTTCTTTTATCTCGTATTTGAGAGGTCAGTTATTCTGCCGCGGGTAGCCGATGAAGGAAGATGAGGAAACAGGATACATTCAAAATAGTGTTTACTGTTGACTCACATAAAGAACAGGGTAAAACTTTAGATTACAGCCCGGAAAGAACTGTGTAAGTAAATCGATTTTACAGTGTAACTTTCTGTAATTATAGTGTAACTATAAAGTATGTATGTGTAGGTATAAGGGAACAATATGTAATATTTGGGGAATAAAGGGGTAACTATCCGGAAAATTAACAAATTATTTATGTAATGTATTTATGTAAGTATTTTTTAATTAAGGGGTAATTATCCATGTAGTTACAGGGTAAGTATGAATCTGTGGGCTGTAAATTAAAGTGGTGCTTTTTCCCCTCTTGTTTCATGTAGTTACAGGGTAAGTACAATAAACAACACAGAAAAAATCTGATATCACTCGGAAACATTTATTTGAAAAACAACTTAATTCAAAACAGATTTATGACACTTCTTATTCATTTTTTAAAAATAAACTTTTAATTTCAACGTCCTGACAGGCACGTTTTGTCCCTTTTTTGTTTCTCTTGCTTGGCTTCTCCTCATCTTGTTTGTTGAATGACGAGCGGCAAGGCAAAGATTCATTTAACAACATATATCTTTACTAGAAGAGAAGCAGGAGTTCAACAACCGAATGTACAACTTCATCACCCTATCACATACACGCGCCTGCGTAAACGCAAGCTTTTACAACTTGGTCTGTTTGGTTTTAAAGCTACAGAGCACTATGTTCTACATCCTCCTTCTTTAATTCCTTAATGAAAAGTTCCCTACAAAGTTCCTTACATTGTAAGTTAACTCAAAGTCTTTATCTTTATAAGAAACACATTTAACAGACTACCTTAGCTGAGAGCAAGAAAGTCTACTTACATAACTTTAACACACATTTTAACATCAGTTATAATGTCAAAATTCACAAATTGAACATTTTGTTACTAAATTACTGAACTGTTTTCTCTGTCTTTTTTCTTTTTCTTTCTCTTATTCCATGTATTTAGGATTTGGTTTGCAAAGGCGACCTGCTCTGGTCACATATGGAACTGCGGAAAGAACTCTTGTTGAATGTTCATTCAGCAGCTTCTTCTTGGCTCCTTGTGAGGTGTGTTGTTCTTTGACTTCACTTGGAGTGGAGTATTTGTGCTTAGATTCAGCAGAAGAGTTTTGGACAAAGGGAAATGACATATCGCTGTGCTTGAACCGTTGTGGTTGTGGCTCCGCGACAGGAAGGATATGTTTTCGGTTTCGTCTGTATTCTTTTCTCGACAAGATATGACCTTGGTTCATCACAGAGCTGTTTGACGAGCCTGATTCGGTCATGGCCTTTAGAAGTTGCAAGTCTCACTATCTCTGCTGGACTTGTCATAGTATATCTTTTGACAGTGTCTCTTCTTCTTCTTCTCTGACAGCAACGTTGTCCTTTGAGGCTGGCACCAGCATGGACTTGCTGATTGGCAGAGTTGTGCATGTCTGCCTCAACATTAATCTCTCCACTGGTGAACCCAGTGTCTCGTCGCGTGGAATATTTCTGAGGTTGAGCAAGTTTTGAAACACATCCGAGCCATCCCTTTTGGATTTCTCCATTAGATGTTTTGCACTCTGCACTGCCCTTTCGGCTAGCCCGTTAGCTTGTGGATACTCAGGGCTACTGGTGGTGTGTATAAAATCCCAGGCATCAGCAAATTCTTTGAACCGTTGGCTTGAAAATTGGGTACCATTGTCTGAAAAGACTTTGTGTGGACTCCCATGAACTGCAAAGTGCCTTTTGAGTTTTGTGATCACTGTACTGGAGGACAGGTCACGAAGCAGATCAATTTCGAACCATCCTGAATAGGAGTCAACTAGTATGAGATAGTGTTGACCATTCCACTCAAAGATATCTGTAGCCACACTTGACCATGGAAGTTCAGGGATGTTGTGTAAGTGAAAAGGCTCTTTTTGTTGATGGGGCCTCATACTGTTACAGACAGAGCACGACGGTACCTCCTTTTCAATGTCTTTGGTTAGAGAAGGCCAGAACACAATGCCCCGTGCCCTGCGTTTAGTTGCATCAAGGCCAGGGTGACCTCTGTGAATAATGGTGATGTAATCGCTGCGCAGTGAGTCTGGAACAACTGTTCTCTGTCCCTTCATGAGTACACCTTCATCGACTGTGAGCTCATCCCTGAAAGGAAAATACTCACGAATTTCTGCTGGCAGCTTTGATTGGCTAGAGGGCCATCCTGACTTGATAATACTGCAGAGTCGTTGAAGGATAGGATCTTGTGCTGTGTGAGTTTGAAGCTCTTTCAGTCTGGAAGACGAGATGTGTTGAATTGACATGACCTTGAAGTCAGCTCTTGTCATCAGTGTGTTCGTCTGGTGAGTCTCTGGGGGAACGTGACAATGTGTCGGCAAGGAACATGTGTTTTCCCTTCTTGTAAGTGATTGTGAAGTTGTATTTCTGCAACCTTAGCATCATGCGTTGCAGCCTTGCTGGAGCTGTGTGGATAGGCTTGTTAAGGATTGTTACCAATGGCTGGTGATCCGTTTCAATGTGAATTTGTTTACCGTATATGTAGTCATTGAATTTGGTGCACACGAATATCACAGCCAGAAGCTCTTGAAGCTCAGGAGCATCTTCTTGAAGACACGCAGCTCCAAGTCCAAACTGGGAAGCATCACAGGTGAGCGTGACAGGTTTCTAAGTAATTGATCATACCCAGGAAGCGCTGCAGTGCAGTAACATTGTCTGGCGGCAGCATTTCTGTGATTGCTTTCGTTTTAGCCGGGTCAGGTTGTAGTCCCTTGCTTGTGAAAATATGACCAACATAGCTCACCTCACTTAGGCGGAATTTGCACTTTTGAGGGTTTAGTCTCAAGTTCACGTCACGAGCACGGTCTAACACTTTCTTCAAATTTGCATCGTGTTCCTGCTCGCCGTTGCCCCCCACAATGATGTCATCAACTATGACTGCGCACGGGTAGCCAGCGAAGATTTGTTCCATAGCACGCTGAAAGACCTCGCTGGCTGAATAAATGCCAAAGGGCATCCGAAGAAATCTAAATCTTCCAAATGGCGTACTGAAAGTAGTCAGTAGGGAAGACTTATGATCCAGTGAAATCTGCCAGAATGAGCTTTTGGCGTCTAGTCTACTGAGAATACAGTGGAGTTTGGCATCTGTGCTGCCACTTCTTCCACTGTACGCATGGGGTGATGTGGACGTTTTAGGAACTTGTTCAGGTCCCTAGGGTCAATACAGTTTTTCTTGTGAGTGGCCACCATGGATGACACCCAATCGGTTGGCTCAGATATAGGAGTGATAACGCCGATAGCGACCACTCTTTCCAGCTCCGCTTTTACCTTGTGTTGCATTGCTGCAGGACTCTTTGCGCTGGACGGACGACAGGTTGAGCTTCTTTGTCAAGTTTCATGCAGTATTTTACAGGAAGCCTTCCTACTTCATCTAGGAAAAAATCTGCATATTCTGTGTTAATCTGAGTTAATCTGACCTGGTGCACTGCGTTACTGAGAGAAATGAGGCCCATCCGAAGACAGTCATAAAGCCCAAGCAATGGCTGTAAAAAAATTTCACAACGTAGAACTGTAGAGAATAGTTCTGGTCACTCAGGTTGCATGATCGCACAGTTGAACCCGCAGTCTGGATCTCCTCTCCACCATATGCTACAAGCTTCACATGCTTGACAACTGAATATTTTCTTCTTGCTTTACCTGTGCAAATGTCTGCATAGACATGATGTTGCATGAGGCTCCTGTATCGATCTTTAGTTCGAGAGGCTTTCCATTGGTTTGGACTGTGCAAGATATTGCGGTTTTCTTTGACTGTCTTGTCAATTTCTGCCACCTTCTGGTGATTTAAAGAAACTCCGTCTATAAAGAATGAGTCTTCACTGCTGTTTGAAGCTCTGGCAACATCAATTTGATTTACAGTCTTTTTTAGATTCCGTGTGCAATGAACTTTCATAGATTTGCAGCATTTTTGGAAGTTCCATTTGTTGCACCTGTGACACTGCTGGCCATATGCAGGACATTTCTCCCGTTTTGCCTCATGGTTGCTTCCACAATTGCTGCAATTATTAATTTGTTGTGGGGCAAACTTGTCTGACCTGTGTTTGGGAGTACAAAACGTTTTTCTTTTTACCGTTTGTTGAAAGTTTTTTTACCGTGTGCTTTGGTCCAGCTAGTGTTTTAGTGTGCTGGTCTGTCAGTTCATGTATTTGACGTTTCAATGGCTTTTGTCAATGTTCGTTCATTTTCACGCAGCAGGAGTTTTCTCATTCCATCATTGAGTATCCCACATACAAGTCGATCCCTTATCAGTTCCTCCTGTAAATCTCCAAACCTGCAACTCTGTGCCTTGTTTCATAGGTCAGTTACATATGCCTCTATTGTCTCTCCTGGCTTTTGATTTCTTGAATTGAATTTGTGTCTTTCCATCGTTATGTTTGTTTGTGGACTGCAAAGTTCGCAAAACTTGCGTTTTAGACATTCCGGGTCCTCACGTGATTCAGCCGGAGCAATTATTTGTCGGTTTTCTCCCTCACCCGTATAAACAGCGGGTGCATAGACGAACGTTCGTTCGCGCTCAATGGCCTCTGAGCCAGCCAGATTAAGCAGTATGAAAGCTTTTGTGCGAGGCTCTTTCTCTGAGTGTGCAGCAGCAATAAATATGTCAAATTCCTGCTCAAACACATGCCAATTTTCGGCGATATTGCCATCAAAGACAAGTGGATTGGGTCTGCGGAACCCTTCAGCCATGTTTTATTGAACGATGAACGATGATGGCTTACTGTGTGAATGTTCGTTGGAAGAGTATCTTCTTTCTTCGCTGCATTCACGATTCCGTGAGGGCCACTTCTGACACCATGTTGAATGACGAGCGGCAAGGCAAAGATTTGTTTAACAACATATATCTTTACTAGAAGAGAAGCAGGAGTTCAACAACCGAATGTACTTCTTCATCACCCTATCACATACATGCGCCTGCATAGACGCAAGCTTTTACAACTTGGTCTGTTTGGTTTTAAAGCTACAGAGCACTATGTTCTACATTGTTCCTCTTCTTCTTTTTCATTATTTCCACTGATGGATCTTAATAGGAATCCCATGTCTTTTGATATTTTGTATTAATATTTATTAAAAGAAAAAGTACACCAAGAAATGCTCTCATAATTTACTAATCTTTTTGCATCCGACCAACTGTTACCAGTGTGTGCATGAGTAAAGAAGCTTCAAACTTTCATGACGTTCATGCGTGTTTCATCTGAAACACACGCAAGAACTGGCGTCTCTGTCTTCTAGTCTTGTTTGTTTCTCATTGCTATTATCATATATAATGTCATTATTTGCATACTGTTGTGAGCATTAATTAATCAAATAAAAACCGACAGCATCCGACATCCGTGTGACCAGAGTTTCTCTGCGCGCTCACGTCACGCTTCAATTTACGTCAAACGTGAAACCGTCTCATGCACGCACAGGTGACTGCTGGTCGGAAGCGATAGTCTACAGTTTAATTTTTTTTTTAATATTGTTATGTTTCTTACAAACACTTATCGTTTCACTTCAGAAGAAACTGATTCATCCATTGGGATTGTATGGATTACTGTCGTTATTGCTGTATGTGCTGTTTGATGCTTCAAATTTTAGGAACCCAAATGAGTTTTCATTAGCAGAGATTATTTATTTTTCTGTGTTCATCTGAAGAAATAAAGTCGTATATATCTTGGATGACATGAGGGTAAAAGACGAGTAAACGGTGATGACATTTCTGCGTGCACTGTATTTTCAGTGTAACAGTTATATATTCATAATACAGAATAGCTAGAGACATGATTTCTTCTTAAAATTCATCTGTGGCAAGGACGAAAAAGAAAAGGAACAAGAGGAGGATGAAGCCAAGCAAGAGAAACGAATAAGTGTTGTAAATCTGTTTTAAAAAACGTGTTTTTTAAATAAAGGTTTCCGAGTGATATCAGATTGTGTACGTGTTGTTTATTGTACTTACCCTGTAACTACATGAAACAAGAGGGGAACAAGCACCACTTTAATTTACAGCCCGTAGATTCATACTTGCCCTGTAACTACACAGATAATTACCCCTTAATTAAAAAATACTTACAGTATAAATAATAACATTTTCCTGATAGTTATATCTGACAATTCAAATAGGTCAGATATGTTTTGTTGTCTGCGCCGTCTCGTGCATAAAATCCACTCTGTGCTATCGTATGGTGGGTGGAGGAGACAGTTGTGTGCTTTTACGTGAGAGGAGAGTACGGCACTGTCACGTTGGTTTGGGTTTTGTTTGTGTTCATGTCTTTTATTTTGAAATAAAAGTGTTGTGTTTCCTGGTTTCTTGTCATGTGACTTCCTTGTCCTCATGTGATCATGTCTTGTGCTTCCCTTGTCTTATGTGTCATGTTCTGATTGGTTGATCGTCTTAATTGTTCACAGGTGTTTCTTGTTAGTCACAAGTCTTATTGTATAAATATGTCTCCATTGTATCTTGTCTAGCTTTGTCCACATAACCGCTGTTGGTGAGTTTCTTGTTCATGTTTAAGGTAATGTTTTGTACCATGTCAAACCAAGCCTTATTTTTGCTCACGTGTGGATTTAATAAAGCTGCACTTGGGTTCATCTACACTCGTCTTTAGTGGACTTTATTACAGAGAGCTAGACTGTTTACAATGAACCCAGCAGTCTGTTTTCTTCGTTTACAGCAAGGAAACCAAACTATTGAGGACTAATGAACCAGTACATCAGCCATGCCTTTCTGCTTAGTGGTTCCTCATTTACTGTTAGAATTGTGGAAGAGGGGCCCCTCAATCCTTTAGTGCCTGCCACGCCAAAGTGTTCACATCATGCTTGCCAAGCCAGAGCCTGTTCACATCATGCCTGCCAAACCAGGGCATCTTGACATCACGGCTGCCACACCAGATTTAAGTCATGTCAGGGCCGCTCAGCTAATGTTTCTTAATTGCTCTGGCCCCCATACCAAAGACCACCAAGCCTGAGCCTCATAATGTCATGTCTGCCAAGTCTGAGCCTCATCACTTCATGGCTGCCACAACGTAGTCTCCAGCCGTCATGGCCTCCACGACAGAGTCTCCAGTCATTATGGCCACAACGTCAGAGCCAAATCACATCATGGCCGCCACATCAGAGCCAAGTCAAGCTTTGAACTCCCTTAACATGGCCATTGCGCTCCCAAGTCTGGTGGTCCCTAAACTCCTGCCACTCTTGTCCGCGCTTCCTGTTATGGCAGTCGGCATCTGGTATGTGTGGGCTGCATACACTTCCCCCAAAGCGGCAGTGACTGCTACAGCTCTTTCAGGCGGCGGCATCCTATACAGCGCCTTCAGAGGTGAAGGCCGTCCATGAACTCACTTTGCCCCATGTCACAGCCACGGAAGCCGGTCACGAACTGTCCATGCCCCATGTCACGGCCAAAGAGGTCGGTCATGAACTGGCCTCATGACCCTTCATGGGGGTCGCCACTGCTCCACGGTCCAGGCCCGCCACTGCTCCACAGTCTGCCACTGCTCCACGGTCCAGGCTCACCATTGCTCTACAGTCCACCAGTGCTCCATGGCCTGGTTATAATGGTAACTTATGTTAATGCATTCCACCAGAAATCTCCACTAAAGCAAGGCACATTTTCCATATTAACTCCATTAAGCATGCTTACACAAACACACATTTTTTTTTGTTGATATCGAATAAGTAACAAAACGCTTACTCCAAGTCTCCACTTTAGGTTTTACAGGCATTTTGTGGTAGATGTATCATATCTATATCTATTGTTAAATGACCGACAGTAATATCCAATGATGCAACTATACATTTTTTTTATACTTTTTTTTTTAAATTAAATCTCGCCATTTTGAATTGAAAATATGCTATTACTTTACAGATATTTGAAATAAATGCAAGAAAATGCTTACTCGGGTCTCCCTTTTATGACACAATTTTCAGGTTTCCAGTTGTGAACGTTCATTCATTAATTCCTTCATTCTCTGTTATTTAAGCCTCGTAAATCAGTGACTGTTTCCCTCATTTGATGTTGAGACACAGTGTGATATGCAGAACTGAAAGTTAGTAAGGACACTAAGGTGAAGTAGTTTTATCATTGTCTTGAATTATTCTTTAATGTTGGGAGATACAGCTTAATATTTTGTGAAATTATGGGCTAGTCAGTGTAATAAAATAAGTTGACATATATACCTGTCTCATTTTATAACAAGGCAACACTGGCATCTCTTTTTGTAGCGTCCAAGTGAAAAAAAAGAAGGACTTGACTAATGATCTGAACATGTTTAATTTGCTGTTCTTCACTTCAACACCAACATAACAACTAAACACAAAAGTATAACACATAAAATAAACTTACAGAGAAATCAGTAAAAAAGCAATAGCCTATAAAAATACATCTAGCCTACTAATGCAAACTTTAAAGTTCTTTTAAGGCGATGTACATGGAGACGTGTATCATACGTCTTGTAAGGCGACGTACCTAGTTCAGTGTGATGTACTTAGTAATATTTTTATACATTTTGATATACGCTGCTGCCAAGTATATGTTCCTAGCGTGCACTCACTGTGACGTCGCCGCCGCTCTGTCGTCAGCAGTCCCTATCAATCCCATTCAAAAATCGACACGGACGATGACAGAAGGGTAGACTGCTCCAACTCCTTCTCCAGGGAAGCCTTGGAAGGGGCATATTCCACTCGCTATACTATTGTGTCTCTGGACCGGAGCAGACTGTACGCACTGCAGCGGTTCGTGTGACATTACACAAAACCAGACTTCATTGGCCCCAAAAAGTAAAGCATATTTACACTGTCTAAATCGTTCCCTATGCCCTATATAGTGCATTATGTGCCATTCACCATATAGAAAATAGTAATTGTGTGAACGAGTGATTGATTTCAGCCGCAGCTTCAGCGTATTTTTAGGGGGCAGGATGCTTCAGATTCTAGAGAGCTTTTGATTAGACAGGAAATCTGATGAGAAGCTGAAGTGCAGAGTAATGTCATCAAAATCGTTGATCCATATCGGTCTTTGTCAGTCATGTGGGTTTGTTGTGTGTGATGTCTCCGCGGCGCCATTTTTGAGGTATCGCTACTGACTTGACTCGTATTGAAGATATTATAAGAGTAGAGATAACAAATAAATAACTTGCAAAACTGGATAAGCAAAGGAAAAATGAGAAAAAGCCATACCGCTATAAACTCAATAAAGATGCTAGGGACCATTATTTGGAAAAATTTTCATCATTTCAGAACATAGATCCATATGAGCTGACTGAAGTAAGTTGGAGCGCTTGTTTATGGTATAAGCGCATATACCAGTGAACAATTTAAAAACCTCTTGAAGTCCACGGACATTTCACCAATGGCTGGGTACAGGATTTATTTACATTCCGACCGAAGGACTGCGACAACACCGTAGTATCAGCAAAGGTGGGTTTGCTGTAATGATAATGTCATGTTAACTGTATAATTAATTAATGATTAAGGATGGTTTGTTTTGTTTGAACGTGCTGCGAGTAGGAAGAATTTTGTATTATTTAATACTAAGTTGCCCCCTTTTCATGCATTTTTGTTCTTTATTGTATCAATTACACAAACCAAAATGCCTAACACAATAAAACAGAAACATTGTTCCAATAAAACAAGTCATTATCATGAAACATACTGTCTGACATTACTGAAGTAAATCAATGTATGTAGAATTTAAGTGTATTATATTATAGTACATTCGGAGATATGTTCGTGTCGCACCGCTGCAACCCAGGCCATCCGAGGCCTCGTTATGTCCGCTATACAGGCTGTCCATGTCCTTTCTTCACAGTGGGAAAGCTAAAAAAACCTTTCCCCGTTGTTTATTTTTTTTACTTTTTCTGTCATGAGACTTACTATTGCAGCCTATCACACAACAAGAACGTACCATTATATAATTGAAAAAAAAGAAAGAATTAAAAACACATTTGTAATACCTTACAAATGGCGGCTCCACCCATAATGCACTTCGGGTCTCCGATTGGCAGATCTTTTAAATGCAAATGTTGTCATTGTTTTGGACCACACTATAGCTTATAGATTCCATATTCATAACATATTCATACTAAAAGTAAAAAGAAAACTTACATTTTGATTTCATGGAGCACTTTAGTTTAGGGTCCAATACTCGCTATTAACTAGTTGCTTATTACCATGCATATTACTAGGACATTGGCTGTTTATTAGTACTTATAAAGCACATATTAATGCCTTATTCTGCATGACCTTATTCCACATTCCTAATCCTACCCAATACCTAAACATAACAACTACCTTACTAACTATTAATAAGCAGTAATTATAAGTTTATTGAGGTCATAGTTCATAGTTAGTTAATAATGAGAATTGGACCCTAATCTAAAGTGTGACCCTTATACTGAAAATGAGAAATATATATTTTTAAGCCCATATTGCCAGTCTAGACATTTACGGTAATATAATATAAGGCTTGTCTGTTCTTAATGAATATTAGCTGGTTATTTAAAATGATTAGAAATTAAATCAGTAATCAGGTACTGACTTGATGGTGTAGAACCTACTGTATTGTTCACGCCTACCCTAGTATACAAACAATATATATATATATATATATATATATATATATATATATATAATTTATTTTTTTAAATCATACCCTAATTGGGGGCTGAGTCCCCCTACTATTGAAATCCTACAATCAGCCCTTATGACCCTGCCCCATATAAACCCCATACTGTGCTGGGGCTATTCTAATTTCTATAGCCCCTGCAAGCCCTCCCAAGTGCCACCACTTTTTTGAGGCCAATTCACGCTGCACCCACAGACGACATAGGACAATTCGTCGGGTTTTGTCGGATCAGTGTGTCACTCCTGTCAGTGTCTGTTGCCGTTGGCCAGTGTTTGTTTTCACCGATTAAACATGTTCATTCGGCAAGTATCGGGTCATGGAATGTCTGAGAAGTGGCGTACCTGGTGATTGTCCACGTTAGTCAACGTCGGTTGGTGCAGTGTGGCCTTAAGAGGACCAACAGCATGTACGCTCTGCAAAGTTAAGAATGACAGCTGCTTTTAAATGTGAAAGTAAATCTGTTCAATTATATTGTTTTGTGTGTGAATCACTGCCAAAATTGTGATGAGTGACAGTCATAATCATAGCAACATTTTGGCATCTCATCATGGCTATGAAACATGGAGCTGGTTTCAAATGGCATCTTAAGCCCATGGCGGTCTTCCTCTGAGTCCACACTTTAGTGATGAAATAGCACTTTGGCTGTTGGGTAGAAGTCTGTTAGAAGCTGTGGAGCTTGCCTCAGTGTGGGCTTGGCAGAAGTCATTAAGTGTTTGATACAAGGGCATAGGCTTGATTTTGACATTGGTGGAGACATAAAAGCAGGAAAGCACCATGGACCCTATGGTTTCTACAGTAAAGAACTTGATGGCTTTGATTGATGGATAGACCACATGCTGTGGTTTAGTGTGGTTGTTAATTTCAGCATATTTTTTATTGACTGAACATTTACATTTACATTTACATTTTACATTTATTTATTTAGCAGACGCTATTATCCAAAGTGACTTACAACTGAGGAATACAGGAAGTGATCCGCCATGAAGAGGCGAATAATCACAAAAAGTGCCTGAAATACTAAGTTTTGGACATTGCTTAGAGTAGCATAAGCTAGAATAGGGAGGGAATAGAGGAAAAAAGGAGGGAATTTTAAGTGCTTATGGAAGAGATGAGTTTTCAGCTGTCTTTTGAATTTTGTCAGTGATTCAGCATTCCGGATGGAGGTGGATCGTTCCACCAGCAAGGAATGAAAGCCTGAACAATCCTCTTGGATCATTCTTAGACTGTTAAGTTGAAAGTCCATTCCTGCTCCTGGAGGGCCAATGTTCTGCAGAGTTTAGCTCTAACCTGCCCCAACACACATGCCTGTAAGTTTCTAGTAATCAAAGATATTGATTAGCTGGTTCAGGTGTGTTTAATGAGGACTGGAACCAATGTAAAGCCTGCTACATATTTCGGCAATCCTATAAGATCATTACAAATCACACTGTATGACATGGATCTAATAAACTTGGGTATGACATGTATGGAAACTGTATCATGATGACACCTATTGAATTGTAGGCGGTGACGCAAGTTAGTGCTAGTGGTAAACAAAGAACAAGATGAATCGCACTTTGGCAATTTTAGTTTTTATGTGCACTGAAAAAAGAGGAGGAAGCGAAAGAGGAGAATATGACTGCGGTCATTGCTAGGGAAAAGAGACTTGGAATGTCAATTTTGCAAATGGAGCTTGAAGTAGTTTTAAATTTTAGCACCATGTCGCGTTGATCAATACGCCATTTCATATTGCATTTTTATTGGCTTGTCAGTAGACGTAGGTCATAGTACCAAACACCAGTGTTGGGTAAGTTACTATAAAAAAGTAATTAATTACTAGTTACTAATTAGATCTACAATAGTGTAATGAATTAGATTACTGTACAAATTACTCTCTCCAAAA
The DNA here is from genome assembly GCA_039654625.1 of Rhinogobio ventralis. NCBI lineage: Eukaryota > Metazoa > Chordata > Actinopteri > Cypriniformes > Gobionidae > Rhinogobio > Rhinogobio ventralis. The sequence goes on along the minus strand of CM077212.1, from coordinate 11,777,593 downwards.
AGTATTTAATTACTTATTACTAATTACTTTCTAAATCCTATACCAACCTCGACTAGTTAAGTGATTCAAGGATAGACAAGAAATGGCTCTTTTAATTCATTCAAATAAATAAAACTTCTTATAAACTGACCAAGTATTACAAATGTGAGAAGGATGCATAAAAACATGCATTTTAAAGTTAGACTTTAAATTTTGATGTTAATTCCACTATTGTATTATATATAATTGTTCTACAGTCTTTACACAGTATTTAGTTCAATAACATCAGAAGTAACTAATTAAATTACAGAAAAAATAAGAGTAATCCTTTACTTTACATTTTCAGGGTTAGTAACTAGTTACACCCAACACACTGAGATGATCATGCTACATTTTTGACACTGTCAGAAAATTTTTGCAGGCTACCATTGGTCACAAGATCATGACAACGGCCTTTTTTGAACCTCTCTCACTGTACGACATAGGACCACTGTTAAGGAGCAACGACCAAAGAAATCGCCACAATTGGTCATCTTTCATCTGGGACATCCCAAAATCGTTCAATGTGCACTGGGCATAAGGCTGAAAAATTCAAAGCTGAAAAATGCTGCCTCTGCAGGCAGTATACGGAAGTAGGAAGGCAACAAGGCACATTTGAATCCAATGATCATGTCACATCCTGTCTGCTGACATGGCTTCATCTCATTGATGCATCCTTTACTGCCTATAATATCCCAATATCCTGCATTTGATTCCATGACGTGAGCTAAAAAAATAAGCTAAAAACTGAAAGTTGCGGTTGGTGGTCAGTTTGTGTGTACATTTGATGGTATTTCTATTGAGAAATTACTATTGCAGTAATTTAATATTTGCTACGCTTTTACATTAAACCTAAAGTCTGTCCGAAATCAGTTTTGGGAGGTGCACCAATGCTGCCTGCAAAGTCATTGACTGATAGCAATGGCATGAATTCACTAAAAGTCAAGCTATGGCAAATTCAGATGATGTCATTTAATCTAACAATACCAAGTGTGACAATATCAAGTCAATTAAGTGTAGAATGACAGAAGAGAGAGACAAAACTGCAGTTAAACATTAACCAAATGCATCACCAATTTAAAAATAAATAATACTTACATTTAAAATAATCTGGCAGCTGCTGATATATGAATGAATTAATAACCAAAAAAGTCAGTTCTTACCTTATGAGTTTACAAAAAAAAAAAAAAAAAATTTAATTAAGGTAAAATGGATTGGTAATGAAAATAGATAAATGGCAGTAAATAGATATATACTTGGAAAAAAAAAAAAAAAAAAAACCCTGGATAGAGGTTGGACAAGGCCAAGTGTTATAATAGCTCCACCTAGTGTGAGGTTGCCATGATTTTGCCAAGACGTGTTCCTGGATCAACATCAAACCAACATTCCTGTCCAAAAACATAGTCCTAACCCTATCCCTACCCCTAAATTTAACCCAACCCATATCTTATCCATAAAATCAGAGATAGATAAATAAGAATGGTGTAGAAGCCCCTATCTCTTGTTGGAAGTCTGACATTAACTGTAAACCTGATTGGAATGTTGTTTCAGGATCAACAAAGAACATGTTCACGAGTTCACACTTACATATAATCAGATAGAGTAAAGGTTATGAGTATTTGGCGTGCTGTCTGAGGGGAAGGCTCCGAGCTCGGAATTTGGCCTGAACCCAGAGTACCCGGAGTAGGCTGGGATAGGAATAGTTAGGAGTGAGGAAATGGGGTAGTGGAGGGATGCTGTAAAACTTGTGTAGGACAGAGTCTGCTGTTTATATACAGTGCTCAGCATAAATGAGTACAACCCCTCTGAACAAATGCAAAAGATGTATTTTCTTAATGATCACTAATACAATTAATGGAAAGATGGCAAGATTAAACATACTTAATACAAACAGAGAAATATATGTCATTCATATCTGTAAAATAAGTAAATTAGCCAGTTTTGTTTAAATGAAGGATTGCAGAAATGAGTACAACAAATGTATAATATTCTAGTACTTAGTATGTCCTCCATAATTTTAAGTATACTGCTCTGACCCTTCTTGGCACGGAGTGTACAAGCTCATGACAAATTGTCACATCTGTCCTGTTAAACTCCTGGATCTTGACCTCCTTAAATGCCCTGATCTTTAATGGGGAGTGTTTCTCAACTCGTCTTTACAGAATCCCCCACAGGTGCTCAAGAGTGTAAAGATTGGGTGAAATACATGTCCACAGAAGGTTTTTTACCTTGGGAGAATGCATTGTGACATGCAACAACCATGCATTTCACTTCTGCAATCTTACTGTATGAGATAAACAGTCACTCTTTTCATAGCTTTCGCTGGCTCTGAGACACTCTGGTACACTATATTGCCAAAAGTATTGAGACACCCCTCCAAATCATTGAATTTAGGTGTTCCAATCACTTCCATGGCCACAGGTGTATAAAATCAAGCACCTAGGCATGCAGACTGCTTCTACAAACATTTGTAAAAGAATGGGTCGCTCTCAGGAGGCCTCATAAAATCACAGAGCGGGGTCAGCGCATGCTGAGGCGCACAGTGCGCAGAAGTCAATAGCTACAGACCTCCAAACTTTGTGTGGCCTTCAAATTAGCTCAAGAACAGTGCGTAAAGAGCTTCATGGAATGGGTCTCGATGGCCGAGCAGCTGCATCCAAGCCTTATATCACCAAGTGCAATGCAAAACGTCGGATGTAGTGGTGTAAAGCACGCCACCACTGGACTCCGAGTCTGATTTTGGCGGTTGCCAGGAGAACAGTACTTGCCTGACTGCATTGTGCAAAGTGTAAAGTTTGGTGGAGGGGGGATTATGGTCTGGGGTTGTTTTTCAGGGGTTGGGCTTGGCCCCTTAGTTCCAGGGAAAATGCTTCAGCATACTAAGACATTTTGGACATTTACATGCTGCCAACTTTGTGGGAACAGTCTGGCCCCTTCCTGTTCCAACATGACTGCACACCAGTGCACAAATCAAGGTCCATAAAGACATGGATGAGTAAGTTTGGTGTGGAGGAATTTGACTCGCCTGCACATAGTCCTGATCTCAACCTGATAGAACACCTTTGGGATGAATTAGAGCGGAGACTGCGAGCCAGGCCTTCTCGACCAACATCAGTGCCTGACCTCACAAATGCGCTTCTAGAAAAATGGTCAAAAATTCCCATTAACATACTCCTAAACCTTGTGGAAAGCCTTCCCAGAAGAGTTGAAGCTGTTATATTTGCAAAGATTGGGCCAACTCCTTATTAAATCCTACGGATTAAGAATGGGATGTCATTAAAGTTCATGTGCCATGTAAAGGCAGGTGTCCCAAAACTTTTGGCAATATAGTGTATCTCTCCCGCTCTTTGTCTAGCAAAAAATCACGCATCACTAAATGAAAGCTTAAAATGAAGGCCTGATTATCTCAGTGGAGCCTTTGTTTTTTGTTTTTGTCCATTGTTTTTGAATTTCTGTTACTTTCGCTTTATTTTCACACTTAAAACAATGATTTGGTAATCCTCTTGTACCACTGTCCTTTTTTGAGCAATTACATACCATATGTTCTCCACATGTTGGCTTGGGCTTTCTACAGGTCTTCCGTTTCTCCCACAATTTAAAGACTCACAGGGCTGATGAATTGGAGAAACTATCTTGCCTGTATATGTGAGTGTAAATGTATGTGTTAGTCCTGTGTTGGACTGGCAGTCCATTCAGGGTGTTTCCTGCATTCTGGCCGAGACGCTGGAATAGAATAAAATAACTGTTTTCTATAGGAATATATTTTAAAATGTAATTTATTTTTGTGATTGCAAAGCTGAATTTTCAGCATCATTACTCCAGTCTTCAGTGTCACATGATCCTTCATAAATAATTGTAATATGATGATTTGGTGCTGAGGTAACATTTATTATTATCATCATCCATGTTGAAAAGAGTTGTGCTGCTTAATGTTGTTGTGGAAATGGTGATACTTTTCAGAATTCGTTGATGGATAGAAAGTTCAATGAACAGCATTTATTTGTTACATTTATTAAAGCATTATTAAATATAAATCTTTTGTAGCACTATAAATGTCTTCACTGTCACTTTTGATCAATTTAATGCATCCTTGATGAATGAAAGATTTCTCTCTTTTTTTTAAACTTACCAAAAATGTTTAAGTGGTATAAATGTTTCAACAAAAATGTTAATCAGCGAAAAATGTTTTCAACCTTGATAATATTTCTTGAGCAGAAAATCAGCATATTAGAATGATTTCTGAAGGATCATGTGACACTGAAGACTGGAGTAGTGATGCTGAAAATTCAGCTTTGCCATCACAGAAATAAATTACATTTTTAAATTTATTGAAATAGAAAGTATTTATTTTAAATAGTAATAATATTTCACAATATTACTGTCTTGAGCATAAGAGACTTGTTTAAAAAAAAAAAAAGGTAATGTTTCCAAACTTTTGACAGGTACTGTACACTCACCTAAAGGATTATTAGGAACACCTGTTCAATTTCTCAATAATGCAATTATCTAATCAACCAATCACATGGCAGTTGCTTCAATGCATTTAGAGGTGTGGTCCTGGTCAAGACAATCGCCTGAACTCCAAACTGAATGTCAGAATGGGAAAGAAAGGTGATTTAAGCAATTTTGAGCGTGGCATGGTTGTTGGTGCCAGACGGGCCGGTCTGAGTATTTCACAATCTGCTCAGTTACTGGGATTTTCACGCACAACCATTTCTAGAGTTTACAAAGAATGGTGTGAAAAGGGAAAAACATCCAGTATGCGGCAGTCCTGTGGGCGAAAATGCCTTGTTGATGCTAGAGGTCAGAGGAGAATGGGCCGACTGATTCAAGCTGATAGAAGAGCAACTTTGACTGAAATAACCACTCGTTACAACCGAGGTATGCAGCAAAGCATTTGTGAAGCCACAACACGCACAACCTTGAGGCGGATGGGCTACAACAGCAGAAGACCCCACCGGGTACCACTCATCTCCACTACAAATAGGAAAAAGAGGCTACAATTTGCACGAGCTCACCAAAATTGGACAGTTGAAGACTGGAAAAATGTTGCCTGGTCTGATGAGTCTCGATTTCTGTTGAGACATTCAGATGGTAGAGTCAGAATTTGGCGTAAACAGAATGAGAACATGGATCCATCATGCCTTGTTACCACTGTGCCGGTGGTGGTGGTGTAATGGTGTGGGGGATGTTTTCTTGGCACACTTTAGGCCCCTTAGTGCCAATTGGGCATCGTTTAAATGCCACGGCCTACCTGAGCATTGTTTCTGACCATGTCCATCCCTTTATGACCACCATGTACCCATCCTCTGATGGCTACTTCCAGCAGGATAATGCACCATGTCACAAAGCTCAAATCATTTAAAATTGGTTTCTTGAACATGACAATGAGTTCACTGTACTAAAATGGCCCCCACAGTCACCAGATCTCAACCCAATAGAGCATCTTTGGGATGTGGTGGAACGGGAGCTTCGTGCCCTGGATGTGCATCCCACAAATCTCCATCAACTGCAAGATGCTATCCTATCAATATGGGCCAACATTTCTAAAGAATGCTTTCAGCACCTTGTTGAATCAATGCCACATAGAATTAAGGCAGTTCTGAAGGCGAAAGGGGGTCAAACACAGTATTAGTATGGTGTTCCTAATAATCCTTTAGGTGAGTGTATATCTGAATGAAACAGCTGCTAGGACATAAAAAAAAAGTATAGCATGGGACTTGATTTTGTCCATCTGGAATTGATTGGATCCTTGTCGTTTGCTATTACTGGGATCTCATGTAAGTGACTGGTTGTCCCGCCCTTGCGCCAGTAAACACGTCATGTCATTTCAAGTAGGGGAAGTTATTCATTTTTTTAAATGTGTGCACAGATACATCTATTATACATACTAAATATTCCATTTAAAAAAAATAATAATTTTGATTCCATGGTCACAGAATGCAACAACCATTTGTGCATTGTTGCTATTTTAACATTGGAATATCTTACAGATTGTTCTGCCAAAAAACAATCATGTTCTTTTCCTAACTATAATATTCTATTGGTGCAAAACTTTCATCAAGAACCAACCTGAGCTTTAATTCATCAAAAGAATAGAGTGCTGCAGGGATGATGTGTTATTGTTGGCCAAAACCCACATTTTAGCACTTCCGTCACATGACCTTAATGGTTTGGTCTTTTGGTATTCTAGCTCACAGTTTTATACTAACAGACTATTAAGTATGCATATATAATTAGTGATAGTTTTCTATGCTATCAATATAGTGTAGAAGCTAATCAGAATGTACTTTAAATCCAGTGTCATAACACATTAATGGATACAAAATAAAAACTCCAGATTTGCACCAGATTCTCACTTTATTGGCTAAATTCATGACTACTAAAAAAGAAAAAGTCCTTTTGACAGGAAAAAGTGAGCTTTGCAGTTTACAAATTGGAACAGCCACAATCACTCAGTGAACAGTGCATTTCTGCACATCAACAGCGATGGCACCCACATAGCAGACATTCACACTTGGTATTATTTGCACATCGTGCATGATTTCAACCTAAAAAAAAAAACCTACAACTGACATTTGTGCTACCCCACCCCCAAAAGAAATAGCCAAACAGAGCATTTCCACAGGCCAGACTAAATACTACCTGAGTGTGCAGTTTGAAGAAGCAAAGGATGCGCCAAAATAGGTATGTCAAAATGTGCAGGGTGCCGTCAATAACTACTGTAAACAGACACGCACTTGGACGAAGCTTCACATTAAAGAGACTGGCAGTGATTTGCACAATCACCTCCATTCAGATTGCTTTAGAGGGGAATGGAAAAGTCTGTCCCCACAGTGGGGATAAAAAGCTGGACCCTGAGGCTTGGTCTGACGAGAAGGGTGTTGTAGGTCCAATAAAATGGCCTAAAAAGGATTATCACGTTATGGCTGGAGACGTGAGGATGTATTGGAAGGAAAATCAACCAGAACAGCTAAAAACGCAGTAAAAGGTGCGCAGTTACTAGAGAATAAAAGAAAAAGAGAAGAAAAACCCTTGCACACAAACTCCCACAACAAAAACATTTTCACATACAAACACACACACACACACACACACACACACACACACTTCACAAGGGCATTTCAGTCAAGCACACATATATGACCGCTCAGATTCCCAGCAGTCTCGTCTTGGAGACGGCTAAAAAAAGCCCTGCACTGATTTGGTGTTTGGAGTTGAAGAGGAGAAGGAAAAGGAGAGGTAGAATGATGGACAGGATGTATAGGCGCGTTGCAGTAGTTGATGTTATTTTTTGGCTTTGCCGCCCTTGGCTGCGTTTCGTGGAGGAGTTACAGGTCTACCAGATCCAAATCCTCCCGCACCACTATACGACAGCATCTTCTTCTCCGCTGGTTTCAGAATCTGACAAAGCAGAGAGAGGGCAGGTAAAATGAGTAATGAGGCTAGGCTTGGGGATCTCATGATATATTAAATATTTAGTTGTCTATGTAAAAACCTACATTAGGTTTGTAATCTTGTCATTTGGCATGCTCTTTAAAAGCTAAACTCTCATTTAGAGTGCTTATGCAATATTCAGTAAAATTTTATTGATTTTCAGTAGGAAACTTTTTGTTTCTAAAACCATGAATTTTGTCTAAAGGGGAGCAGTTTGTTCTAACTGTGTTGGAAAAGTTGTAAAAAATATAAGAGCACAAACAAACCTGAAATGAGCACATCAGGGTCTCGTCAACACTCATCATGGCACCTGCGTTGTCAAACTCTCCGCAGTAGTTTGGAGCAGAGAAAAGTGTAACTAACTGCCTCTTGGCAAAGAACTCATAGCCATCCTCTACCACCTGTTCAGACAGCAGAAGATTTATGCTTCACAAATGCTGTACAAAAACTTGACATACAAGAATGCATCCTACTCAATTAGCAAAGGAAAAAATTAAAGCTGCAGTCCGTAAGTTGCCTCTTTGTCACCATCTCGGTTTGAAACCTGCAATTGCAGTTATTTGCAGAATTATCTTTACGTGGGTTGTGCATGGCTCCTCTGCACAGATTAATCTAACTTTTGAAGAGTTTGTGTGGCTGTCATTCACTCACCGCACCGGTGTGGATACTGTACTTCGGAAATCACAGATTCTATGTCTTGGAAGTATTACTAAAATAAGAATTCTACAAAGGTCTTACAGTTTTGGAACAACATGAGGATGAGCAATTAAATGACAATTTTCATTTTTGGGTGAACTAACCCCTTTAACCCTTTTGAATTATACCACTTGCAACCAACACAAAATAATTATTTTAAGGCTGGGACACACCAAACCGACGGTCGGCTGTCGGGCAATGTTCATTTGGTTTCTGAGTAGACCTGTGCTTGCCTCTCGTTATTTACCTACTACATGCGCAAATCGGTGGGCGGGGCTAAACACAGTGATGTAGAAGCAGGCATTGATATTCTTCTGCGGAGGCGGTGATTAGCCACGTAATAAAGTGGCACATTCTACATGCTGTCGTTTTGACAGATTGGCTTCAATATAGTATTTAGACTAACAAGAAAGTTGAGTTCTGAAACTTGCAGGATTTTTTTATAGTACAATGACCTCTTACATGTCAAAAGATCAACGGAATTGATTTTTTCAGTTCATGAACCCTTTAATGTTTATTTTGAGCACCAGAAAGTTCTGTAATGATCTTTGTAAATGGGCTTTAACCCTTTCACACTTAGGTTTAAAATATTCTGGCTGACCCCTCAGCGTGAGTTTTTCAAGGCGGCCGTTATTTAGAATGTATCACTTTGTTTCCATGGTGATGCGTCATTGCTTGTCACTGACACACTGCAGTCACAATAGTGCTGTATGACTGATGATCTGCTTTCAAAAATTTTTTCCTTTTTTATTAAAAATATTCATAAATTTGTTAACTATAGCATGAAATATCTGATATTCCGATTGTCAAATATGGGCAAGTGGATGTGTTTTGTAGTTTAAACAGCTTTATAATGATTGTGTTAGTTTAGCTATATGCACTGCCATTTTAGTTTGTGCCATAGTTCAGAGAATCGGATCTATTAGATTTACAACACGTGCATTCATCCACTTCTCCCGAAATACATAAAAGTAAGTGGCTAGTGATCTGGGAGAAGAATAGAGTAAACTTTAAAAGTTACTTACACAATGTGTATCTGATATGAATAAAACTTGATGTCCAATTATAATGGAAAGCTAGACTGGGTAAGATTTGATTTCGCCCTGCAGCTCAGGCTGGAAACCTGTACATTAATTTATCCTGCTTCTGTTACACATTTGCAGGAACCAATCACAGACTGGCTTATCCACCTGGCGTGCTATTGGCGGGTTTAACACAATGACGGATAGAGAAGAGATGGATCGATGCCCATTGATCACACCTCTTGTGGTCCGACTGGTTGAAGGACTATCCAATTGCGTAAAGTGTCTTTTGAATTATGCTCGTTGATCACACCTCTTGTGGTCTGATTGGTTGAAGGACTATCCAATTGCGTATAGAGTCTTCTGAATTATGCCCGTTGATCACACCTCTTGTGGTCTGATTGGTTGAAGGACTATCCAATTGCGTATAGAGTCTTGTGAATTATGTTCCTTGATCACACCTCGTGCAGTAGAAAATACATAGCAGACTCCCCAGACCAATGTTCAATCTTAAAAGATTGAGCTTGGTCTGGTGATAGCCAGACAAATGGACAGCATTATTATTTCTGCTTCCATAGACATCAGTGTGTATTTTACAAACTCTAAATGTATGGTTTTGCTGGTACTTGTGTATTTAAATGTCTGAAACCTAAAATAACACTGAATAGTTGTTGTATATGACAACACATCAACCAGCTAACGAGCAAAAGCATATTTGAATTTAGCAGTTGATCACGTGATGCACTGACCGTTCTAATCACACCAGTGTGATCGTACGCTCCAGGGACGAGCCAAGACTGATCACACCGGTGTGATTGTACGTGCGGAAAGGGTTAAGAGTTCGGGAAAGAGGGCCAATTGATCCCTCTTGTTTTGGGATTCAAATGAGGTGGTTTTTGAACAATTGTGAATCTTCTGTGAAAGTTCTGTTCAATTGTGCTCCAATTTTTCCTTGTGTAGAGTGTGGAGTACATGCAAAGATTCCCAACATATTAACAAGGTGTAAAACTTAAAGTGACAGGTAAATTCCAAATTCCATTCAAACGCTTAGCAAAACCGTTTCCGCCATTGTCTTACCTCCCTCAACTCTTCACCTTTTCTTTTGTTTCTTTAGATGAATTAAGGCAACATTCAATGGACTAAATTACTTACCTGGTGGGCCCGGCAAATGAGGTCCATGTCATGTTTGTGGAGGAATTTGGCCACAACATCAGACCCAAAGGTGAAAGAGACACCACGGTCATTCTCTCCCCAGCCCATGACATCTTTATCGGGGTCAGCCCAGAGCAGATCGCACAGCAAACCCTGGTCAGGAACATCTGTGGGCCTCATCACACGGCGAATCTGTTCCATAGATTGCAGGTCAGGAGACAGACCTAGGTGAAGAACCATACAACTGCAGTTTAGAAGAAATATTTTGAATACACACACACACACACACTTGTAAGCACATAAAGAACCTAAAGTCTACCATTCCTTGACTATTTCACAAACCTGTTCATGAGATAAATAACATTTTACAGGAAAATAAGCTATGTGCTTTCCAAAACAGAGCTGTAAGCTGAAGACCTTAACGCTAGGGTCAACTAGTGACTTCAACTAATCAATACTAACTACTGGTACTTACAGTCTTCAATGTGGTTGACCAATCTTTTTTCTTTAGAACATATTTTTGTTTTAATATTTATGTGTATTACTTAAGACAACGCGTTAAATGCTGAAATTAAAGGACCATTCACACCGAACGCAACATGAATGTATGAGAAAGATCCATTCACATTTGAATAGACCTTTTGCTGTAACTTTTACCAAAACATACCACTGCTTTAACTACAGAAACCCCCGCAGTTAAGAATGACCGCAGATAATTAAGATTGGGGTGCGCAATCCTGCTTTTGGTGGGCCACTTTCCTCCATAGTTTAGCTCCTACAGACATGCCTGAACATTTCTATAGAACCTCAATTCTCACTCACTTTTTAGCTTTACATTTACACTCATTTGATTCAATACCAAATTTCTGTTAGGCAGGCAGAATCCACACATTAAAAAAAAAAAGAAAATAAATAAAAATAATAATAATAATAATAATAATAAAAGCCAAAAATGGCAAAGAACATTCTTTAAAGCTTCTTGAGTGTGTGGTTCCAGAGTTTGTCCCTAAAGTGGTTTGTAGTGGCCCTAAAGGAGAAAACTTTTCAGGTCAGAATGGAGAATCTTTCCTCCTCTTGTGTACCAGTTACTTGTGGTGCTCCCTAAGAATACATTTTAGGTTCTTTCTATAGATGCTCACATTTAATTTGCAGAAATTAATAATTTAATGTGTTCGTTATGCTGATGACTCTCAACTTTACCTTTCTGTCAGACCTGCTCTCTAGGAATTATGCAACATTTTAAATTCTAAGTAAATATGAACATTATTGCTATACAAAAGCACTAAGGAAAATGCTACATTTCTTAATTTTCAAAATGACAAAATTACTCCTTTCAGACAAGAAGTTGATTGCGACAAACCTCATGTAGACATTCCAGAAAAATTTACTATTAGAATAAAACAATTAGCTTCAATTATGAAAGTGCAGAGCTGGTCTTAAAATATGAGCAACACTAAGAAAACATCCTTGAAATGACTCCCTCAAGACACAAAAAAGTGAGTTAAGAGGAAAAATGCCAGAAAAAAAAAAAAAGCTTACCTCCATGACAACAAAAGATCTTTTCATCCACAATAGCAGCTACTGGTAAGCAGTTGAAACAGTCTGTGAATGTCTTCCAAAGCTTGATGTTATACCGCCTTTTACCTGCCAAAAAACATGTGCATGTTCAGACATTTTAAAGATAAATGCATTAATCTTGTGTACTTTGAGAGCAAAATTAAGAGCTCCAACACCTTTTCGGCAAACAAACTGAACAAAGTAAAACAAAGTACCTGGACTTTAAAGTGTATTGTTTTTTTAAAGAAGCCAGAAATTTATAATAATTTTTATTCTAATATTAATTGTATTCTATTAATTAATATTATATAGTAATATTTCTGTGACATCAGGTCTATAAATGCTTTTCATTACAAATATGAAAATGAAGTGAACATAGGAAGGGCATGTTGCTTTCCCAAATGCATGTTAAAAATGACAATGACAAATGAGAAACTAAGAAAATAGCCAAATATATTTTCTCATGATTTCTTTAGATGGAAAAAAAAAGAAAAAAAAGGAACTGTATCTTATAAATTTGGAATAGGCATTGATTTCTCCCATTTTAAAAATAATATAAAAGTATTCTTCCATTTTGATCGGCACTAACAAAAGTTAGACTGAAAAAAATAAAGTGATAGCAGCCTATGTATACTGCACCAGTTTCTAAAGATTTATTGATTTAAATAAAAAGTAAAACAAACCTTAAGCTTTTCAAAAACTAAATTAATGTAATGAATTACGGTGTACGTCTGCATGGGTGGGGCCCATGTAGACAAAATAATCTGATATTGATAAGTTATTATTTAACATATTGCCCAGCCCTAGGTGCGATAGAATCCCCACCTGCCACACATGTAAACCATATAACGTGCGGTGTAGTGTACTTTATAAGATAAAAATTCTTATGCAATAGTTATATTTTAAATCGTTATATCGTACTTTAAGCTATCCTTTTTAACTCCTTGTTTAAAGTCATATTACAGATTTTGGGTTTCTTCCTCAGTGGAAAACACTGTCTGGGCACAGAGGCCTGGTACCACACACACAGCCACACACACACAATCCACCCATATAAAAAGCATACTCACATTCATCATAAAATCCATATATCCTGTTGATGGAGGCACATTCATGGTTTCCTCTGAGAAGAAAGAAGTTCTCTGGATATTTGACCTTGTAGGCAAGCAGCAGGCAGATGGTCTCCAGTGACTGCTTGCCTCTGTCCACATAGTCTCCCAGAAACAGGTAGTTACTCTCAGGAGGATATCCTCCATACTCAAAAAGCCTGAGCAGGTCATAGTACTGACCATGAACATCACCTGCAGAAAGAGAAAGATTTAAAAAAAAATGTTTAAAGCTGGCTTCATCTGAACTATTTAAAATCAAAATGGAGTGTAAGGTTTAGCAGAAACTTACCACAAATCTTGAGTGGTGCCTCCAGCTCCAGCAGTATCGGCTGGCTAAGGAAGATTTCCCGAGATTTTAGACACAATCCACGAATCTCATTCTCAGTTAACTGAACATTTTTACCAGGTCTTGAGCCCTTCACTGCAAATTAAGGACACAGAAGGTTAGCCTAAAAATACGCATAAAAGCATTATGAATATATGTATACATATTTGTTTATGTATCTGTTTGTGTGTGTAAACAAAATCTCTTTCAAGGAAAGTCTGTTTTACTCTTGGCCATATTTGCAACACAATCAGCAAGGAAGACCACATACTATCTACCTGAATGGGGAACTCCTGAAATTTCAAACTACTTGCCACACTCACATTGAAATAACATATAACGCAAACTGTGTGCTGATAAGATGCTAAGTCCTGCAGTGCGAAACGTGTTTTGACCAGTGGCGTGCACAGACCTCTGATTAAATCAGGGCTCCAGACTGCAACCAGATGGTTGCATTTTGCTACCTTTTTTCCTGCAGGTGCCACTGATTTTGGTTAGAAGTCGCACTGGTGCGACCACCGCGGTGCCCAATTGATAAGAGCTGCCATTTCTGTTACATATGAGAAACACCAAACGAAACCAGATTTTTTTTTTTTTTTTTTACATTATTCATCTCAGGGTTGGTACAACCTTTTTCCAAGTGTTTCACACTTTTCCCAGCACTTCAAAGCTCTAAATATTATCCAATTTTAATATTATTTTTAGTTGCTGCGTAATATCATTGCGCCGCTGCACCCATGGTACGGCAGCAAAGTTCCTGGATTATTACGCAGGAATGAGAGTATAGTCCCTAGCCATATTGGTCTAGAAAATTGCAAATTTAGTACACAATGTAACTATACACATCACAACATGTAAATAGGAAAATGTTGGCATTATTTTGTCACTTATTGAGCAGTAGGCTAGCTGGAGCCGTTTACCTCCAGTCTTTGTGCTAAGCTAGGCTAGCGGTGGGTGCGTCAGACAGAGTTATGGCATGCAGAGAGATAAAAATGGCATGTATGGACTCATTTAACTCTGGGGGATATGGTGAATAAAGTCCCAAAAAGTCGGCGTGTTCCTTTAAAAGAAATGAAATTACCACTATATAACCAGTAGGTGGTGGCATAGGAGCACTTATTTGACTTAAGACATTTCCACTCCTTAATATATGGAAAAAACTAAGTCACAAAGTCTCATTAAAAACAAAAACTTTTCTTCAAATTGTGACTGGATTACACAGAAAACAAGTAAAGAGTGCTCCTTTTAGTTCAGTATGATACTATAGAAGAACAATAGTACATTTAATAAGAGTGGAATATTAAAATGTTCCTCAGTGCTTAACTGTTAAATTTCCAATAAAAAGACATGTACTATTATTAGTAACTGCACTTATTAACAAAACAATAATCATTTTATGATTAAATTAACTATGATAAGTTTTCCTCCAGCGCCACCAAATCAGGTGCTGGTGCCACTGCTCTCAAATGTTAGTCTGGAGCCCTGCATTAAATATATTTTTTGTGTCCCCATTTGCTCAAATAGCAAAAGAAAAGCTCCACAATAGTGATTTCACAACTTTCAAAAAGAGGGAAAAAAATAGAGAGATTGGTAACGGCAGTGAAAAGAGAGAATGATGATAATTTTACCGTCACTCCCATATACGCTGTATTAGAAACACCCTCACAGCAGCGGTAACTTGTTTTTTGTAATTTGATGCAAAAGGAATATTATACAAAGTATTAGTGTCATAAATGTACATACATAAAAAAAAAATAAAAAAATGTAAATACAAAAAAACTTTGCAGGATTATTGATGATGATACTATATTGATGACCGTTAAAACGCGTCATCACAGTCCGTGAAAAGGGTCTATTCAAGATATTTGTAAAAAAAAAAAAACTGAGGCTGCATACAAAATTGTATACTTCCCTACAGTATGTGACAAAAGAACTTCATACTACACATATTTATATGTTATACTATATAGAACATACTTTTTTTAGCAGTCGCAAGGTAAATACTTCAAAATAAGTACCTATTTATGAGAGTATGCGATTTTGGACGCAGTCTGATTCTTCCAGTAATACAACATATCATGCCTTTATGAGTGAGTCAGTAAGGTGTCAGATTTAATTAATAATAAATAAACTTTATGAATTAAATACACAGGAGCCAGAACATCTAGTAAATTACATGTTTTTTTTTGTTTAAATGTTTAAGTTGTCTATTCAGAATGATGCAAAAATCGTGATCTCATTCTAAACATCTTTATTTCCCTTGATTTTAACTAATAAGCATGTATCAGTGTTAGGTATATGAAAACACCATAGTGGAACAGCAGGCAATAGTAACGTACTATTTCCCATCATCAAGAAAGACTGTTGATGTTACGGTCAAAGGCATTTCTTCCATCTCTATTTGCCAATCATTTAGCAGTCTTAAAGAGAGCGGTAATAATCTGGCAGGAAGTCAAAATGTGGCACAACACAACACTGCACTGCACTGGTGACATGTTTGTGGCTTCCTCCGTTTCAGAACGCGAAGATTGACACTGCGCATGCGCTGAAGTTTTTTTTTTTTTTTTACATCGGATTAAATGTAATAAACATGGAAATTGTGCAAATACATATTTGAATTGGGTTGATATGTATAAATACGTAGCACTAATACTACATACCTACATGTACATTCGATTGGAGATGATAATGAACACAAATACAATCATACGCTTTCAGACGCTTAGCCGTTATTTAACATTATAAAACGACACCGTTTGTAATAATAATACAAAAGAATAAAGCATATTACCCTCCAAAAGACGCTGGATGATCGAATCGATGTTTAATTTGTCCGATTCAGCCATTTTGTCGCTCGCTGGAGATTAGCCGGCTAACAGAGCCAGGAACAAGATGACCGAGGAATCCGCCCGACACAAATACACGATAACCGCTTATAAAATTGTCTTTATGAAAATTCCCACTACTGATAGTATTCCTGAGTTTGTATTATAATGTTATTGCCGCGAATGGTCCCTTCAGTAGTTCGTTTTATGAGGTAAACTAGCACCACGACCGCTGAATAGGAAACACCATAGGGGCGGGATAGACACTAAAGCGGATGTCTGATTGGTTATTGTCGGCTCATGACGAGGGCTTCAAATATCACATCCGAAGAGCCAATAGGATAGTATGTGTGTCAATCTGTTCCCATATTTAATTGTTAATAAGCACATTAAAATCCCAATCATCAGTGTATAATATCAGATTCACAATATAAACTTAAAACACCGTTAACCCTCGTCAAGATAGTGGTGTAAAACTTTTCTCATGTTAGACGGATTTCTAATTATTCATAAAATGTACTGAAATATACAATTCATTCGTTTGTTCAACCTACGGAAGTAACCAAAGATAGAAATGACTCAATGACGCAATCTATTAGCCAATGACGCGATCAGAAAGCGACAGTTCGAGTCGTCTGATTCATTCTAAAGTGGCAGAATGTGCCAATGCTGATGGGGAAACGTCACCAAAATCGACGGTTAAATTGAGTAGGACACTCGCAATCAAATATGTATTTTGTTTTTGAATAGCTAACCTCTTTGACCATGAAGTTGGTTCATAAAGACATCGAGAAGGATAATGCCGGGTGAGTGTTTGAGAACACATGACTGTCTATCTGTAACTTACAGCACTTTTGGACATCTTGTGCGCTTTGCGAGTTGAGTGCTGTGGCAGTACCATGATGCAGTTATGGTATCATATGACAATACCTGGGTACAAACAAAACTAAGTGACAAAAATGGATACACACACACACACATATATATATATATATATATATATATATATATATATATATATATATATATATATATATATATATATATATATATATATATATATATAATATATACACTTGATTCAGAGGTGCTGGAAGATTTTAGAGAAAGGAGACATTTTTATTGTATAAAACGTTACAAAGTACCGAGTTATATTAACAAGTACCGCCAGTGTTATTGTTTTTTATAAATATTTTGCATGTTTTTATTTGTATGTTTTACGTTTTAAGTATTTTTTTTCATAATTATTTGTTTTGTAATGTTTATATGAGTAAGTAATAGTAGCCATAGTAGTCGGTATAATTACATTAAATTCCAAACAAACAAACAAACAAATAATCGTGTGCTTTCTGAGTCGAGTGCTGTGGCAGTACCATGATGCAGTTATGGTGTATCATATGACAATACCTAAGTACTTATTTGGTATACAAACAAAACAAAGTGACAGAAATGGATTAACATATAACCATTTGATTCAGGGGTGCTGGAAGATTTTAGAGGAAGGAGACATTTTTATTGTACTAAAACATTACCAAGTACCGCGTTAGATGAGCAAGTACCGTCAGTGTTAATGGTTTTTATTAATATTTTGCATGTTTTTATTTTTATTTTTTATGTTTATATAGTTTTTATTAATTCTTACTTTTAGATATTTTTGATCATCAGGTTAAATGAAATGAAAATGAGAAATGTTGCCTTGGAAACTAGCTGAAATCAAATAAGGTCCGTTTTTAATTTTTTTTATTTTTTTTTAGTTAAATTATGCCAGAGTGCTCTGTCTGAGCTCCTTAAGTATTTTGATGTTTTTCTGATTCTTGATTGAGTCAGAATATCGATTGCTAAAATTACATAGTGGGCTGGGGTTTTTGGGTTGACCCATTTGAAACATTTTTATTGAATTAAGGTCAGACTTGCATGGACATTTTTTATGACTCTCACCATGAAATCGCCATAGTAGTTGGTATAATTACATTAAATTCCAAGTAAACAAACAAATCAACCTTAAATATAATGTTATTTATCATCGTTATTTAAGGGTAAGAAACAACATTTATGATGCTATTCATATATTCAAGATTTAATACTTGAATGTCAGAGCCTATAGCCTTTTCGGCAGGGTGTGACAAGACAAACATGAAGATTTTCAGTTACCAACAATTTATATTGGATTTCCTTCTTTTAGTCAGGTGACACTAATACCTGATGAAGCAGAGGATATGTGGCACACCTACAACCTGCTGCAGGTGGGCGACAGCCTCAGAGCCTCAACCATCAGGTCTGTTACTTTTTTTTCAACCACACTAACTTGCCTTTTCCAGTTTTGGTTTATCACACTTAATATTAGAGATTTTGCTCATCTGTTCAATGATGAAAACAATCTGATGTCACAAACAGGAAAGTGCAGACGGAGTCCTCCACGGGCAGTGTGGGCAGTTCACGTGTGCGTACCACACTGACTTTATGTGTAGAGACGATAGACTTTGATTCCCAGGCCTGTCAGCTCAGAGTCAAAGGAACAAACATCCAGGAGAACCAGTATGTGAAGGTCAGTGAGCATTTATAATGGTTTAGTACTTATTTTCCATATTTCATAAGTTTGTTGTCCGATGGCAATTTATGAAACAAATTTTGTGCTTAATATACACTCCCCTAAAGGATTATTAGGAACACCATACTAATACTGTGTTTGACCCCCTTTCGCCTTCAGAACTGCCTTAATTCTACGTGGCATTGATTCAACAAGGTGCTGAAAGCATTCTTTAGAAATGTTGGCCCATATTAATAGGATAGCATCTTGCAGTTGATGGAGATTTGTGGGATGCACATCCAGGGCACGAAGCTCCTGTTCCACCACATCCCAAAGATGCTCTATTGGGTTGAGATCTGGTGACTGTGGGGGCCATTTTAGTACAGTGGACTCATTGTCATGTTCAAGAAACCAATTTGAAATTATTCGAGCTTTGTGACATGGTGCATTATCCTGCTGGAAGTAGCCATCAGAGGATGGGTACATGGTGGTCATAAAGGGATGGACATGGTCAGAAACAATGCTCAGGTAGGCCGTGGCATTTAAACGATGCCCAATTGGCACTAAGGGGCCTAAAGTGTGCCAAGAAAACATCCCCCACACCATTACACCACCACCACCAGCCTGCACAGTGGTAACAAGGCATGATGGATCCATGTTCTCATTCTGTTTACGCCAAATTCTGACTCTACCATCTGAATGTCTCAACAGAAATCGAGACTCATCAGACCAGGCAACATTTTTCCAGTCTTCAACTGTCCAATTTTGGTGAGCTCGTGCAAATTGTAGCCTCTTTTTCCTATTTGTAGTGGAGATGAGTGGTACCCGGTGGGGTCTTCTGCTGTTGTAGCCCATCCGCCTCAAGGTTGTGCGTGTTGTGGCTTCACAAATGCTTTGCTGCATACCTCGGTTGTAACGAGTGGTTATTTCAGTCAAAGTTGCTCTTCTATCAGCTTGAATCAGTCTGCCCATTCTCCTCTGACCTCTAGCATCAACAAGGCATTTTCGCCCACAGGACTGCCGCATACTGGATGTTTTTCCCTTTTCACACCATTCTTTGTAAACTCTAGAAATGGTTGTGCGTGAAAATCCCAGTAACTGAGCAGATTGTGAAATACTCAGACCGGCCCGTCTGGCACCAACAACCATGCCACGCTCAAAATTGCTTAAATCACCTTTCTTTCCCATTCTGACATTCAGTTTGGAGTTCAGGAGATTGTCTTGACCAGGACCACACCCCTAAATGCATTGAAGCAACTGCCATGTGATTGGTTGATTAGATAATTGCATTAATGAGAAATTGAACATGTGTTCCTAATAATCCTTTAGGTGAGTGTATATAACTATAGTGCTAACTTTGCACATAAAATATAATTTATACTTTATATATTTGAATATTAATGGGGATAACATTTATAATTAGCTTTCTATTGACCCTCAGGGGATATATTATTTTAGTCTAAATGTGAAAGCTGGAAAGAAAGTCATATTTCTTGTCATTAATATAGATGGGTGCCTATCATACCATTGAGCTGGAGCTCAACAGGAAGTTCACACTCGCCAAAAAAGTCTGGGACAGTGTGGTGCTGGACAGAATTGGTAATGTGTTCTTGTGTTTTTAGTTAACAATTTTGCATACTATGTAATGTTTGAAATTTAGAACTGTTTTGTAAAAAAGTGACATTAAATTTTATAATATTTTAGCATCATGTAGACACCCAACTTTGGAAACAAGAATTCTCTTCTGTAAAGAAAGTTTTACAGTGAAAAATGGATGGTGATCAAGTCTATCAAGCGGAAAAATTATTACATTTTTTTGCATTTACTTAGGACATGCCTCTCATCCGGTATCTCTCTTTACATTATTTCCCACCTAAACTTTCTAAATCACTTTCACTAGAGAGTGGTGCAGGTATGACGTCACTTTGTAGGCCAATCGGCAGTCGCCCACCTGCGCTGGTTCCCTCATCAAAAACCCAATAGGATTTTTCCATAGGCTTTTGGATTATTGCAAAAAACAAGCTCTGTGATTAACACAAGTTTAAGATACGTACACATTTTGTTCATCAAGATAATTATCACAGATGAACACAACTTTTATGAATTTTGAAGCCTAAATGCATTCGCCTGAAGTGAGAAGCTAAAGGCTATAAACGGACTACACCACGATCGCTCGAGTTCAACGTCACCATCACTAAGCTTCTGACAAATCTTTCAGTTTTTTATCTAAAAACATTTTCCCTGAACGTTTGAGTTAGAATAGTTTATAAGAGTACAATAATAAGTATAACGAGGCTGTAAAAGCAGACTGAGTTCACTTGTTTAGCGTGATGATGTTTAAACCCCCCGACTGCCACTGTAGTCCCATTTAGCCACTTGTTAGCAACCACCTTTTTCAAGACACACAACAGCTTCCATCATGAGTGAGGAAATACTGATATATTTTATGTCTTAGAATAAAACGTGAAAGTGTTTTGAGCTTGTGTTAACCACACACCTTATTTCAGCCATTTAACCAAAATCCCATTCAAAAAACCCATTGACTTCGTGACGATGGAACCAGAAGTGCTAAAATGCTAACGCACTTCCATGTTTTGGCCTACAAAGTGATATCATACCTGCACCACTCTATTAGTGTCACATTTGACCCTCAAGTTCTGGATGACCTTTTGCTAATTAGTCAGCAAATGTACATCCGATTGCAAATAAGGCAGAAATGACTTTTTTAATACTGTTATGGTAAACGATGCCTTTAAAGTGGTCATGACATGGATTTTTTTAAAAATTATGTTACTGTAATGTTAACGTTTTTTTGCACAAAAAAAACACATATCCTATGTATATGTTGAGAAACAATTATTTTCAACCTTCATTCTGGCCTGAATGATCCATCCAAGGTGTGGCTTGTTTAAGGCTTGTCAGTAAACGGCCACTGTTATGATTAGCTAACATCATTGCATAGAATACAGAATTAACTCCCACTCGCTATTGCATGTGAGTAATTGTGAATTTATCAATAAAAAAAAAACATAATTCACAGACGAAGCATTATTAAATTGTTACAGCTGACTGCTTCATCTGTCAACAAAAGTTTCTTTGTGAACTCTCCTTGCACTGTGCACTGAAGACCTCTTATATGTCAAAAGATTAAGGCAAATTTGATTTCTCATGTCATGACACCTTTAATTCTTTCCACATCGCTCCAATGAGAAGTGTGGGTAAGACCTAAAAGGCAGTAGTGGTAGGACCAAGTGGGTGCAAAAAGTATCCACATTTTTATGTGAGCATTTACAGGCACATCTGCTTCATAAGGACACCACATTAGAAACATGACCCCTGTGTTTAAACGTGTTGCCTTTGCCTTATTGTATGAGTAACAGTGACACATTTTGTAGTCATAATTCCACTAAGTATCTTGGCTTGACAACTGCAGTCACCATTCACTTTCAATGCATGGCATAGAGCAGCCATGAGTATATTAAAAAGTTGATGAATCTGATCCAGTTTATTTGAATCCTGATCAATAGAGCAGGCATGTGATCCCGCTCAAAAAGCAGATGTGGCTGCTGTCGTGATGCAGGAAGGTCTGGCCAATCTGGTTCTCGTAACTCCAGCCATGACCTTACTCAGGGGGAAGGTTGAGGTCACCATTCCCCGCAAGAGGAAAGGCAGTTGTGCTCAACATGACAAGGTGAACCGATAAAACTTTTCGACAATAAATCTAACAATGTTTTTTGTTTATAAATATGTAGAACAAATGAAAATGACTTGCCACTAGATGTTTATATTGGGTAGCTAAAGCCTGTTAGTCATCCAAATCCATATTTCCCTTCATTTTATAGTAGATCAATGTGAATTATACTTCTAACTTCACCAAGGGATTTCAGCTTGAATGTAAAATAGCTTTGTATGAAATGGAATGCTATCGTATTGGAAATGATCATGTTAGTAGTAGTGTGTATATATTCTACTGCCTACAGGGCTCTCAACCGTTTCAATGAACAAAAACGAAAAACCAAACCAAAGAAAATTTCAACAAGAACACAAAGGAATTATCATGAAGAACGCACTTAGTTTGGACAAATTATGATTAAAAAAAAAAAAAGGAATAAAGAGACAGAAAATGTCTCTTCTTTTTTGTTTTGTTTTAAGAACTGAAAAAAAATTCAGCTCTATTTATGTGTATTGCCAAAAGAAACACCGTGGGTTGACGTTTTGAGGAGTGATGCTGATTGTGGAACAGGCATCTCGCCACAAGCTTGAATATTCGATTCGTACATGTCTTTTTCTTTGTTTGGTCAACTCGTCCTGTCTTCTGTACTGCCTCAATTTCCTCTGCCCGATTAAGATCTTTTTATCGTTTTGCAGATTACCCTCAGCTCCTAACTATCAGTCTGTCTGTCTGACAGTCCAACTGACCGACACGATTCATTTTAAATTCATTCATTTTTTGAGCCCTTGTTGTAGATAGTATCCCCCAGTTTCACAGATAAGGCTTAAGCCTAGTCCCGACTAAAATGCATGTTTGAGCAGTTTTAACTGAAAGCAACCCAGCAAGCAATTTTGCATTTAAAGATGTCCAATAGCCATCCAAACACAGCCCTAACATCTAGGAAAAAACGAGGCCAAATTTGGGCTGTCAGTGAAATTTTATAGCCCAATTTTTGTAACCTTTGTACCATAGCCCAAGAATAGACGTCATCTAGAACATGAACATGTCAAAGAAATTAAACCAAACACCTTGTAATCACTGTTGACTTTGCTTACATGATGGAATATCATACATCTCACAAATTATTTTGGCAGAAACGACGTGTAACCAAACCAGAAGTGGGTTTCTCATAGCCAAACTATATCGGGTCTGTAGTTAAATGAGACGGTGAAATGGCGGCTATTGCTTGCTGGGAACAAGCATTTTAAAATATGTCAGTGCCATTGTTTTGTCTCAAGATGCACACCAGTAATGTTTTCTAAGGTACATTTATAAAGCTAGTGAAATGTCCTAATTGATCTAAGGCCTAATCCTGGCTTAATCTAAGGCCTGTCTGTGAAACCTGGCCTATGTGAAACAGTATAATGTTGGGATTATCTCATCGGGCCCTTTTCGGACTCTAATGACGCGTTTCCACATTTATTAACATTATAAATCATTTGATACTTTCTTTGTCTTATATCACTCTGCCTATTAAACTATGAAAAACAAGTAAATGTTGTGATTTTTAATACATCTACTGAGGGGGTGGTGGTGAATTTAACATTTTTTCAGTCTCTTGTGACTGCTGTAATCAATTTCTCAAATTTTTATTTTGGAGAATTGTGGAAATACATTGTTTGTTATCGGAGCAAATGGGAATGCAAAAATTATATTTGCCTTAGTTTTTTTTTATCAATTTAATCCATTAATTTTAAATTCAACTTTAAGAATCTAAGAATGAGAATGAGATGTCACTGCTGATATTAATTCTGGTTGCATTGTACTCTGTTGTGTACTGCACATTTTGTACAAATGTAGTAGGTTCTATGCATATAGAAATGTATATTTCAAAATATAATACACATGTTGTATACAGTGACACTGTGTTCTATTTCAGGCATTAGATCGATTTTATGAGGCTGTCATGCAGGGTATTCTGAGACACTTCAATTTTGATGGTAATTAAAAAAAAAAAAATCTGATAAGACTGTACAATGGACAAAAAAAACTGATGTTTTTTTATGTATGTGTTTCTCAGTGGTGAAGTGTATTCTGGTGGCCAGTCCAGGCTTTGTGAAAGATCAGTTCATCTCATACCTCTTTAAAGAGGCAGTGAGGCAAGACTGCAAAATTCTTCTGGAGAACAGATCCAAATTCATGATGGTGCACTCCTCATCTGGACACAAGTATTCTCTCAAAGGTCAGAGTTCCTCAATCCTCGGTTCACCTTTTAAAGTAGGGATGTGCAAAACCTTCGTAATTGATTTGTTGGCTTGCCAAGGTTTACAGGGATAGCAGTTATAAAATGGTACATGGGAAGAGGCTGTGAAAAGGGGAAAATAATATGTTCTTAAATCAGTAGTCTAATTAATAGAATAGCATTAAATAATCTAAAGTCACTTGCAGCTAAATTCTGCAGGACAGTGGCCCTCCAATAGCATGATTGGACAGCTCTGACTTAAAGACAGTTGACAGCCAGATCAACTTTACGTATGCATTAGTATTACACGTGCACTGACAGAAAACATTAGCTTTTATTTGACAAGCACAAAAGCTGGTTTCACAACATAAATAATAAGTGTATAAAGCATTAATACAGCCATAGCCAAACGTTTTGACAGTGACATACATTTTGTGTTTCGCAAAGTTTGCTGCTTCAATATTTGTAGATTATTTTTTCACGTTTCTATGGTATACTGGAAAACAATAAGCATTTCATAAGTTTTAAAGGGAATCTATTATGCCCCTTTTTACAAGATGTAATATAAGTCTCAGGTATCCCCAGAATGTGTCCTCTCAAATTATAGTGCCTTAGTGCTCAGGGTTGATCACATCATTTGTGGATCCACCCGTCTTTTGAGGATTGACCACAGGATCTCTATGGGAGATTTGCCTGGCCACAGATCCAAAAATTTCAATGTAATGATCTCTGAGCCACACCATTATCACTCTTGTCTTGTGCTGGGAAATGCATGGATCATCACCAAATTGCTCCTGGTTCGTTGGAAGTTGCTCTTGCAGGATGTTTTAATACCATTCTGTATTCTGGCATTCTTTGGAGGCAACCATTGCTAACACAAGTACACAATGATTGGAAGCACTTCTTCCCTCAATTTATAGCTTTTATGCTTTTATAATCCAATCATAATGATAGAGTGATTTCAGATTTCACCTGACTAGAACTTACTCACACTTATATATGTGACCCTGGACCCAGTTATAAGTCACATGGGTATATCTGTGGTAATAGCCAGCCAACATTACATTGTATAGGTCAAAATAAAAAATTATGCCAAAAATCATTAGGATATTAAGTAAAGATCATGTTCCATGAAGATAATTTGTAAATTTCCTACCGAAAATATATCATACATTTATTATTAGTAGTAATATACATTGCTAAGGACTTCATTTTGACAACTTTAAAGGTGCCCTGCCACACAAAACCGATTTACTTGTATTCTTTGAAATATGTTAGGTACATATGTGTTTGTGTTCATATGTGTCGTGAATCTGAAAACGAACTGCTACCTCCTCTGTCAGCACTAGCCACTGAAAAGAAATAAGCGGAGAAATCAGGCCATTTAAAAAAGCTGGTCAGTCTGACGTGGTGTTGCCTGAGCTCATTACTATTCATGAGCTCGCCCAGTTGAGACCGCGCCCACAGAATTCGTCAGTGACAGTTTTCGTATGCAGCAAGGATGGCTGAACGATATATCTCCATCTCAGAAGAAGCCATTTCTGCAGCGATTCCAGACGATAGTAAACAAAGTTCCTCTACTTGTTGCACTGGGTAAAGAATGCTGATAGCCAGGCTCTCATTGGCTAGCTGTTAGCCAATCAGAGTCAAGCAGCTTAGCTCGTTAAATATTATTGAGAACTGGCAATTCAAGCTGAGTCTTCCGGCAGGCTTTCTATACCACTCTAGAATGGCTTGAAACAAGGTAACCAAGTCATTTTTCCCCCACAATTTTTACAGAGTCCATGGTAGAACTTCAGACATTACCACAAAAGTAATGAAATACGATTTTTAAACTTTTTTTTTTCACCCTCAGATTCCAGATTTTTTTAAATGGTTTTATCTCGGCCAAATTGTCCTATCCTAACAAACCATATATCAATGGAAAGCTTATTTATTTATCAATTTCAAAAAATGTACAGGGTGACATATGAGCTGATGATATGATTAGTGAACTCCGTATTCAAGTTTGTTAGCTAGTCATTTTG
The DNA here is from genome assembly GCA_039654625.1 of Rhinogobio ventralis. Lineage (NCBI taxonomy): Eukaryota > Metazoa > Chordata > Actinopteri > Cypriniformes > Gobionidae > Rhinogobio > Rhinogobio ventralis. The sequence continues at coordinate 11,751,004 of CM077212.1, read as the reverse complement.
TAAAATTTTTCTCCACCAATGAAGCATTTTGCAATTATTAAAAGCATCTGATCACTCTGCACAATTATCTAGAAACAATGTGAATTAACATCACAACAACTGAAGCAGCAAACTTTGTGAAACCCTAAATTTATGTCACTGCTAATACTTTTGGCCATGGCTGTACAGTGAATTAAGTGATGCAAAGTTATGAAGCTAGTTGCTTTTACAAGTCAGGACCATTAACAGAATAAAGATTAATAATCTAATTGAATTGTTGGGTTTAGTGAACGACACACGATTTAATCTGATTGCTCTGCTTTTTTGTTTTTTTTTGTTTTTAGTTGGTAAAAAAAAAAAACATAAATTCAAAGTTTCAAATCAAACTGCCTTAAGTTATTGTGCCATGGAGACATATTTTTTTTATGAATGTGTACTAAATGCAGATATTAACTAAATAAAAAGCTAAATTATTTTAATCATTTGTTACACCAAATATTCATCATGTTATGTAAAGGAAGCTCCAGTTCAGTGTCACAAAACCACTTATGCACATCCTATTGATGATGCTCTTCAGTGTAATGAGTGCTTTGACTCACAAGTTCATAACTGTTGGATGAGAAATATTAATATTATTAAAACAGTCATCTATTTGACAGACACCAAGTGAGCAAATAACACATTCTGTCTCTACAGTACACCACAAAGCTGTGGATTCTGGCAATTTTCATGAACACTCGTACTAAATTCTAAATGTATAAAAAATTTAGGAACAGTTGAAACCACATATACACAAATACAAAATAGATATTTAATATTACATGTAGTTCATCATTTATGTGTCTATACGGTATATGAGAGTGCTTTGTGTGTGGAAACCCCATATGGATATGATTTGGGTGTGTTTTATGCTAATTATTAACCTTGGTTATGTGGGGGAAAAAGAATAAATAATTGAATATGCCGTGATTCAAAAAATGTGTATACTGAGACGGAGAATTTCCTTATTACCTTTCACGCAGTGTAATATAGCTGTTTGTGAATGTAAAAGTTCTGCAAAGTTTCAAAGATCAAAGTGCACAATAAATTGAGTTATTGTCTGCCAAAAGAACCAATTTGGAACTGCCTGAATCGAGTCGTCAGTAATTCTAGTCTTGCTTACAATGGTCTTCATTGGCTGCAGCGAGCAACGTCTACTTCAAGCGTTCAAGCACCGCCTTCAAGCACTGTTGTTGTAGCTGAGGCCTGGCACAGTGACCTTTCATTTCTGACACGCACTGCATCTGACCAATCAGAGCAGAGTAGGCTCACAGAAAGGAGGTGACTGAATCCTTGATCAAGCCGTTTCAGTCACTGTGAGAAAAGAGCTGATGCTGCAATGTATATTATGAGAATTTTTAGAAATTGATTTCAGTTTTTAAAGTGACATTATAAATGTGAGATTTTACTTCTACAGAAGTGCTGTGTGATCCAGCAGTCACGGCTCGATTGTCTGACACCAAGGTGACTAAGTTTGGATTTGCACATAGTTTGTAGCATTCTGCAAGCACAGTGTAGTGTTTATTGATGAGTTTCTTTTTGTTGTTTTTTTTTTAGGCAGCTGGAGAGGTCAAGGCTTTGGAAGACTTTTACAAGATGCTTCAACAGGAGCCTGATCGAGCTTTCTATGGGTGATCAAACTCACTACAATTTAAAAGAGTCATTCCTGTCAATATTACACACAACACATTTGCGTTTGAGGTTAATCAATGACATGTAACATTATTGATACATGACCATTTATAATTACATGATCATCTTTGCATCCATTAATAAAGCTTTTGTTCTGGACAGATTGGCTCATGTGGAAAGAGCGAGTGAAGCTTTAGCCATTGACATCCTGTTGATCAGCGACAAATTATTTAGGTACTTATGACAGTAATAAATTCATTATTATTATTTTTTACTTCATATAGAAAATATAAAAAAAAAATATTAATTATATTAATATATTTATTATTATATGTATATTTTTTCTTCATGATAGACATCAAGACATAGCCACCCGCAGCCGATATGTTCGGCTTGTTGACAGCGTAAAGGACAATGGAGGAAATGTCAGGTATTCATATATAATTTTTCAATCCAGTAAGGGCATATATTTATAGTGCTGTCCGTGTTATGGGAAATATTAGGCACCACTAATGTTGACCCAACCCCCCCCCCCCCCCCCCCTTCTTTCCTTAAAGAATATTCTCAAGCCTGCATGTATCTGGAGAACGTAAGTTTCTTTTTCAAAGTCTTTGTTTCAGAGATAATTATTAGATCACCATGTGACCTGAAATGGTGTGATTTGTCTCTGTAGAGTTGAACCAGTTGAGTGGAGTGGCAGCCATCCTGAGGTTCCCCATCGCTGATGTGTCTGAAGCTGAGGAGGACAGTAGTTCTGATGAAGACTAGCATTATGGTCTTGTGCAGAAGGATTTAGTATGAAAGGTTGGAAATGCTTTATATTTAGGACTAAATGGAATAATAATGGCCTTAATAAAGGATTTAAAAGCAGCTGAAGCATCACAAAAACCTGGATAATTTGGATTATTTGTGATTATGCAATTACAAAATAATCTTGTAATGCTAATTCTTTTCTATGTATACTACTCAGAATAACACCCATTCGTGCCATTTTTTGAATTTTATTTTCAATAGTGATTGGAGTGCATTCAGAAAGTGGTTCGCTTGATAGACTAATTACAGAAGTAGTGGCAAACATACCCAAATAGTCAAACTCACTAAAGCATAAACACAATGTTGTTTAATCCGTTTACAGTATTGCAAAAATTTTTGTCTTAACTTACCTAGCCATGCAGTTACAGTTTCCAGTCGTTATGTAGCTTAGATTTAATGTAGCTTCTTTCTTTGTTGACTGTGACTCATGTCTTGCACATCACTGTCCTGATAAATACCTCTGATCGCAATATACATCTCACACTGATAGCACTAAAACCCAATTTTGTGTTTTTATGAATACGTTAGGGTGAAAATAGTTTAAAACTAGCCCATTGACCCTATCCAAAATATCAAAACTCAAAATGTTCCACTCCTATAACAAAAAAAAAAAAAAAAACATTTAATCTGTGATCAAAGCTTCTCAGTGATGAACTGTAATAAATCCAAACATGGATCACTAGTGTGGTTGCAGAATAAATGATCCTGTCTGTGACTTGTTGTTTTAATAGGAAAAACATTAACATTTAAAACATAACATTAAAAACATTAAACATCAATTTGGAATTAATGTTGTTGAAAGGAATTTCACTGTTTTAGCTTTTGAGTTTTACCAGTTTTCATAATGTAGAGCTTGTTAATTTATATGATAAATCAGATTAAAAAATCGAAATAAACTAGATTAGTAAATGAATAAAATAAAACATGCCTAAAAGCTGATTTGTGCTTATAGGTGAAAGTACAATAATTCTGATACAATGTAAAACAAAACGAAAATTCTCAAATTACATTTATGATGTGTAATCAAGATTAAAATAGTTTAACCATGACTACAATATGACTAGTTTTCATAGACTATAAAATAAATTTCCCATACTTTTACCTCCGGTTTCAAAGCTTAAGCCTAGTATCAGACTAAAATGCATGTTTTAGTTGTCTTAACTGAAAGTAACTTGCACTGATGTATCTTAAAATATGTCAGTGCCATTGTTTTGTCTCAAGATGCACACAAGTAATGTTTTTTTTTCTCAAGGCATGTTTAGAAAAGCCACTTAAATTGAACTAAGACCTAATCCTGGCTTAATCTAAACCCTGTCTGTGAAACCGGGCCTTAGTCAACTAAAACTTGACTAAACAAAAAAACTGGACAAGTTGACAAAAAAAAAAAAAACTAAATTATAAAACTAGTTGACAAAATTACCACTAGATGGTCCGTTGTTTTACAGTCCAAAAAGAAACTGAAGAGACAGAACAACAAACTTCTGAAGATCATTATAACAGATGCCCATGTTGATGAGTGCTCGTAATCTCAGTTTTACTGATCCACAGCATGTGATTGGCTGTTCACTACTGATGTCACTCCTAAACTCAGGATCAAAGTTGACAGAGAACGCTGATGATCAGCATCATGGGACCAACAAAGCCTGAATAGATTGGTTTGGTTTTGTCAACTCAAAACTAATCCTGTAACCCTGAGTTTGTTAAACTACCATCATGGTACAGGCCCCAGATGTTGGTGTTTGCTAACTATAACCAAAACAAACAAACAACCAGAATTATATTAAAAAAAAAATTTGGCACACACAAGCAAGTTCTTGCCCACTCTGTCTGGGACATTACCTTCATATATAAAATCAAGCCATTTTGCTTTTGTTTCTTCTGAAGCTGGGATTCTGTGTAAGGACACCTGTGAGCCTGTACATCCGAACACAGCAGATAGCATGCCAGGATCGCTTCATTGTTTAAACATAGTAAAATGAAAGGCACCTTAATTAGCCGCTTTGCTATCTGTGTACAAAATGGGGTGGGAAGAGGGCAGACTCCGTATGTTCCTCGGAGGCGTTCATATAACTAGCTAGTTGCGTAAAAACCGGCACCAAATTGAAAGCAGTCACTGGATGAACCTAACTAAATGCAAAAAAAAAAAGCTACAAAAGTGAAAATTTCATCTGATGTCACCTTTAAAACAATTCCTACATTATTTATTTTAATAACAATCATAAATTACCACTGAACTTCAAGTTACATTCAGTAAATTCAGTCACGTTTACTAAAAAGAAAATGTTTGTTTCTGTAACTGCATTTGAATAGCATCAACAGACCTTTTTTTTTTTTCCTTTTTTTTTTTTTGAGGAGTGTGTGAGTAGTTGACAATTATTTTGTGCTTCTTCATAAAGGACTTTATTTCAATTGTATGTGTTGATATGAGTTCATAGCGCATTTTGCATGTTTTCTGCTAAGTTCAGCATGTGCCACAAAGGTGAATTTCACCTTCAGCCTCCTGTGTGAAAAGTCACCGTCATGATGCTAAGGTGTTGCTGGGTGACTGAATGGGTAGAAGAGCACATCCACAGGTATCCATGACATTCTGTTCTCTAGATATGGCCAGTAACACATGGTTTTGTATTTTTGCCCATTTTCTAGTCTAGTCTATCTTCAAGAAGTAATATCACACCTCAACAAGCCACACAATTTGAGTTATTTGTGTCATCAATGTCTACAATGAAAAATATTGCAGTCGAACATTGAAAATACGAGTACACGCTTTCTAAATACGTGCCTAGATTATATACTTAAGTGAGTTACAGAGTAAGACTTCCAATTCCAGCTTGTTTAATTCAAGTAATGTTTTATATTGATATACATGTCATATTTCACATATGTAGCACCTTGTAAATAGATTTCATCAGGTTTGCCAACAGCAATGCCATATAATCCAGGATACAATCATCTGGATTGAATGTCTGAACCTAAAGTGCATTCAAAAATTATCATTTCACATTGTTTGGGGTTTCACTTCACATCTTATTTAGTTTTTTCACCAATATTTTGTGGGGGGGAAAAAAGTCACCAGTATGGCTTTACAATTTTTTTTTTTTTTAAGGATTTGTACCCTGGTGTTTTTGGTTCTCTACTAAAAAATAGGTTGTAGGTCTGTTCTGATATGGCTGCAGACAGCAGTGAAAAACAGTGCTAAATGCAAATTGTGTACAATGCAATTAACCATACAATTGTTTGTGCATAATATATAGGCCTACCAACTTTTAAAAGAAAAAAGACTCCATATACTGTCGTTGACATCAAAGGTTGTGTGCCCATCAATATCTGTGGTGTAAATTTATCTGTCATTTTTTTAGATGTAAAAAGGATATATCAAAGTAAGTACCAGTTTATTCACCAGGACAGTGATGTGCCTTTAACCACGTTAAGTCCTCCAGCATGCCCCAGTGTAAGTACAGAATAGAAAGGATAACCATGATGTGCATTATTTGGTGACTATTTAACCAGTAGTCAAACCGACCAGGACTGAAACGCTCGGGCAGACGGGAAACATTGATGAGTCCTCCTAGCAATGCCAGAGCATCCATGGTGAGGTAGAGACGAAGGGAGGCAGGGCTTCCTCTGCCTGTGCCAGTTATACGCAAAATAAAGAGAATGAAGCGGAAGAACGCCTGCCAGGCGAAAGATTGCAGTCGGTGCACATTACTCTGTGCTGTGACAGCACAGTGAACACCATAGCCAGAGAGGAGGAGATATGCCAACATCGCCACACGACGGGAAGATGGGTAACACAACAAAGTTATGTAAATGATTGGCAGAGCACCTGCAAAAAGAAAAGCACAGAGTGCATTGAACTTTGGCCCTTGAAAGAAGCAACCATTAGTACAAGAATTGATCAAAACATTCTAAAAAAAAAAATACAGGTTCTAAAAGAGTTTTTCTGTGTTGCCATAGAAGAAACATTTTTGGTTCCCCAAAGAACCTTTTTTTCTTAATGTAAAGAACATTTTTACACTATAAAATCTTTTGTGCAGTGGAGAGATTCCATGGACGTTATTCATGCTCTTCATGGAACAATAGATGGCAATAAAGAACCTTTATTTTTAAGAGTGTATAACACCAAAGAGATTGAAAATTAAATCCGAAATTATTATTAAAGTACAAAATTAGTACCCAAACAGAAATGTGCATTACACAAATTTTATTTATGCTGGTGCATTACACCAGTGCTGTTTGTCTATGCTGTGTTTCGAGGTGCTTCATTCGCACCAATGAAAATCATACTGTCTTGATACACTCACTATCCCCTACGTAGCACACAATTTGCCATTCAACATATAGAAAATAGTACATGTGTGAACAAGTAACCTATGACATATAGAGTATAGCACACTGTATATACACCGATCAGGCATAACATTATGAAGTGAATAACACTAATTATCTCTTCATCACAGCACCTGTTAGTGGGTGGGATATATTAGGCAGCAAGTGAACATTTTGTCCTCAAAGTTGATGTGTTAAAAGCAGGAAAAATGGGCAAGGACCAAATTGTGATGGCTAGACGACTGGGTCAGAGCATCTCCAAAACTGCAGCTCTTGTGGGGTGTTCCCGGTCTGCAGTGGTCAGTATCTATCAAAAGTGGTCCAAGGAAGGAACAGTGGTGAACCGGCGACAGGGTCATGGCCAAGGGCCAAGGCTCATTGATGCACGTGGGGAGCGAAGGCTGGCCCGTGTGGTCTGATCAAACAGACGAGCTACTGTAGCTCAAATTACTCAAGTTAATGCTGGTTCTGATAGAAAGGTGTCAGAATACACAGTGCATCGGAGTTTGTTGGGTATGGGGCTGCATAGCTGCACAATCACGTTCTCTTTTACATCACGTGGATGGCCGGGTGCTTACCTGAGGAACACATGCCACCAGGATGCACTATGGGAAGAAGGCAAAGCCGACAGAGGCAGTGTTATGCTTTATGCAATGTTCTGCTGTGAAACCTTGGGTCTTGCCATCCATGTGGATGTTACTTTGACACTTACCACCTACCTAAGCATTGTTCCAGACCATGTATTCCCTGGTGGCTGTGGCCTCTTTCAGCAGGATATTGCGCCCTGCCACAATGCAAAAATGGTTCAGTAATGGTTTGAGGAGCACAACGAATTTGAGGTGTTGACTTGGCCTCCAAATTCCACAGATACCACAGCACACCTTCAGGGGTCTAGTGGAGTCCATGCCTCGATGTGTCAGGGCTGTTTTGGTAGCAAAAGGGGGACCAACACAATATTAGGTCATTATTATGGTCATAATGTAGAGTATAGCAGACTACATATAAATATCAGTTGTCAATAGTAAGATGGTATTTAAATGGTTTTATTATCAAACGTTTGAAGTTAATGGTGAGGGGCAAAACATAATGCAGTGCAAAACAATGATTGATATTCCTCAAAATCACATTTGATACATTTTAGCATGATTTTTCTAAAAAAAACAAAATATGGATAATAAGTAAACCTACATTGATTCAGTCCAGTAAGTTTTTATATTGAACTATTACTAACAATATAAAAGTGATTCTATTTACTTTATTAAAAAAAAGATGATAAAAACACCCCTAAAGGGGGGGGGTATTGTATTGCATCACAGTATTGCATGAATATATTGACTTTATATTCATGCAATACTGTGAATGATCAAATGTAGGCCATTTAAAATCTGTAGTGAACCATGAAACCATGTCCTGCTGTTACATCACTACTGGGCCCTCATACACCTGTCCCGGAGGCCTCCCGCCACAGCACATTTTGGAAGCACTCCAAATGTTAAATATTTTTTCTGCAGCCCACCAATATTGTATGGTACAGGACATTGAGGACAAGTTATTCTGGTGGGGCCATTCTCAGCCAGGTTAAAGATGCTTTGAGGGGAAATTGGGGTTTCAAGTTAAGCTCAATCAACTGCACTTGTGGCATATATTAATTTCCACCCAAACCCTCTTTCTTAAAAAAAAAAGAGAAATAAGCAATCTAGGTTAGAGGCACTTATAATGGAAGTAAATAGAACCAATCCATTTTAGAGGTACAGTATAACCAGACATAATATGCATCTTAAAGTCGTTATAAAATAAAATATTAATCTATTTTTTCTAAATGCATGTTATAGATCTGTTTGTGAACAATTCATCCAGGCATTAATTTTTATGTCTTGAGCCCCGTAACATTTAATTAAAATATCATAACTGGACATTCATGTGAAAATGATGGACCTCTCTCTGGTAAGGTATGCTTAAACCCGCTCCTGCAAGCTCTCGATGCATAGAATCAAGTCCCTGCCTTACACTGTAAAAAAGTCCCCTAATACAAATAAAAAAATCTAGTTTGGTTGACTTGAAAAGTATATTTAAATTGACTGTTGAAAAGTCATTTCAACAATTTTTTTTTATCTTGCCTACTTGAATCTTTAAAAAACAAGTTGAAATTAGTAAGATTATTTTGATGAGTTTAAGTTGGAAAAACATGTTGTCGACTTATTGATCATACACTGCCCGGCCAAAAAAAGTTGCTGTTTAGATTTAAATAGGCAAATGCTTAAAGGGTTAGTTCACCCAAAAATTAAAATTCTGCCATTAATTACTCACCGCCATGTCGTTCCAAACCCGTAAGACCTTCGTTCATCTTCGGAACACTAATTAAGATACTTTTGCTGAAATCCGAGAGCTCTCTGACCCCTCCATAGACAGCAATTTAATTAACACTTTCAAGGTCTAGAAAGGTAGTAATGACATTGTTAAAATAATCCATGTGACTACAGTGGTTCTACCTTAATGTTATGAAGCATCGAGAATACTTTTTGTGTGCAAAAAACCCCACAAAAATAACAACTTTATTCAACAATTCTGTTTACGCTGTAACCGCAGTGCAACGCTTCCGGGTTCTCTGTCAGAATGGCGTCTCATTATTGGCCGACGCTGTTCACGTGAGCACCACAGCACATACGTGTGATGCTGACGCAGGAGCTGACCAATACAAAGCCTGCATTCTGACGTAGAACCCGGAAGCACTGCACTGCAGTTACAACGTAAACAGCGTAGAAGACTGACACAGAATATAAATAATTGTTTAATAAAGTCGTCACTTTCTGGGCCTTGAAAATGGTATTTAAATTGCTGTCTATGGAGGGGTCAGAGATAAATTAATTTGTTTTCCGAAGATGAACAAATGTCTTATGGGTTTGGAATGACATTAGGGTGAGTAATTAATGACAGAATTTTTGGGTGGACTAACCCTTTAAGAGTCTATGATTGGATCATTATTGTAGTGATTGTTGTGTTTCTAGCATGATCCCTTTAAACTGCTGATCATGTTACCTTGCTAATAGTAGTATATTCACTATATTTATACACTGATCAGTTGCATTATGACCACCTTCCTAATATTGTGTTGGTCCCCCTTTTGCTGCCAAAACAGCCCTGACCAGTCGAGGCATGGACTCTACTAGACCTCTGAAGGGAGTGCTGTGGTATCTGGCACCAAGATGTTAGCAGCAGATCCTTTAAGTCCTGTAAGTTGCGAGGTGGGGACTACATGGATCAGACTTGTTTGTTCAGCACATCCCACAGATGCTCTATTGGATTGAGATCTGGGTAATTTGGAGGCCAAGTTAACACTTCAAACTCATTGTTATGCTCCTCAAACCATTCCTGAACCAATTTTGCGGTGTTGCAGGGCGCATTATCCTGCTGAAAGAGGCCACAGCCACCAGAGAATACCGTTTCCATGAAAGGGTGTACATGGTCTGCAACAATGCTTAGGTAGGTGGTACGTGTCAAAGTAACATCCACATGAATGGCAGAACCCAAGGTTTCCCTGCAGAACATTGCCCAAAGAATCACACTGCCTCCGCCGGCTTGCCTTCTTCCCATAGTGTATCCTGGTGCCATGTGTTCCCCAGGTAAGTGATGCACCCGGCCATCAACATAATGTAAAAGAAAGCGTGATTCATCAGACCAGGCCACCATCTTCCATTGCTCCGTGGTCCAGTTCTGATGCTCACATGCCCACTGTTGGTGCTTTCGGCAATGGACAGGGGTCAGCATGGGCACCCTGACAGGTGTGTGGCTATGCAGCCCCATACACAACAAACTCTGATGCACTGTGTATTCTGACACCTTTCTTGAGCAATTTGAGCTACAGTAGCTCGTCTGTTTGATCGGGACATGCGGGCCAGCCTTCGCTCCATAAGTGCATCAATGAGCCTTGGCCGCCCATGACCCTGTCGCCAGTTCACCACTGTTCCTTCCTTAGACTACTTTTGATAGATACTGACCACTGCAGACCGGGAACACCCCACAAGAGCTGCAGTTTTGGAGATGCTCTGATCCAGTCTTCTAGCCATCATAATTTGGCCCTTGTCAAACTCGCTCAAATCCGTACGCTTACCCATTTTTCCTGCTTCTAACACATAAATTTTGAGGGCAAAATGTTCACTTGCTGCCTAATATATCCCACCCACTAACAGGTGCTGTGATGAAGAGATAATCAGTGTTATTCACTTCACCTGTCAGTGGTCATGTTATGCCTGATCGGTGTGTTGTGTGTGTATATATATATATATGCATCTGCTACAGAGTTGATGGTTACGGACCGTTCAATTGAGCACTAGACGACCCTTACAATGCAGTGTATAACAGTCATCTCTGTATAGTCCCTTCTGCCAGCTAAGATCACTAAATGAGCGATGCCTTCTTCTACAACGAGGCATAAAGTCACTCTCCAAAACTTTCATCCTCTCTGTTCCTCTCTGGTGGATTTAGCTGCCATCCTCCACCTGAACCGTTCCTGGACCATCACATCTTTCAAGAAGTGGCTAAAGACACACCTCTTCCGCCAACCCTTCACCACCCCACACTCTTAAACACTCTTGTCAAATAAACCTGCCATTGTATTAGAAATATTGTTGTCTCCTTGACTAATTGATTTTGCTCCTCTCTTTAAGTCGCTGACTTGCTAAACTCATAAATGTAAATGTAATTCTAAATTTGGTAGGCACTCACCAAGAGTGTTGACAAGACAGACGCCAACCATGTCGAAGCACAGCAGTGTGTCATAAATAGGTGCTCCACCCTCATGGTTCATGAAGAGATGGTAGAAGACAGAACAAACGGTGGGAGAAAGACAAGCCAGATAATGCACCACACCAATCCACCACTCATCAACTTCAGCCCATGGAATACTCACAGGCAAAAACAACAAAAAACAGATGAAGGGGATACCTGATGGACAAAACATCAAGAAGAGAATGTGTTACCATATGGCAGAACCTAATTTCACCAAGTACATGTTCCTGGATCAACATCTGTATTGATTCTGGAACAATGTTCCAATCAACCAATCAGATTTGAGGGACAAGTTTATGGTTTATGCTTATACAATCAGGGTTAGGAGCTACATCAGTGTTATTCACCTATCATTTCCCTCTGATTTTAAAGGAACACTCCACTTTTTTGAAAATAGGCTCATTTTCCAACTCCCCTAGAGTTAAACAGTTGAGTTTTACCGTTTTCGAATCCATTCAGCCGATCTCCGGGTCTGTCGGTAGAACTTTTAGCATAGCTTATATAAATCATTGAATCTGATTAGACCATTTGCATCTCGCTCAAAAATGACCAAAGACTTTAGATATTTTTAAAGTCTGTAGTTACATCGTGTACTAAGACCGACGGAAAATGAAAAGTTTTAGAGTTGTCCGATATGACATTACGACAATGATATTACGCCGCGCCTGAAAATAGGCTAACTTCTGTCAACATAACCAACGTGACAACCTGCTTGCACAAGGAGCATGCTGGGGACTATTTTCAGGCGCGGCGTAATATCATTGCGCCTGCTGCACCCATGGTACAGCAGCAAAGTTCCTTGATTATTACGCAGGAATGAGAGTATAGTTCCTAGCCATATCGGTCTAGAAAATCGCAACTTTCATTTTCCGTCGGTCTTAGGACACAATGTAACTACAGAAGAGTCAAGTTTTAAATAGGAAAATATCGAAAGTCTTTGGTCATTTTTGTGCAAGAAGCTAACGGTCTAATCAGATTCAATGATCTATGCTAAGCTATGCTAAAAGTTCTACCGCAAGATCGGCTGAATGGATTCGAAAACGGTAAAACTCAACTGTTTAACTCTAGGGGAGTTAGAAAATTTTCAAAAAAAGTGGAATGTTCCTTTAAGGATAATTTATGGGTAGGGTTAGGTTTAGGGATAGGGATATCGTTAGGATTACATTTTCAGACAGGAATGTTGTTCCACAAAATATGTTGACCCAGGAATGTGTCTAGCTCTGCAAAATTAGGGCGTGCTACAATAGAGTTGGTACAGTGACCAAGCCAAATGCATTCTTAATAATAATGTTTTTAACCCAGCATGCCCTGTAAATTAGAAAATATGCAATTTGATGCAGTTGCTGATATTTATATGGCCAAAAAGTAAGATGAAATTCTGATAGCTTGTAATGTAATGTATAGAGGACTACTTACATAAAATGCATATAAATATCAGTTGTCGCCCAATGATGTGTCTTAGTAAATTGATATTTGTAGATTATGTATTAGTAAAATGATATCTGTAGTTTTTATTCTGGGGGGCAAAACATATAATGTAATGCAATAAAATGATGCTTGAGAGATGTATCATATTGTATCATATTTGAATTATTTTAATACTAGTTTTTTCTAAAAAAAAAAAAAAAAAAAAAAGGTTAATCAAGTAAACCTTCAGTCCAGTATGTGTTCGTCTTGAAATATTACTAACAACGTAAAAGTTATTTTTAGGTTTACTTTATAAAAATCAGATTTCACAGCAAAAAGACATGTAGAATTATACTAAAATGCTTTTTACTTCTTAAAAAAGCTATCAGTCAGATGACAGAAGGCATGTAGTATATTATGTTCAGCAAAGTTTTGTTGATAATCATGTTTATATTTTAGAGTCCTTAGAAATCTACGTATGAAATATGATACAGTAGGCATTACAGGGTTAACATGTCTTTTTAAGATGAACACATTAAATGCTTTAAAATGCGTTACTACTTAATTCTATAGTCCAAAACATTTCCAAAGAAAATCCATTATAAAATTCCAAAAACTGTTTTTAGTTCCTTTCAAAATGGGCCCCAGAATTTTTACTGCACTTTTACTGATCACAGCAATTATACATCATTACTTCCAAGACAGCAATTCTCTAACGCGGATTAGATGTAATCCCACGTAATGCTATTTATGCACCCTTCTCAAGAGTGTTACTGAGTGAACCGTGGAGAAAGTAGCCCTAAATTACATGTTCAGAAGTTCCCACTCCTCTGTGAGAGCCACAGGATTTCCCCACCTTGTTTCAGTAACTCTCCCATCAGTGGGATAATGTAGGCTTTATACATTGAATTTAACATGCACAAAATTCCTTTACAGCTCCCTTAGTTTACAGTAGACCATATGTTAACCCTAACCCTAACCCATATGTTAAACGTTGCAGTACAAATTATGCACGTTTTTTTCCATACCATGTGTATAGATGTTCCCAAATTCATTATGTAGATAGAACAAACTTCGCAGACAATCTCTGTAAGTGGATATAGGCCGGTATCCCGCCAGCACATACTTGTTGAACTGAAGATGTGGTGGTGAATTCTTAAAATCCAGAAGTTTTGGCCCAGTAAAAAAATCCATAGCAGAAAAAGTAAAATATGCTCGGATGTCTTTGACCAACTTCATCTTCCTTTGGGAGGAAAGCCTGTAATTTCTTCAAATGCCTTAAATCAAACTATAAATGCATAGTCAGCTAGTTTTAGCTAACTAGCTAGTTTTAGCTAACTAGTGATTGTTAAAGTTACTTTCTGAGACCAGATACCCATTGTCTTGGAAGTACTGACAGGTAGAACTGCAGCAACTTGTTGCTTGTAGAGAAGCTGTGGGTCAATTTACTGCTACTTAGTGTCATAGCCAATCAGCAGGCAGCAGTCAGGCTCAGCAGAGGTCAGCTCTTGGAAGATTACAGTTCCTTAAGTACGAACACTAGCTCGCTGGTAGACTTCGACACATCTGCTTTTCATTTCTTATTACTGGCATTTATTTTAGAAACTGCCAATATGATAATCTCAGGACATTTTTAAGTTTAACCTACCCTAAACTTCAGTGGATTTAAATGAGGGTTGGATTTAGGGTTTATATGTATTTATTCAAAACCATACTATAGCCTTGCCACAGGAAATTAAAAAGAAATAAATAACAGTGGCTTCTAGAAAAAAACATCTACATAAAACGAAAATACATAAAACATAAAATACAAGAAACATTTTTGTGGAATTATGGAATTTAAAAACAAAGAAAAGGAAAAAAGATGCATCAGTTATAATTATATTTCATCTAAGATGTTTTTACAAGCAGCTGTTTCTTTTTATGGCAAGGTAACAAATATTAAAAATACATTAAAATACAAGGAGAACAAAAGACTCAAATAAAATGACAAAAAATTTACAACATTCACAGAAACACTGTGTAAAACAAACAAAAAAAAGAAATCAACTAAAAAAACACATTCTTGCAGCATGAACTTCCACTTCAAAATTATCCTAAGAAAAAAAAGGGAGGTATGGGTTAGAAAAAAAGGCACATTATTATTATTATTCATATGATTTAAGTTTTATTAATGTTAAATGTGTATACACATTACCAATACCTTGGTATTTATTTCCAAAAAATCCACTCAATTTGTATTTGCCATCTTTTCCTGTTAAAAAGAACGTTTAGAAATATGGCAAAATTTACATTAAGATATTTTTTGTGATTCATTTTGATAGGATAGGTGTCATGCATTAAATTGGTGTAATTTAAAGGTGCAGTAGGCGATTTCTGAGAAATCTGTTCATATTTGAAAATCACCAAAACAAACATGCCCCTAATCAAAAGGATCACACCCCTATCTTGATAACTCCGCCCCCGAATTCACAAACAAACTAGGCAGCATAGGCACCTCCCCCCTCATGAGTGGACACACCCCTTTCTGCTGATTGGCTACAAGCGTGCTTTGGTGCTCAGTCCAATCCATTTTTAACAGGGTATCTCAGAAGTCGCTTACTGCACCTTTAAATTGGTGGAAAATGTTACGTGGCTTATTGCAGTGACAACAATATGATAAAAATGTCAATATTCAATATATATGAATAAGAAACTATTCTGAAAAATGAATATAGTTCTCTGCACAATAAAATAGAATGTGTGATCACAAGAGTACGTTTATTAGCATCTTACCTGTGTGGGAGTCGCCATTTGGTTGGATGTGGAACTTGAGGTGCTGCTGGATGTGGATCTGTTGTGGTGGTGCAGGCTGCAGCATTAGAGTGGGCAGCTCAGGCTGAGGGATTATGGGTGAGACAGGCACCTCAGGAAAAGCAGACGCATCAGGCACAGAGACTGGGACCGGGGAGGAGCCGTCCAGGGAAAGGGTGGTGTCTAATGAGGTGACAGCTGGGATGTGAGGAGCGGGGCCCACAGTAGGAACACCAGAAAATGAGACAACTGCAGGACAGTCAAGAAAGACATGGTGGACAGATTGGATTTGAGTTCTCTCTCGATTTATTTGAAATGGAAGAATATGGGACGATAAGTCAACAGCAGGAGGGTCAGAAATATTGGGGTTTGGGTCAAAAATGCCACTAAAATAAACAAAAACATCCCCAAAATTCAAGATTAGGAGGCAAAAAAATGCCCCTCTATAATTAAACTCAATTAATTATGACTGAAATTTGAAAATGAATGAAGTGTCACTGCAGCATTACATTTAGATGCTCACGTTGCATCAGATTTCTTTTTAAAAAATGTTTTGCATTGTTGAGCATTATAACCAATCACATTTCTTCTGATTTTATTTAATAGCCAATCAGAGGCATTTAGATTATTCACGGCCGAAAACGAATTTTGTCCAGTGTGCGCTGACTGACTGAATTCTGCATTCACAAATAAAATATTGAAGTTTTGTTTTTTAATGTGTAATTCATAAATGGTTCTTAGGTAGTTTTGTCTGTGTAGACATTTCCTCAAACACAAATGTTTATGCATTCTATTAATTAAAACTAATAGTCATTATTACAATATCAAGAACAATCATTGTTACATATGTTACATGTAGCAATAACTATAAATTATGCATAATTACATGTAACTAACCTCAAACCAAACCCTAATCCTAACCTTATAGTAAGTATTACTTAATTTACTCAGTACTTAAATGTATAATTGTGTAACAAAGACACCTTAAAATAAAGTGTAACTGAGCAATAATCAACAATAATGAATAACAATAGTGATTTTTCATAATATTACAGCCTTACTCTATAATGAGATTTTTTTAAATTTGATAATTTATGTAGGCTTTTTATTTAACAGGGTTCCTACACATTTTTAAATAAAAAATTCCATACTTTTCCAGACTCAAATTTCCAAACCTCTCTGTAGATTTTTCAGACCATATATTTAACTAAAAAATAAACGGTTCATACAGCATTATGTTTGCTATATAGTACAATCATCTGTAAATATTTTCTCAGGGTTTTTTTTCCATTGGTTTTCTCAAAGTCATAACACTAACCTAACCTAAAACTTTATAAGCTGCATATATTCACCTCTGACACATCGGTTTGATACTGTAAATGTGGTTTGATGTTCTACCATCACCAAACAGTCTGAATTAAATGATCGTTTGCTCCTTAATTTGTTGCTGGTTTGTGTGGCACACACACATGTGTTTAGTGAAGTTCAAAATAGACTCATTTATGGTAAAGACAAACAGTTTTGCGTAATGAAAATGTTGTGTCAGTCGTGTTCGACAATCACTAAACTTTTACCATGAAATCACTCTGCTTGTATAATATTATTATTATATTTTTTTTGTTTTTAGAAATTATTAATTTTATATTTTAGAAAATTGAATGGGGAAATTGCCTTAAAAGGTAAAACAAAAAAGGAATAGTTAATTTCTGACCCTGGTCGGCATCATTAATAAAAGCTGCAACTATGAAATCCAATTATCAATAATTATCAATTATCCAATTATGCAAAGTTACAATTGAAATTTTATCTGTAAATACCAGATGTACAACATTGTAACAATTCACCAGTGTGAGTGCCCCTGTTTACCACCAGAGGGCACTCCAACCCGGACTGTCATTCCATCATAGACTACATCACCCATAATCCTTTGCCCGGACTCATCAGCACTCACTGTTTACACCTGTGTCTCATTTACCTCATTACCTCTGCCTATATCTAGCCTGTTCACCCTGTCATTCTTGGCTAAGTCTTGTTTAGTGTTACATTGCATTTCTGAGCGTTTTCCCTGGTTTCATGTCTCTTGATTTGTTGGATTTCTTGCCTGTTTCCTGGATTACCCTTTTGCCTCTGTCTCCTGCCTTGTTTGCCTGTTTGGACTGCCTACCTGTGTTTTGACCTTGCCTGTACTTTTGACTACGATTGTGGATTACCCTTCATTAAAGCTGCATTTGGATCCTCTACCTGTGTCTCTTGGAGCAGTATGTAACAAACATTCAGAGAAACATCAGAGTTTTGACCATAACTTTTACCTTCTGGTTGTACTCTTCCATCTGTATAATCTCCTGTTCCTTGAACAAAGAGGATGAGAGATGTTTATATGTAGATTTACACACCTCATTCTTGTTAATATACACGGTGTCAAAAAAATGTTTTTACCATATTTTGCGATGGATTGTGCATTTGCTTCTCCAGCTCCTGGAGCATCAAGATGGGGTGGAACCTCTCCATCTCCTGAATCAAGCACAAACACACAGAATGAATATGGAATATGAAAGATGGAAGCAAAGATAGTCTGTGGAGGCACAGTGAGCTGTTGCACTCATAAATATTCTGGTAACAGCTCTATACAAGTGATACTTGAGGGAAAACTATATGAGAAAAACTCTATTTCTCCTCATCCACGTTTGCATCCTTCAGTGGCCTTCATGTTGTCTTCCATATGGCAGCTTTATGCGTGTAATCTTTGTTGGTGTTCCTTTGTGCAAGTGGTTTAGTACCATGACCAGTTCACACTGACAAAAAATTTGGATCTGAGCAATAAATCAGAATTGAGCACTAAAGATTACAGTGTGAACATAGTGTGATTCCATTGGTGATCGCTTTTAGCAACATGATAACATGATTTAAATGGCCATTTAGGCTATATAAAACTTATTTATATAATTCACATCAGGTGGTTCTTTGACTTTAATGCACACCAAATGGGATTACTCCGCTTATACAGTACTATAATCACTTTCTAGTATGGATAATTTAAAGCGGTCATTGGTGTTTGCAGCTCAAAATTTGACTGAACGGATAAAAATAATGGTTGTTATCTACAGGTGGGAATTCTAAAGTAAAATAAAGCAATTTTTATTTGAATTTGAGGAAGAGACACTGTGGGAATTGCAGTGTCTGTGCAGCGTCTCTACAGTAAAGCTGTGAGTTTGATTACTTCAAAAACAACAAAGTTATCACCGTGTTGCTAAAAAACTATGTATATTTTTCTTTACCGAAGCTATTTTATGTATAATATTCACAGGGCTACAGCTCAAAATGAGGTTACGTGCTTCTGAATGTTTTTTGTGTGAGCGCAATCTTACCTATATATAAAATTTTCACCTATAAAAAAAGCTGTGTTTTTATCAGGCATGTCTACTTCATAATATGATAATAACAATAATAATTATTTGTTACATTTTATATAGTGCTTTTCTGGGTTCTCAAAGTGCTTTACATACAGAAGGGGGAATCTCCTCAACCACCACTAATGTACAGCATCCACCTGGATGATGCGACGGCAGTCATATTGCGCCAGAACACCCACCACACACCAGCTTGTGATGGAGAGGAGACGGAGTGATGAAGCCAATCAGTATATATGGGAATGATTAGGAGGCCATGATGGACAGGGGCCAATGGGCAAATTTGGCCAGGATGCCGGGGTTACACCCCTACTCTTTTTCAGAAGGACATCCTGGGATTTTTAATGACCACATAGTCAGGACCTCGGTATAACATCTCATCCGAAGGACGGTGCTTGTTACAGTATAGTGTCCCCATCACTATACTGGGGCGTTAGGACCCATACAGACCACAGGGTAAGCACACCCTGCTGGCCTTACTAACATCTCTTCCAGCAGCAATCTAGTTTTGCCAGTAGGTCTCCCATCCAGGTACTGACCAGGCTCAACCCTGCTTAGCTTAAGTGGGAAGCAAGTCTTAGGCAACAGGGTGATACGGCTGCTGGCTGATATGAGACACATATGAGAGTGAGAAAAGTCATCTTTGTGTGTTGGCTTGGAATTTAGCAGTTGGTCATATGTCCAGATATCAGATATGTATGCATCTCATTTACAATCACATTTGTGACCCTGGACCACAAAACCAGTCATAAGTCACACGGGTATATTTGTGGCAATAGCCAACAATACATTGTATGGGACAAAATTATACATTTTTCTTTTATGCCAAAAATCATAAGGATATTAAGTAAAGATCATGTTGTAAATTTCCTATCGTAAATATATCAAAATATATTATTATTAGTAATATGCATTGCTAAAGATTTCATTTGGACAACTTTAAAGGCAATTTTCTCAATATTTAGATTTTTTACACCCTCAGATTCCAGATTTTCAAATAGTTGTATCTCAACCAAATATTGTCCTATCCTAACAAACCATGCATCAATTGAAAGCTTATTTATTCAGCTTTCAAATGATGTATAATAAAAAAGGATGACCCTTATGACTGGTTTTGTGGTCCAGGGTCATATTTGGTATGTGGCTCAGAACATATATGGAAAAAACAGACCTGATGCAGATTTTTCTGTGTATATGTTTAACATTATCAGATGTGTCAGATGCGAGTGAAAAATACCAGTGTAAACACAGCCTAACTTAAATGACTGCAGATATCTGAATATCTGAAAATCCGACTAACCATATTGGTCAATGGATTTCTGTCCATCAATCTCTGGACCTTGATGCAAAGCCTCCAGGCTTCTGTTTTCTATTCAAATGAAAGACAAAAAAGGATTAAATGATAGCATTAAAACTTCTGTGAGTTTAAATTCAAATGATAACCATCTTGCAATTTTTTCTTTAAACGAATGGAATTACAAAGTATTTCAATAGTTCTTGCTTGATTAATAAATAGTGTACTAAATAAATAGGAGATGCACGTACCATCAACAGACTGGCCATCAGTCACTGGGCCGAGGAGTTCATATGACACTGCTGGATTACCTGTAAGACATGCAGTGATTTTACCAAGGATAAGTACAAAACAATTATTACTTTCACATTAGCCTAACTGCATGCATAAGAGGATCTAGAGTAAAAACTAGAGTAAAAAAAGATGTGGAAAAAAGATTTCACACCATATTTAGCTGATTTGGCATCACCACCGAGACTGAGAGTTTCTGGATTATACAGGGATTCTGGAGAACCTACAGAGAGTGGAGAGTATGGACATACCTATCAGTACAGTAATAATTTGACTTTAGTGGTGTTGTCATTTAATCATATATATATACCTAAAGGATTATTAGGAACACCATACTAATACTGTGTTTGACCCCCTTTCGCCTTCAGAACTGCCTTAATTCTACGTGGCATTGATTCAAGAAGGTGCTGAAAGCATTCTTTAGAAATGTTGGCCCATATTGATAGGATAACATCTTGCAGTTGATGGAGATTTGTGGGATGCACATCCAGGGCACGAAGCTCCCGTTCCACCACATCCCAAAGATGCTCTATTGGGTTGAGATCTGGTGACTGTGGGGGCCATTTTAGTACAGTGAACTCATTGTCATGTTCAAGAAACCAATTTGAAATGATTCAAGCTTTGTGACATGGTGCATTATCCTGCTGGAAGTAGCCATCAGAGGATGGGTACATGGTGGTCATAAAGGGATGGACATGGTCAGAAACAATGCTCAGGTAGGCCGTGGCATTTAAACGATGCCCAATTGGCACTAAGGGGCCTAAAGTGTGCCAAGAAAACATCCCCCACACCATTACACCACCACCACCAGCCTGCACAGTGGTAACAAGGCATGATGGATCCATGTTCTCATTCTGTTTACGCCAAATTCTGACTCTACCATCTGAATGTCTCAACAGAAATCGAGACTCATCAGACCAGGCAACATTTTTCCTTCAACTGTCTTCAACTGTCCAATTTTGGTGAGCTCGTGCAAATTGTAGCCTCTTTTTCCTATTTGTAGTGGAGATGAGTGGTACCCGGTGGGGTCTTCTGCTGTTGTAGCCCATCCGCTTCAAGGTTGTGCATGTTGTGGCTTCACAAATGCTTTGCTGCATACCTCGGTTGTAACGAGTGGTTATTTCAGTCAAAGTTGCTCTTCTATCAGCTTGAATCAGTCGGCCCATTTTCCTCTGACCTCTAGCATCAACAAGGCATTTTCGCCCACAGGACTGCTGCATACTGGATGTTTTTCCCTTTTCACACCATTCTTTGTAATCTCTAGAAATGGTTGTGCGTGAAAATCCCAGTAACTGAGCAGATTGTGAAATACTCAGACCGGCCCGTCTGGCACCAACAACCATGCCACGCTCAAAATTGCTTAAATCACCTTTCTTTCCCATTCTGACATTCAGTTTGGAGTTCAGGAGATTGTCTTGACCAGGACCACACCCCTAAATGCATTGAAGCAACTGCCATGTGATTGGTTGATTAGATAATTGCATTAATGAGAAATTGAACAGGTGTTCCTAATAATCCTTTAGGTGAGTGTATATACACATACAGGTGCTGGTCATATAATCAGAATATCATCAAAAAGTTGATTTATTTCACTAATTCCATTCAAAAAGTGAAACTTGTATATTATATTCATTCATTACACACAGACTGATATATTTCAAATGTTTATTTCTTTTAATTTTGATGACAACTAGGGAAAATCCCAAATTCAGTATCTCAGAAAATTAGAATATTGTGAAAAGGTTCAATATTAAAGACACCTGGTGTCACACTCAAATCAGCTAATTAACTCAAAACACCTGCAAAGGCCTTTAAATGGTCTCTCAGTCTAGTTCTGTAGGCTACACAATCATGGGGAAGACTGCTGAATTGACAGTTGTCCAAAAGACGACCATTGACACCTTGCACAAGGAGGGCAAGACACACAAGGTCATTGCAAAAGAGGCTGGCTGTTCACAGAGCTCTGTCTCCAAGCATATTAATAGAGAGGCGAAGGGAAGGAAAAGATGTGGTAGAAAAAAGTGTACAAGCAATAGGGATAACCACACCCTGGAGAGGATTGTGAAACAAAACCCATTCAAAGAGTGGACTGCAGCTGGAGTCAGTGCTTCAAGAACCACTACGCACAGATGTATGCAAGACACAGGTTTCAGCTGTCGCATTCCTTGTGTCAAGCCACTCTTGAACAACAGACAGCGTCAGAAGCGTCTTTATATATATATAAAAACAACACTCACTTTCACCATATTTTCCAGACACAGCATCAGGCCTGAGATCAAGTGGCTGACCACCATATTGAAGACCCTTGTGTCCTGAGAGAGAAATACAGTAAAATATACTCACTTTCAGAATTTGTAGAAATAAGACAATATTGAAAAGAAAAAAACAGTCACTATATTTGCCAAAGGATTTGTCATTACCATATCCAAGTGGCTGACCATTGTAGGGTAACCCTCCAAAATCTGAAAATACAGAAACTTTTTAAAATATCTTCAATAACAGATGTGCTGTATAATCAGTCAAAATGTTTTATTAACTTACCATATTTACTAGGGGATTTGGCAACAGATTCAGGAAGAAAAGGCTGAGAGTTGTACGGTAAACTACCATGTCCTATTTTGGGGTCAGAGAACAGAATTATATATATCAAAATTTTTAGTTTTATTTAACTATATCATTTTCTAAGATGCAAGAGTTCCCAATTTTCATGTCAGCAGTTCCATCAAATATTTATCTGAAGTGAAGATTTTAAAGAACAACATTTTTAAATATAATTTTTTTTAAATGTAAATACTTCACAACTACATGTGTTTTATCTCAAATAAAAAAAAATCAGTAAATGTTAACTTCTACTACAATCTGTAGTGCAATGCTACAAACTGCCTGTCAACTGATAAATGCATACAAACAATTATGAAAAAGTGTATAAGGAATATCAAAGCATCTAATCTTCACCGTATTTTCCTGATGCTTTAGGATTGTAGGGTTTGGCTCCATAGCGCTGACCATCATTACCTATGAGAAATATGCACATAAATCCATGTGTCCAGTCAGGATTACAGTTAGGGTCAATACTAACTCTAAATATTATAAAGAAGATATAGACATATAGACATACCATATTGTCCAGAGGGGTTTGTTTGATATCCATTGGGGGAACCACCAAATGGAAGTCCACCAATTCCTGAAAAAAAAAAACCTTGCTTATGAAAACTGAGCAAATGTCAGTGTGCAGTATTTTTGATAAGTAATTGTAAAGAGACAATATAATTTTTCTCAGACTAACCATATTTTGCTTGAGATTTCCCCTTAAAACCTGTTGGTTGCTCACCTTGTGGTCCAGCTATCAGAGTAACAGAAAAGTCTAAATATTAATAAATATATAATCAAATAGTTTCTTCTAAATGTCTAGCACAGAAAACAAGGCAGCAACAAAAACATAACATTACTACACACATTCAATTAAACAGGTCATGTGGCATACTACTGTGTGAAACATATCGTAGAATATGGCATACTGTTTCATTTTTTTTTATTTATAAATGGTAGGCAATATATACTAGTGTTTACTATGCGGTAAGCAGAACTACAGCACAAGATACGGCTGTAAATTTACTATACCAAAAAAAAAAAATAATAATAATCTCAATGTTTTTAAATGGAGACCCATTTATTTAAACTTAAATGCAATCTAAATTTCAGAAACACTGGTTACTTTATTTTTTATTTATATATACACTGCCTGTATGTTTGGATTTAAATAGGCAAATGCTTAAGAGTCTATGATTGGATCATTATTGCAGTGATTATTATGTTGCATGTTGCATGTTTTATGTTCGGCAACAGGTTTTCTAAAGTTTTCTGGAGTGTGTAGCTTTTCATTTCCTAAACAACCATGTAGGAAGACACATAATAGCCATAATCCAGAATGACAATGTCAAGATTCATCAGCCTCAAATTGTTAAAGAATAGTTGGGAGGGAGCATGAGGAATCATTTTCAAAAATGAATTGGCTTTGAGATGTGCTGGAGGAGACTTTACAGAGTGCTTGACTCTTGCATTGTCAATACAAGATCTTGACCAAAAATCAATTCACCTCTTGATGGAAATAAATGTTGTGATGCTATTTCCATCTAGAGGTGCATCAATGTTTAGTCAAGATAAGCATTTACCTATTGACAGTGTATATGTGTGTGTGTGTGTGAATTGTGTCCATGTTAACAAATTATATTGGCAATATCCATAAAGTAGGACATATTCCAACCTTGCTTTTGGAATTGGTTTCCATAGCCTCCATAACCTGTATAGTAAAGACGGCAAAATAAGGGCCACATTTTTCAGAATTTTAGACAAGATTAGAAAGATGAAGCCAAATAATAAGTGATGTTAATTACAATAAAATGTGTTTTATAATAACTTACCTGCTT
Source organism: Rhinogobio ventralis (assembly GCA_039654625.1). Classification (NCBI taxonomy): domain Eukaryota; kingdom Metazoa; phylum Chordata; class Actinopteri; order Cypriniformes; family Gobionidae; genus Rhinogobio; species Rhinogobio ventralis. Next base: position 11,725,811 of record CM077212.1, on the reverse strand, counting down.
TGTAGCCATTGTTCATGCCATGAGCTGGATAACCACCCATTCCTGCTCCAAAGCCTAGTGACAGAACAGTTATGTAGGCTTTTTTTCCCCCAAAGTAACTTTTTTATTCAAAGTGGTTAAAATGGATGGATAGAGAGTTAATGCTTAGAGATTTTAATGCACCTGGTTGTGATGACACTGCTCCTTTTCCATTTGGATACCCTGACCCTGCAAACCAGATTTTTTGTTTTAGACTGACTGCTAATTTCTGCTTGGTCTTCAAAACTGTTTAGGAGTCAAAGCTAACTGGCTAAAATGGACTCCAAAAAAATCTCTTATTTTTATTAAATGGTGTCTTTAAGCGTTGGCAATAGTTTCATAATTTATGTGACAATAAATAAGTGGGGAAAAAATGAGAGTTCACCAAGACTTGGAAGTTTGACCCATTGTCCATTAGGTTGTCCTCCAGGTCCACAATCTAAAAAAAAAATATTTCAACAATTAAATATTTTGTAATTAAACCAAATTTCGTTTTGGGTTACAAGATAATTGAATGTGATTTAATGTTATATCGATGGATTATTATTTAGGATTTACCAGGCTTTGAAGGTATAGCTCCCTGCACCTGTCCATTTGGTTGTCCCAAACCAGTGAGTTCTGTAAAACACAAACAAGTTATAAAATAAACTGAAATTCACTTATCCAGTAAAGATGCCCTAATTTCATTAGCAGAGATGTAATGCATGCAAAATGTATTACAAAGCCAATTGTTAGGAGAACGCTTCCAAAAGAAATCCCAATCCCAATTTGTAACTATTTTACTGTTTGCCAAATGTGGCTAATTCATACATTTCATTCGTACATTTTTATATAATGGGCATTTTGAGGAGTTTGGGTTGGGGTGGACCTTCATGCTTTTTTCTAATAATGTTTTTGTATCACATTGTATGAATTCATACAAAACCACTTCAGATTCAGGGCTTTATTAAATCTGTCTAGTTAATTTGTTAAAAATCTGTTGTTACTTTTGGGTGGTGGAGGGTAGTATGCTCTACATTTCTTATAAATGTACCATAGATAGTTTGAATTTATGCTACCAATGACTGAAAATGTACTGTCTTTAAGTAAACTTAATTGGACATTATTACAAAGTGCATTTTTAAAAAGTGCACTTAAGCCTGTTTAGAAATATTGTCATGAAAATGTACTTTAAGTAAAACTTAATTATATATTATTACATAAGAAATATTGTCATTAAAGTGTATTCTCTTAAGTACACTTAAGTGGACTTTAATTTAAATGAAATTTTCTGCAAGTGCACTTTTTAAAAAAGTATACTTTTAAGATTAGAAGTCTACAAAAAGTACACTTAAGCACACTTCTTTTTCACAAGTGAAATACCAATCACAATTTGTAACTATTTTACTGTTTGCCAAATGTGGCTAATTCATACATTTCATTCGTATATTTTTATATGATGTGCTTTGCATAAAGTGATGGGTATTTTGAAGAGTATTTAGGGGTGGACCTTCATGCTTTTTTCTAATAATGTTTTTGTATCACATTGTACGAATTCATACAAAATAACCACCTCGTAACGTTTTCTCGTAAAATCAGGTTGGAAATTCAGGGTTTTATGAAACCTGTCTAGTTCATTTGTTAAAGATCTCTTGTTAATTTTGGGTGGTGGAGGGTAAATCAGTATACACTACAATTCTTGTAAATGCATAAGCATGCATTTATGAACAATTTGTACAATAGATAGTTTGAATTTATGCTACCAATGACTGAAAAATACAATTAAAGTGAATCAAGTTATGAATCGCAGCCATCATCCGGAGTTCTAGTAGGGATCAACATGTCAATCTACTCACCTGTTACATTATGGACTGATTAAATCAGAACATAAAACTTCAGCCTACTCTGTCTACTTGCTCATTGTGAAATTTACCTAGTAAAAGTTTATACAGGAGTTTTATTAAGCATTTTATACATGAGTTATAGGAAGTATCTTGGTTTATGGTTGTGAATTAGTTAAATGTTACGGAAGAGGTGTGGCTTCAAGCTGTTATATGGTTTCAGAAAATCATATAAGATTTTAATTTTAAACTATAAAGGTTTACCAGGATTTGTTGTTGGATTCTTCATTTGATGCAAAGCCTGGTTTGACTGAATCTTGGTTTGTTGCATCTCTGGAGTTGATCGAGCTGATTCTGGCACTAGAGCTGCCTGTGAAGAAATACTTGCTTGTGGCGTAATTGGTTGTGGTGCCACTGGACTTATGTTTTGTTCCTGCTCTAGTGCGACTGTCTGTGATATTTGAGAATAATATTCTTGAGGAATGGGAGCTGATTCTGGTGCAAGAATTGCTTGAGGGATTACTGGTGCAGCTGGTTTTGGAGCTTTGCTTTGTGGAATTAAAGGTGTGGGTGGTTTATAAGCTTTACTAGGTTTATAAGAACCTGGACCTTGCATAAATGGCTTTGGAGGATGGCCCTGTGGATGAAGATTTTGTCCCTTTGTTTGTTGCAGAACTGGTGGAAGGTCTTTCGTTTGTTCTGGAAATAATCCTGTATTTGGCTCACGTCCAGATAGTGGTAAAAAGCCCTTGGTGTTAGATGTTACCAGGAGATGACTTGGTTCTTCAGGGCTTAAAATCTCCCCTTTAGGTCCCTTTCCACTGGAAACACCCTCTTTTCCAGTTGTTACAGGCATATAACCTAGAAGCCAAATCAATTTTACTGAAAACACACAAAACTCAATATGACAGACTCACATGCCGAGACATAACTTGCCTTTCTAAATGACAGATCTTCTATTCATATCATGTGGAGGAAGTAAAAAATAATTATGATTTTACCTGAATTAGCTGCTTTATAAGGTCCTTTTGACATATAGCCAGGGACACCATGACCTATAGATCACAATATATGTGATATGTTAATATAACTTTGAAGGTTTTACGTTTGATGATGTAGAGTTTTTTAAAACTGGACCTGAATGAATGGTAAAATTCTGTTCACCGAAATGTATGGAATTTGGTAAAAAAAAAGGGTAGAATGTAAAAAACAACAGCTACAAAACGTGAATTACCCCTAATGCTTTAAAAACTTCACCAATAATATTTAGATGTAGAATATAGACTAAATGGGACTACACTACAATTGGTTTAATAATAAAGAATTCAATGAATGTGTGGATATCATATATTTTACAGTGGCTTTGAATGCGGCTTATCCAACCTGATTTTAGAGCCAAAAAATGTGTTTTATAATAGTAATAATGTTATGCTATTTACCATTAGGCTTGGCTCCTTGTCCATTTGAGGGTCCAGCTTTAGCACCATATCCTTTGAAGCAGACCCAACACACATTAGATTTCAAATAATAGGCTACAGAAAAATCAGACAAAGGAAAAGAAATACACACTATACACATTACACAACAGTTTTTTTTGTTTGTTTTTTTACCTGGTTTAGGTCCCTTGGTTCCACCATTGGGATACCCCATATTTTGAAGAAAAGAGCCTAATTAGAGAAAAGCACTTTAAACCAGTGTAATATCCTCAGTCCTTTTCAGAATTTAGTTCTATCCACACTGAAATAAATGCACTAGAGCTGCTGACATCCAGTGTATTACCTGTATTAGGTTGGTTAGCTGCATTAGGATATTCTCCATATCCTGAAGAAAACCAAACTCAAATCAGTTTAGAGGTTACCTCAGTTTACAATACAGACCTTTAGTGCTTTACTCATAATAAACAACTCTTCCACCAATAATATACATCATTAATCTAAATGGGGCTACACTACAATTGGTTTATTAATAAAGAATTCAATTAATGTGCAGATTTTTTACTGTGGCCTTGAATGTGGCTTATCTAACTGGAATTTAGAGCCAAAGACTATATGTTTTATAATAGTAATAATTATGCTATTTACCATTAGACTTGGCTCCTTGTCCATTTGAGGGTCCAGCTTTAGCACCATATCCTTTAAAGCAGACCCAACACACACGATTTCAAATGATATAGAAAAATCAGACAAAGGAAAAAAATAGTCAAATATGCATTACACACACAAAAAATAGTTTACCTGGTTTAGGTCCCTTGGTTCCACCATTGGGATACCCCATATTTTGAAGAGAAGAGCCTAATTAGAGAAAAATACTTTAAATCAGTGTAATATCCTCAGTTCTTGTCAAATTTCACAATTTTCCATACTGTAATAATTGCACTAGAGCTGGTGACATCCAGTGTATTACCTGTATTAGGTTGGTTAGCTGCACCTCCATTAGGATATCCTCCATATCCTGAGCAAATGAATCCCAAATCAATTTAGAGGTTCTCCAGTTACCTCAGTTTACAATACAGACCTTTAGTGCTTTACTCATAATAAACAACTTTTCCACCAATAATATACATCATTAATCTAAATGGGGCTACACTACAGTTGGTTTATTGACAAATAATTAAATTAATGTGCAATCAAAGGTGTTTGTATATCATTTTACAGTGGCTTATCCAACTGGAATTTAGAGCCAAAGACTATATGTTTTATAATAATAATAATCACACTCTATTTACCATTAGGCAAAAAAAAAAAAAAAAAACTCAAATATGCATTACACACACAAAAATAGTTTACCTGGTTGAGGTCCCTTGGTTCCACCTTTGGGATACTCCATATTTTGAGAGCCTAATTAGAGAAAAGTACTTTAAACCAGTGTAATATCCTCAGTTATTTTCAGAATTTAGTTTTATCCACACTGTAATAATTGCACTAGAGCTGCTGACATCCAGTGTATTACCTGTATTAGGTTGGTTAGCTGAACCTCCATTAGGATATCCACCGTATCCTGAATAAAACCAATCTCAAATCAGTTTAGAGGTTCTCCAGTTTACAATACAGACCTTTAGTGCTTTACTCATAATAAACAACTCTTCCACCAATAATATACATTTATCTAAATGGGGCTACACTACAGTTGATGTATTAATAAAGAATTAAATTAATGTGCAATCAGAGGCATTCATATATCATATTTTACAGCGGCTTTGAATGTGGCTTATTCAACTGGAATTTAGAGCCAAAGACTATTCCCCGGTTTCATAGAAAAGGCTTAAGCTATTCCCAGACTAAAACGCATGTTTGAGCTGTTTTTACTGAAAGCAACTTGCACTGGCATATCTTAAAATATGTCACAACATGTTTTGTCTCAAGATGCACACCAGTAATGTTTTTTTTTTTCTAAGGCATGTTTATAAAAGCTACTTAAATGTCCAAATTGAACTAAGGCCTAATCCTGGCTTAATCTAAGCCATGTCTGTGAAACCAGGCCTATATGTTTTATAATAGTAATAATGTTATGCTATTTACCATTAGGCTTGGCTCCTTGTCCATTTGAGGGTCCAGCTTTAGCACCATATCCTTTGAAGCAGACCCAACACACATACGATTTCAAATGATATAGAAAAATCAGACAAAGGGAGAAAAAAACACAAAATATGCATTACACACACAAAAATAGTTTACCTGCTTTAGGTCCCTTGGTTCCTCCTTTGGGATATCCCATATTTTGAAGCAAAGAGCCTAATTAGAGAAAAATACTTTAAACCAGTGTAATATCCTCAGTTTTTTTCAGAATTTAGTTTTATCCACACTGTAATAATTGCACTAGAGCTGGTGACGTCCAGTGTATTACCTGTATTAGGTTGGTTAGCTGCACCTCCATTAGGATATCCTCCATATCCTGAGCAAATGAATCCCAAATCAGTTTAGAGGTTCTCCAGTTACCTCAGTTTACAATACAGACCTTTAGTGCTTTACTCTAAACAACTCTTTCACCAATAATATACATTTATATAAATGGGGCTACACTACAATTGCTTTATTAATAAAGAATTAATTTAATGTGCAATCAAAGGTGTTTGTATATCATATTTTACCGTGGCTTTGAATGCGGCTTTTCCAACTGGAATTTAGAGCCAAAGACTATGTTTTATAAAAGTAATAATCATGACATTTACCGTTAGGCTTGGCTCCTTGTCCATTTGAGGGTCCAGCTTTAGCACCATATCCTTTGAAGCAGATCCAACACACATTCGATTTTAAAATTATATAGAAAAATCAGACAAAGAAAGAAACGACACAAAATACACATTACACACACAAAAAGAGTTTACCTGGTTTAGGTCCCTTGGTTCCACCATTGGGATACCCCATATTTTGAAGAAAAGAGCCTAATTAGAGAAAAGTAATTGAAACCAGTGTAATATACTCATTCTTTTCAGATTTTGGTATTATCCACACCATGATAATTACACTGTAGAGCTGGTGACATCCAGTGTATTACCTGTATTAGGTTGGTTAGCTGCACCTCCATTAGGATATCGTCCATAACCTGAACAAAACAAATTATAAATCAGTTTAGAGGTTCTCCAATTACCCCAGTTCACAATACAAACCTTTAGTGCTTTACTCATAATAAACAACTCTTCCACCAATAATATAGATCATTAATCTAAACAGGGCTGTTTTTATAATAGTAATAAAGTCATGCTATTTACCATTAGGCTTGGCTCCTTGTCCATTTGAGGGTCCAGCTTTAGCACCATATCCTTTGAAGCAGATACAGCACACATTAGATTTCAAATGATATGGAAAAATCAGACAAAAGGGAAAAACACAACAACTCAGATATGCATTACACACACAAAAATAATTTACCTGGTTTAGGTCCCTTGGTTCCACCATTGGGATAACCTATATTTTGAAGAAAAGAGCCTAATTAGAGAAAAGTAATTTCAATCAGTGTAATATCCTCAGTTCTTTTCAAATATCTGTATTTTCCACACTGTAATAATTGCACTAGAGCTGGTGACATCCAGTGTATTACCTGTATTAGGTTGGTTAGCTGCACCTCCATTAGGATATCCTCCATATCCAAAAGAAAACCAATCTTAAATCAGTTTAGTGCTTCTCCAGTCACTTCACTTTACAATACAGACCTTTATCCCCAATAAACAGCTTCTCCACCAATAATACAGATTGTTAATCTAAATTGGGATAAACTACAATTGGTGTATTATAAAGAAATTATATTAATGTGCAGTCAAAGGTGCGTGGATATCATATTTTATGGTGGCCTTGAATGCAGCTTATCCAACTAGAATTTACAGCTAAAAACTAATTCCAGCTGGAATTTAGAGCCAAAGCCTATATGTTTTATAATAGTAATAATCATGCTATTTACCATTAGGCTTGGCTCCTTGTCCATTTGAGGGTCCAGCTTTAGCACCATATCCTTTGAAGCAGACCCAACACACATTAGATTTCAAATGAGATGGAAAAATCAGACAAAGGGGAAAAAACCCCACAACATATGCATTACACACAAAAAAATAGTTTACCTGGTTTAGGTCCTTTGTTTCCACCATTTGGATACCCCATGTTTTGAAGAGAAGAGCCTAATTAGAGAAAAATAATTTAAACCAGTGTAATATCCTCAGTTCTTTTAAAAATTCAGTATTTTCCACTCTGCAATAATTGCACTAGAGCTGGTGACATCCAGTTTATTACCTTTATTCGGTTGGTTAGCTGCACCTCCATTAGGATATCCTCCATATCCTGATGAAAACCAATCTCAAATCAATTTAGAGGTTCTCCAATTACCCCAGTTTACAATACAGACCTTTAGTACTTTATATTATTTGTGGTGCAGTTTTTTTTATTATGAGTAGATTATTAATCTAAACAAGGTTGTTTTATAATAGTAATAATCATGCTATTTACCATTAGGCTTGACTCCTTGTCCATTTGAGGGTCCAGCTTTAGCACCATATCCTTTGAAGCAGATCCAACACACACATACGATTGAAATGATATGGAAAAATCAGACAAAGGGGAAAAATACAAAACATGCGCATTACAGACACATAATTAGTTTACCTGGTTTAGGTCCCTTGGTTCCACCATTGGGATACCCCATATCTTGAAGAGAAGACCCTAATTAGAAAAAAAATACTTTAAACCATTGTAATATCCTCAGTTATTTTCATAATTCAGCATTTTCCACACTGTAATAAATGCACCAGAGCTGGTGACATCCAGTGTATTACCTGTATTAGGTTGGTTAGCTGAACCTCCATTAGGATATCCTCCATATCCTGAAGAAAACCAATCATAAATCAGTTCAGAGGTTCTCCAGTTACCTCACTTTACCATAAAGATCTTTAGTGCATTATCCCCTAATAAACAACTTCTCCACCAATAATACAGGTTAATCTAAATTGGGCTAAACTACAATTGGTGTATTAAAAAGAAATTAAATTAATGTGCAGTCAAAGGTGAGTGAATATCATATTTTAATGTGGCCTTGAATGTGGCTTATCCAAATGGAATTTAGAGTCAAAAACTATGTTTTATAATAGTAATAATGTTGTGCTATTTACCATTAGACTTGACTCCTTGTCCACTGGAGGGTCCAGCTTTAGCACCATATCCTTTAAAGCAGACCCAACACACATAAGATGTCAAATGATACAGAAAAATCAGACACATGGAAAATAAATACACAGCATATGCATTACACACACACACAAAGAGTTTACCTGGTTTAGGTCCCTTGGTTCCACCATTGGGATACCCCATATTTTGAAGAGAAGAGCCTAATTAGAGAAAAGTACTTTAGACCAGTGTAATATCGTTAGGTTACTTGTGTAACCCCGGTTCTCTGAGAGTGAGGTATCTCACTATGGTAAACGCATCCGGCGTGATAGACTATGGAAGCACCAATTACACCAATTACACCATTTGTGCGCCCTGCTCCTCCAATACCTGCAGTGCGTAATATAGCAATCTGTAAATGTAAATGGTCTGCAAAGTTGTAAAGTTAAAAGTGTACATTAAATAAAGTTATTGTGTTCTAAAAGAAAGAATCGACTCGACAAAAGAAAGTTTAGAACCATCTAAACAAGTCGTCAGGAATTCCAGTCTCACTTCCGTGACCTGCATACTGCACACTGTAGCTGGTTTGTGTTGTGTACATGTTGAGAAGATGCTGTTTTCTGCTTTGCAAAAGCAAATTCTCTTTATAAACACTTCCAAAGAATGACAATGTGAAGAGTCAGTGGTTAAAATTACCACAGCGATACAACAGCAGTATAACCTTTTGACGATCGCTTCTCAAATCTCTGAGGTCTAAATGGGATTTACAAAACGCTTATCCATTAAAGATGGGACAGTACCCACTTTATTTAGACCAACTTTATCCTCAAAATCACAACCTGTAAGTATGATTAATTATTGATGTACATATTTTTCACCATGTGTACAATCGCTGAGCTTTAGGAAGCTTCCAGAGCTAATGGGCATTTCGTTTCCGACACTCCATAAGTGGTAGACCAATCACAACAGACTGGGCCATCTGGCCAATCAGAGCAGAGTAGGCTTATGGAAAGGAGGGATTTAGAATCGTTTGAGAATCATTAAAAAAATGTGGTGATGTGCAATATATATTGTGAGAAAATTAAAGCGTTTTTTTAATCTTTTGACCTCCAAAACAAAATTAGAAACCTTTAAAATAGCATAGCATAATAGAGGCACTTTAAGTGCCTGCACAGACAATGCGATGATTTATAAATCTTCTGGTACATGGAAGCACTGAAACGTTACATTTACAAACGTTACAAGGAGGGAGGGACTGCAGCCACCCGAAGCCTTCTTTCCAAAATCCTGGCCGGCTTTAGGCGACAGTGCATGCAACTTTCCGCATCCACCAGTGCGGCCTGAGCATGCTTCACACTAGGGCTGAGCGGTATATCGACTTTGTACAATATATCGATATATTTTTTAGAAACGATATTTAATGAGGCAATACCTTTATATCGATATACAGTAGATTGAAAAATAGCGGAGTACAGAGTGAGCTGATGCAGGGAAAGTGCATGATACAATTTGTCCTAAACATGACACATGCTTTATATTAAGGGCTTCAAAATAACTGTAAAAATAACTTTTATTTATTAAAAATAAATAAAAAGATATAGTTAACACGTATAGTTTAAAGCAGCTTGCCCTGTCAGATGCTCTGAGAGGCTACTTTTGCTGACAGACAGATAAATACTTGCGGTGTTTAATGCGTTTAAAATGTGGTGCTTTCCTCAGTGCATAACTTATATTTTACAGGTATATTCTCCATCTGTAAATGTTAGAAAGTCATGCAAATATGTCCATTTTGCTGTCCGGAGAGGACGAGCCTTCTGCATGTGAATCTCCGTTCGCAGCAAACAGACGGAGCGCAATAGTATAGGAACGCAATAATTCAGAATAAAGTATACATATTTCTAAAATATTTGTTGTTAGACAATAAATGTGCCATATGTGGAATTTTAAACCTACAAGTAAAGATATTTTTATGAGAGTGTCCATTACGGGGTAATCAAATATAGGCTAATATGCTTTTGTTTTTATTTTCATTTTTAGTTTAGTGAATTTAAAAACAAAATTACTAATTTTGTTTTTAGATTGTAAACCCCCTTTTTGCACATAATATATTGCATAGCCTACATTACATTCTGTATTTGTTTATAGCCTTCAATTTCGACATTGTTTTTAGGACATCATTTGGCAGGATGTGAAATAAAATTATTATTAAAGTAAATACAGATATTTTTAGCCAAATAGAAAAACGTAGAAAATACCGGGATATATACCGTGTATCGCCATTCAACCAAAAAATACAGAGATATGATTTTTTGGCCATATCGCCCAGCCCTACTTGACACCCATGCATGAAATACACATCAGATGCCGATCCCTGCCCGAGATCATGAATCCACATGCCACCGGGCATGAGCGCAAAGGGGCATCTTTCCCTTTCTCTGCGGCGACCTTGGACACCAGCATGGTGAGTCAAACTATCCATGTTCTTAGCTCACCTTAACGCGTTAGCTAGGATAGGAGACACTGCTAATGAAAGCAAAGTAGAGAAGCTCCGTTACAAGCAGAGAATTCACAAGAGATTTAATTGCCATGTCCTGCATTCGGCAACGTCAAGCATGACAGTACATTTGTGAACTGAAACAGCGCAGCCTAGGTATACTGAAGGAAAGTCTTCAAGGGGAAGAGAGCAAGAATGCCGTTTCGGGGATCAAAGCTGTATATATAGGGAGGGGTAGGCTCCTTGTAGCTGTAATTGGTCTGTCCTTCAGACAGACGTGGTGTAATTGGTGCTTCCATAGTCTATCACACCTGAGGCATTTCCCATAGTGAGATACCGAGTGATTTCATGAAAGAGAACCTCAGTTCTCTTCTAGAATTCAATATTTTCCACACTGAAATAATTGCACTAGAGCTGGTGACATCCAGTGTATTACCTTTATTAGGTTGGTTAGCTGCACCTCCATTAGGATATCCTCCATATCCTGAACAAAACCAATCATAAATCAGTTTAGAGGTTGCTTTTTCCCATAATAAACAACTCCTTCACCAATAAAAACATTATTTATCAATAAACCAATTGTAGTGTAGCCCCATTTAGATTAATAATTAAATTAATGCTCAATCAAAGGTGTTTGTATATCATTTTACAGTGGCTTTGAATGCGGCTTATCCAACTGGAATTTAGAGCAAAAAATATGTTTTATAATAGTAATAAATCACATGCTATTTACCATTAGGCTTGGCTCCTTGTCCATTTGAGGGTCCAGCTTTAGCACCATATCCTTTGAAGCAGATCCAACACACATACGATTTCAAATGATATAGAACAATCAGACAAAGGGGAAAACAAAACACATAATACACATTACACACACAAAAATAGTTTACCTGCTTTAGGTCCCTTGGTTCCACCATTGGGATATCCCATATTTTGAAGAGAAGAGCCTAATTAGAGAAACGTACTTTAAACCAGTGTAATATCCTCAGTTCTTTTCAGAATTTAGTTTTATCCACATTATAATAAATGCACTAGAGCTGCTGACATCCAGTGTATTACCTGTATTAGGTTGGTTAGCTGCACCTCCATTAGGATATCCTCCGTATCCTGAGCAAATGAATCTCAAATCAGTTTATAGGTTCTCCAGTTACCTCAGTTTACAATACAGACCTTTAGTGCTTTATCCCCTAATAAACAACTACTCTACCAGTAATATAGATTTTTAACACTTTACAATAAGATCTTGTTTGTTAAAGTAAATTAAATAACTAACATTAACTAAAATGAGCAATATCTTTTTACAGCATTTATTAACCCTTTTTAAAATGTCAGTTATTAAAAATGTTCATGTTTCACAGTGCATTAACTAACGTTAACAGATTCAACTTTTGATCTTATAATTGTATTAGTGAATGCTGAAATTAACATTAACATAGTATTGTATATTGTTTGTTCATGTTAACTAATGTGAAACCTTATTGTAAAGTGTTACCTTAATCTAAATAAGACAGACAAAGGAAAAATAAATGCATATCACACACACACACACACACACAAAGTTTACCTGGTTTAGGTCCCTTGGTTCCACCATTGGGATACCCTGTATATTGAAGAGAAGAGTCTAATTAGAGAAAAATACTTTTAGACTTTTGTAATATTCATATAGTTCATATATCATAATTTAGTACTCTCCACACTGTAATAATACTGTAGAATTTAATTTATTTAAACATTCAATATAATCACCTGTATTAGGTTGGTTAGCTGCACCTCCATTAGGATATCCTCCATATCCTGAAGAAAACCAATCCCAAATAATTTTAGAGGTTCTACAATTACTTTAGTTTACAATACAGACAAGTTATTAAGTTGATTACAGAAAAGGAAGCTGACTAAATATAATTATATGTACCTTGTTTGCTTTGTGTCTTGGACGCCCCACCATTGGTGTATCCTGCAGAAAGTGAAGTGAAAATTAATTATACACTCAAACCAGGGCTCCGTTCTTCATACCTCACTTGATATATCCGAGATTATACACTACCAGTCAAAAGTTTGGAAACTGTACTTTTTTGAAAGAAGTCTCTTCTGCTCAACAAGGCTGCATTTATAAAAATACAATATATATTTCTATTTGAATATATTTTAAAATGTAATTTATTCCTGTGATCAAAGCTGAATTTTGAGCATCACTACTCCAGTCTTCAGTGTCACATGATCCTTCAGAAATCATTCTAATATGATGATTTGCTGCTCAAGAAACATTTATGATTATTATCAATGTTGAAAGCAGTTGTGTAAAAATTTTTATTTTTATTTTTTGATTAATAGAAAGTTCAAAAGAACAGTATTTATCTGAAATAGAAAGCTTTTGTAACATTGTACTACCGTTCAAAAGTTTTGGGTCGGTAAGATTTTTTTTTGGGGGGGGGAAAGAACTTAAAAAAATTAATACATTTATTCAGCAAGGATGCATTAAATTGATCAAGTGACAGTATAGACATTTATAATGTTGCAAAAGCTTTATATTTCAGATAAATGCTGTTCTTTTGAACTTTCTATTCATTAAATAAATGTTTTTAACATTGATAATAATAATAAATGTTTCTTGAGCAGCAAATTGGCATATTAGAATGATTTCTGAAAAATCATGCGACTAAAGACTGGAGTAATGACGCTGAAAATTCAGCTTTGAATCACAGAAATAAATTGCATTTTAAAATATATTCAAATAGAAAAAATTTATTTTAAATTGTACAAATATTTCACAATAATTCTGTTTTTGCTGTATTTTTAATAATATAAATGAAACCTTGGTGAGCAGAAGAGACTTCTTTCAAAAACAATCAAAATAGTACAGTTTCCAAACTTTTGTCATAAACCAGACCTTAATATGCCATATCTCTAATCATGATCACCATCTCTATGCATTATTATTACTACTATAATTATTATTATTTATTAATAATATTGTTTTTAATAATTTTTTGTATTTTATAAGAAAGGAGCAGAGGCTGACAGAGTGCTAGTATTGACTGCATAAAAATCTCAAAACTGCCAGTGTTTTTCTTTATTGACTTTGATAAAATTTTCAATAGTAATAGTATAAATCATTCAAAATGACAAAATGTCTTCTAAAAATACTACATACAAAAATAATTTACCTCCAGGATTTGAGCCTTGGCCCTTAGCAGCAGTAGATCCAGTGCCATAACCTAGGCAACAGAGTTATCAAAACAATAGCATAGTGTTAGCAATATTAAATCATCAGATTTGGTATTGAAAATAAGCTGTGATAAATCTTTACATTTAATTTCAAACTGACAGATGGTGATTGAAAGAGAAAAATGGTTCTTCTGATACTGCCTAATGAAGGTAATGTAAAAATGGTAACACTTTACAATAAGGTCTCATTTGTTAACATTATTTAATGTATACTAACATGAACTAATGAGCAATACATTTGTTACAGTATTTATAATCTTTGTTTATGTTATTTAATAAAAATACAGTCATTCATTGTTTGTTCATGTTAGTTCACAGTGTTTTAACTAATGTTAAGATACACAACTTCTGATTTTAATAATAAATTAGTAAATGTTGATATTAACATGAATCTAAGAAGGAACAATACTTTTGCAGCATTTATTAATGCTAACTAAAGTAGTTAAGTAGTAGTTAAATAAGTACTTAAATAATATGTTATTCTCACACACACTCCCCATCACCCCAAACTATCTTACAACCATCCATGTGAGCAATTTTTGCATTTTACTTGGTAGATTTGGTTGGTATGTATAAATGTACCTCATTTGACAAAATATTGGTGGTGTAGTTTATTTGGTTCTTGATATTTACCCCAAATCTTACCACAGTCTCCCAAATTCTTCAGAAATGTACAATTTGTGTTCCACAGAATTAAAAAAAACATATCAGACCTTGTTGGGTGACCTAATCTATAGAGAATATTAAGATAACGGACTTACCTACACCAACTCCTTTTTGGGGATGAGTGCCCATTAAATTGCTGTAGCCTTCACACAACATTAAACAGACTTTTAATGAAAGTAAACACACAATGGCAGTTTTATGCTGAAACTATGGTGTTTGTACACATTCTAAATGGGAACATTTATGCACAATTACACATTGACTCTTGAAATTAAACTCACCCCCATAAAATGGAGCTTTGTAGCCATTCCCATTCCCATTTCCATAACCTGTAACAATAAATGACAGGAATTTAGTGCAATTAGAGAGTTTTATACACACACGTTTCATTATACTAGTGAGGACATTGCATAGACTTCCATTGATATTAAATCAGATTAATGATATTTTATATTGCCTAACCCAACCCGTGGAAATGTGGAAAACACTAGATTGATGTAAAAACATGTTTTGGCCAATTTGTAAGCCTTTTTAACTAGTGATGACCAGTAAAATGTCCTCACTAGCCAGTTGTCATCAAACTATAAGTTAGGACATTTGGCATAGTTAAACCTGTACACACAGACACACACAAACACACACTCCTGTACATCTATCTATGTCAGAACATTCATTAATTTGACACAATGTAATCCTTAGTCCCTAACCGTAAACCTATTACAACTAAGTGCCTATCCCAAACCCTTACCCTAAATCTACCCTTAAAGGGTTAGTTCACCCAAAAATGAAATAGTGCCATTCCAAACTCGTAAGACTTTCGCTCATCTTCAGAACACAAATGAAGATCTTTTTGATGAAATCTGAGAGCTTTCTGTCCCTCCATCTATGCAAATGACACTTTGACATCTCAAAAAGTTCATAAAGAGATTGTGAAACTGTGAAACATATGAATAGAGTGTTTTAGTCCAAAATGTTTTGAAGAAACACAATCACTTTATATGATGAACAGATTGAATGTCTTTTATTCACATATAAACATTCATCAACGCACACATCAGTTGTGGTAAACGGAAGCTCAAACATGTTCGCTTGACGTGCGAGAACCAATGAGGTTAATTCTCGTGTGTTACACAGCACGTTTGAACTTCCGCAAGAGGTTGGTTCTCGCACGTCAAGCAGTTTAAGTTGATCTTCTGTTTATGTTCGCTGATCAATGTTTAAATGTGAATAAAAGCCTAAATTCAATCTGTTCGTCATTTAAAGGCTCTGTTACGTCCAATCTGGCGCACCTCTTGCCACTTTGCACTACAGTGCAGAGGTTTCCATTTGTGCATGAGAATTACATCTTCCCAAAAGTAACCCATCCTAGCTTCAGGTACTAGAGTGATATCCATGACAGCATTTCTACAAGTAGTCAAGGAAGAAGCAGAATTTTGTGCAGCAGCTAACTCTGACCTACCTACTTTTGAAGTAAGTTTCGTTAACACGGATGATTCAATCTCTTCTGGTACAACCAGTGTCAGAGAGATTAGTAACATCTCCGAACTTCTGTGATTGGGCCCGAGTCACAGAACATGCAGGGAATACAGAAGTGAACTGAGTATCAAGCTTAGATATTTCAGTCGTAATAGGCCCATGAACAACAATAGGATGAGGAAAAACCTGGCCACCTGCTAGATAATTTCCTAGAATGAAATCAACCCCATCTACTGGTAACTGTGAACATACCCCCAATGTAACCAACCCAGTAACAAGGTCTGACTTCAAATATACATGGTGCAGAGGAACATTAATACAGCCCATGCCAAATCCATCAACCACCAACAAACTAACACATCAGCGTCTGTATAAGAATCCGCAGAGAAAGGAAGCATTTCTTTCAAAATAAATGAATGCGAAGCGCCCGTATCTCTGAGAATCATTATCTGTCTTTGCTCTGACTAGAGACTGGTAGAGACAGTACCAGTGTAAATAAATGGCTGATACGAGAGAGGACACACCCCCACCACCAAAATATCTTTATCTCAATTGTGTTGAGATTATTGAAGTAGAACTTGTGTCTCATTGTTTACATCTATGATTGAGACTTCAAAGAAAGTAGTGATTGTTAACTTGAGTTGTCTCAGGTTAAATATTGACTAAGTTTTATCATTTAATGTCTTTGTTTTCTTTGTTGGGGTTAGTAGGAAGGTGGGTGCCATTTTGTTTTGCTTTACCTCTTTTCTCCTGGTTATGTTAGATAGGGAGTTAGCTTAGCCTGTTGTATTTTGTTTTCTTTCTTTTGTAACATAGTTAGTTGATTTGATATAGGAGTGTTATTTTGGCCTTGCCCCCTTCTGAAGCTGATACCCCTTTTTATTATTTCCTTTTGTTGGATTATGTTAATAAACTACTCTCTTTTGCTGCAATTGACTGGTTGTTGGTTATTGTAGCCATTCTGGGCCTGGAGATAGTTTTCCTCTGCTGTTGCACATTCATTTACCACCAACCATCTATTTCTGTTGCGATCCTCCCCTAGACCAATTGGGTCCGTAACAGGCACAATATGTAATTCTTCGCCACTAGAGGACGCTCATACAAAAAGTCGTAGCTTGATGACGCCTTGATTTCACAGAATCATGGGAGCTGTTGTCTTAACATCTACAGCCGGTGGAAAAGAATCCAACAGAACTCGGGCAAAAATCATATTCATGGATGAGGTAATGTATTAAAGATTTATTAAAGTTACTGTAGTAGGAAGCAGGGTGGGGCTGAAAGCCGTTGGAACGGAACGAGGCCCCTGGAACGATTGCTAATGAGAGACAAGCGCGACACACGGCTCGAGAGCAGTGTCATATTAGATACATTTGAGTGTGCTGAAAGTTATGTTATAATGATTCTCTGTGTGTTCACTCAGCAGCTACTATGAGTCACTTTTTGTACACTGCTGTAAGATAGATCAATATTAGGCATGGTATTGGTAAAACATGGTACTCGTGGTGAATCAAGAAAATGAGATTTAAACAATAAGACTGTGTTGAGTTGTATAACAATGATTCGTTTTCTATCGATGAATGTATCCAGACAGTTGCTCACCTGTCTAATCAATTATAATATATTAAAGCATCTTTGGTGTTTCCATTCCAAAATAAAACCGAGGGTAATCGAGGGTAATGTAGGTATGATGTCATTGAAAGGGGATGCACGGACACGGTCCGTGTCCTGGTTAAAAATGCTTATTTCTCTGGAAACATTGTTTGAAACATTTGGGATAATGCAAAATATATAACATTGTTCTAGTGGTTTTTGGATGTTTTAATAAAAAATCTTACATATTGTGCCTTTAAAGCAATTCTTTTTTTTAATAAACTGCTCAATTCATATGGATTAGTTTTACGATCTCTTTGAAGGGAATGGGGATA